>JAJJWX010001232.1:0-468263 GCA_023529315.1 Papaver bracteatum | reverse complement strand
CATGATCATGCTTGTGGGGGTCACTTTAGTGCTAAGATATTGCAGTGTGGATTCTATTGATCTTCCCTGATCCATATTTTGTATTACTGTGAGGCTCCGTAATGTGTCTTATGTTGAGCACTAAACAACCAAAGTTGATTATTGTTATGATTAGCTTAGCTGTTGTTCCGTAAGGTACTTTATGTCGAGCATATTGAACTAAACTAATCATCTTGTTTGGTTATTTAATTATGACTCCATAAGTTTTCTTATGTGAGTATGAAAAATTAAATTGATTACTTTTGTCATTAGTTTGGTTGTGTATTCCGGTTAGATTAATTATGGGTTCTCTTGTGATTAATCTAATTGAGTTTTTTTTTTTAAGTCTCCATAAGTTTCCTTGTGTTGAGCATATTTGGTTAAATTAATTGTGAGTTCTTTTGTGGTTAATTTAATATTTTTGGATTCAAATTCATACTTGTATGTGATTTGTTATGTCCAAAGAAAATCCTTCTTTTCTTTTGAAATTAAGGTCGCTCTTGTTGTACTTTCGGGAATGACATATTATGGGGGGAGAGTTTTTAATTGAACTTGTGCTTAGTTGACAAATGTTTGTGGGGAGTGTGGATGTGGAATATTATAGGGGTTATCTTGTATCTTTATAGACTCCTTGATGAATGCATTTAGCTTCGTATTTATGATTGCATCTAAATAAGATGATATATACTTACCTTTGGTCATGAAGCGTCTCTTACGGAAATTTCATTAGGATCCTGTTCTTGTACCTTTGCCAATTTTATTGACAAAAATGGGGAGAATCAATATGTATTTCACACTACAAATACATATGGTTTTCGGATCATTATGTAAGGGGAGTGGTTTCCATGTGAGATGGAGTATTGACTAAGGGGTAGTGACATATCACCATAGTATTATTGTTAAAGTTGTGATGCAATTGGACTTTGACGGCGTGTAATGATATTATGACACCGTATAACAATGATTGAGAACTCTTTTTTTCTCGTTGTTATAGCTATGAATTTTCAACAACGATGGTGGTCAACTTACAACCTTTGGAATCATTGGAGTACTTGGAAGTGACGAAGATTTCGAGTAATGTGCTACAAAGTTTATTTATATATTTTTATATTCCATATGTATTGATAGTTTTGTTACTAAAATTGACAAAGAGGGAGATTGTTAGAGCATTGCTCGGTCGAACCCACATGCGTTGATATCTCAAGCATGTTTGTCAATGTTAGTGATCAAAATTATAATTCTTGATTTCTAGTATACTATAGCTAAGGTCTCGGACTAGGATCAAAAGTGTAGTTGAGCTCAATAACTCCATGGGAATCATCATACAAGACGAAGGACTGCGCAAGGAATTGGTGAATCTTCATCGTCTAAAAGGTATGTGGAGACTTGAACTTATCTATCACTCAAAAGTCGACTTATCTCCTATCTTGAGACAAAAGTCGTTTTGCTGTATAGACTAAGATTATACACATTTGGTATTTTGAGCTGAGTATACCTCGCCTATCTATTTTTCTAAATATGTGTTGGTAAATCTTTCGTTTTAGCCAAGTTCATATTTACATAGTGACGAAAGTCATGTTAAGTTTCAATCACTTTGCAAATTGCTCTGACAAAAAATGGTTTGTGAATAACAATTATATAATGTCCTATTAGAATGTTTCAATGATTGAAATGAGAGTTTAGACAATATAACCAATGAAGGATATAAGCATTGTTGTGGTAACACATATATGTATAAGTCCTTATTCCTTGAACAAAAGTTTGCGAACTTTGTTGATCAAGAGAACCGGAGAAGTGCGTGAGCTTCAGTCAGCGAACTGGCAAAGTTCTCAACCCCGAGAATTTCTGCTGGAGTTTGTGAACTCCATCCGGGAACTTAAGTCCGCGAACTTGAGTAGGTTATGTCTAAAAATGATGTTTGTGAACATATCTTTATAAACTAAGGAATGCTATTGCAAACCGTGGCTATATAGTTCATGAACCGATTCTAGTGAATCAAATCATTTTTGCTTCAATTGTGTCTTGTATAGTACATGAGATTTCCTTGCAATTGAACAACTCTCTAACTAGTTCATTTATGGTGAAGAAGAATATGATTGATATGAAAGTTATCATATGGCTAACCATTTGGTTAACTATTGTTGAACCAACTAATGTACAAGTTTGGGTACGGTTTTCATAAGCCTACAAACGTGCATTTCATGTGTGTATAACAAGGTATGTTTTTGATCTAACGGTTGATAAATATTAGCTTGAATCTAATCATGTTTTCATCTAACGGTGAATATTGAATGCTTTGTTACTATGCTAACATTGATTGCAAACCCTGATTTGAAAGACTATATAAGGGAGAACTCTAGCAACTGGGAAACCTAATCCCCACACCTTACGTGTGATACTAGTTGCATAGCTAGATTCGATTCTCCTTTAACCTTTGGTTTCTTCTTCTAAACCAGGTTAACGACTTAAAGACTTCATTGGGATTGTGAAGCCAGACCGATACTACTTTTATTGTAGTTGTGTGATCTGATCTTGCTGTTTCTATTGTATGAGTACAATTGTAATAATTGGCTTGAGATTTCTATCTCCGATAGGCAAGATAATAAGTAATCACAAACATCTTCGTCTCATCGTTTGTGATTCCACAATATCTTTTTTCGCTACATTGATTAAGACTATTGTGAGGTGATTGATAATAATGAGCTGTTCTTTGGGAATATAAGTCTGGTTTATCAATTGGTTCATGTTCACCTTGATTTATCAAAAGACGTAATAAAACTCGTAGGTATATTCATGGGAGACGGATTTATCTATTACCGTAGACTTTTCTGTGTGATACAGATTTGTTTATTAAAGTCTTCGACTTGGGGTCATAGCAACTCTTAGTTGTGGGTGAGATAAGCTAAGGGAATCATGTACATAGTATCCTGCTGGGATCAGAGGCGTGGGAGCATAACTGTACCTTGGATCAGTATGAGATTGATTGGGGTTCAACTACAGTACAGACCGAAGTTAGCTTGGAGTAGGCTAGTGTCTGTGGTGGATTAATACATTGTATGTTTAATATGGACTAGGTCCCAGGGTTTTTCGGTATTTGCGGTTTCTTCGTTAACAAAATTCTAGTGTCTGTGTTATTTCATTTTCCGCATTATATTGTTTATCTGTATAATTGAAATAATACAGGTTGTGCGTTGTTCAATCAATTAGAATATCCGACCTGTTGGTTGTTGATTTAAATTGATTGACACTTGTATATTGGTCTTTGGTACCATCCAAGTTTATCTCTCTTGTATTTAAATTGAGACTCGCAGTTTGCTTGAGTAAGATTTAAATCGAGAGATAGAGATATAAACTTTTTGATATACTTTTCTATTGATTGAGTCTAACTGTCTAGTTGATTCTCTAGAAAGTATATTGGAGTTTGTCCATACAGATTGCTAATCGAAATATTGTGTGTGGTTGTTAGACCCCTGCCTTTTCAGACATGGTTATTAAGTCAAAGAATTAGATGGTAACTTTAAGGAAATAGTTTTAATTTTCGATACCCGTCTGTAACAACTGAAATTTGGATTAATACGAGATCCGAATTTTGTGGTGTTAAATGAACTGCTTTGACAATGATTTCTCTTTGTTAGACTGACGAAAAGCTTTTATGAAATTGATACGGTTATTGGATTACTGATGTCATAAGATGAATTCAATTTTTTCTTAGTTCCCCATATCATAGGTGGATGAAGCTCTTTATTACATAAGTAGTTAACACATTGATCGATCATTTTATACACCGTTCTTGTCAAAATTAACTAGGTATGTTGCTTGTACCAGGTGCGGATCTAATATGATATATTCTGAGTCTTGGTAGCTTGTTAATGGGAGCTTGTGCAAAGAGCAAGACAAGAATTCTTTGCTATCCTTTTTCTTGGATTTCTTCTTTAGCTAGTCGATACGAAAATCAAACAAGTGATTCTAGACTTGCTGGTAATATGCATCTACTGACTTGATTGAGTTTTTTAATTATTCACAGGGATGTGGACAATCAGGAACGTTTACGAGATTTTGTGTTTTTTACAGTATTCATGTTGGTTATTCTTAATTATCAATGAGTGGAGTTTCCATAATTTTGTTGCAGTTGTTTGTGGCCACTTGCTCGCCAGGTCTAGAATTTAGCTTATCTACATTATTTGGGGACATTCTACTCTTGTTGGACCCGTAAGATCAAACATTTTCAAAGAAATTTGTATTATACTCCCTCTTGAAAATGAAACGAACACTCTTTGTGCATTTGCAGTTTGGTGAGGTGATTGCAACTTCAGGCTTCGAAGAAACAATTTTCATTGTTGAAATGGATTACTCTGTGTCAACTTCGAAGGTATTATTCTCCTTGCACAAATGAACGAAACTACTAGAAATGAGAACTCGATCAAACATCGTTCATATCTTTCATCCACCATTCACAGGTTTGGATATGCTTCCATTATTTTTCTTAGTTTGTATTGTTATTAATAGTACGCTTATAGATAGTGCGTAGCTTAATATCTCTGAACAACTGAATCACCGTTATAACAGGAAGGAAAATACGATTGTCCTAGCAAAGTCATTAGTATATACTAATCATAGAAAGGTTAGTGAAATTTTGATGAATAACATACTTTTGGTGGATCTACAGGATGATGATGATGATTTCAGTACACATTGTAGTACGGGTAACTCAAGCTTTGGAGTTCATAACCATTAGGCATGGGCTAGGTGAGTAATTAACAACTTCATTTTTCATTTCTAGCCCTAATTGATTAATTTTAGTAATTTAAAAGGTTTCTCTATTTTCAGCGAAGTCGTTCTAGGTGTTAAAGGCACTTATTTGGAATCATTGTTCAAATTGGGTATCCGATGAGGTCTTCTGTGCTGGTAAGAAAGGTAAAAATAATTACTGGAGTTTATCTTTTTATTTTCATCAGTGTACCAATTTTCCATAGTCTATGTGGATCACGTTCCTCTGTCTAGCTTCGTTGTGTGGGTATCATATGATCTATGTGATTTGTTATGTATTGCCTTCAATGTGTTACCAAGAGTTTAGAAAATATTAATAAGAACTCAATATACTATTGGTAATTTATGATTATATTCTGCTATGTTAGATTGAGCCCCCCTTAGTTGGGAAACTTCTTTGCGGTACTTTATTTTATGTTTTAATGGAAATATATGTGTTTGTAGATGTTGTAACACATTTATTGGGTACAAGAATACTCTTTTCCTTGGTAGTTAGAGATGTGCATCTATTAACAGAATCAATGCTTCCCGTCAAGATTTTTTCCCTTCTGGATTGAATTATACCTGATAGTTGAAAGCTTTCCTTGCTCTTTGGAATTACAACATGTAGTTTTGTACAATGGTCTGTTATGTAAGAGTTATTTTAACACTCTTAAAGTTTCACAGGAATCAGCAAAAGCTTATGTCATGTGATGTCTGGGTCCTCATTCTGCACCGACCTTTGAATTTCCGATTCCCTTTGTTGTCCTTCAACATGATGCAGATACACTCACAACAGCATTAGTTTCTGAATGGTTAAGCAATACTCTGGTGATATTTTAGCAAAGAAATTTAATTTACGTATAACTTGCCGAGGAAATTGGTTAAGCAAGCGGAGTCTCGTGATACTTCTGGTGATATTATAGTCTTTCTTTCCCTGTTTTTCAATGCCTCTGTCGGTTGACACAAACTAGGTTACCATCCATTTATGAACATCAACATAAATTGAGTATTGTATGTCGGTCACAAAATTTTAGGCTCAGGAGAAGATGAACAGAAATGACCTTGTGCCCTACCTCGTCTTCATCGCCTTATTAAATCCTATAAAAAATTCCTCCCAGTAATTTTCTTTGCTGGCCAATATGAATTGGCCGCTCAGCCGCTCTCTAACCGCGCAGCGGGTGGTGCAACTCTTTGGCCGTCTATCCACCTGGCAGGCTCTTTATTGGGTTTTTTCTTTCCCCCGTCACCGTTGGCTTGTCATTGTCTTCGACGCCATGTGGTGTCCTGCACAATTACTGAGTAAAAAAACCTATACCTACCAAGTAAAAAGCTTTATGAAATGAGATGATGTGTATTCAAATATGCAGTGATTTGGAATGCAAATTTTGGAAGATCACTTGGCATCTGCATTTCCAAATGAATAATGTGACCAGAGGTAGCTGGTAGACTAATTGACGAAGTATGACAATCACAGGAACTGATCCAATTAGCATGAAGAGTAGAATTGATACTGCTGACTCTGTTGGTGTAATTATCCTTAAAAGTAAAGACCAAAAAACTAGATATGTAAACTATGTATCTTAAATACTAGCTTGGGGTAATTTTGGAAAAAAAATCCTCTCTATGCTTTCCTTAATCTTTGTGCAAAAACCAATTTAGGCAAGTAAATTAGGACATAGTGAGTAAGTGAAACATTATGTTTTTTTCATTTCCTGGGAACATTTCAATTTTTACCTCTCTCTCTAGTGAGGTAAGAAATCGTAAAAAATTAATAAAAATTCTTCTGCTAATGCCTAATTGGTGCTGGGAAAATCTGACAGACCAATCTTTCATGTTTTTGTTTTTCACACTTGAGCATCTCAACTTCCTTTGGAAGTTAACCAGATAATCTAATTTCAGACAAGTTTTACACTTCTTCCGCAGCTCCGCCTCTTCTTTGTCAGCCTAGTCCTTGTTGTTCCAGATGTTGGGTCCATCTTAGATTTTGAAGCTTCAGAGCCACTGCAGCACTCATTCTCCCGATGATCGGATTGTTCAAAGTTCTTCCGGGCATTTTCAAATTCGGGAATTGCATCAGCAAGTGCCAAAATTTCCAGTGCTTTCTCATTACCTTGAGTTTCCTTAAGATCCTTCGAGTTTGATTGCTCTAACTCCAATGCCAAAGAACCTGGAGCCAAATCATTAGCCAAAGAGCCTCCCCTCGCGGCCTTGGCCTGTATCCTTCTAGTAGTCTGTCTAACACCTTTCAAAGCTTTTGCAACCTGTTTCTTTCTCTTTTCACCAACTACGCTATTTTGTTCAGTCTGCAGATGCAGATTGTCACCAGACACCTTTGTGCTTCCGGATTTATTGTGCACTGACACCGAACTCGTCAATTGCTTGACCTGCTCTTTAACCCCAACAAACTCTTTTCCTGACTGCATATCCTTTCTATCTCTCAAATCCGACACCACAGTTGTGGCTGCTTTGACTGTAATTCCCTTTCTAAGGCTCCCAATCTGTTTCTTCACCATCACCACCGTAACAAAAGGATCCAGCAAACTCCATTTATGAACCAACGCATACGAAGCTTCCATTTGACTGCAATCCTCTTTCTCAAAATGTACCAACGTTTCTGACAAGTTAGAGCCAAACTCTTCAATATTCATCCACTGTTTCCCGTCTTCTTGCCGTATCATCTTGTAATTACCAGCAAACAGACTCTCACCAAATAAGCCCCAAATCTTATAAAATGCAGGAAATGCTTTCCCACTGGGAGACTTGTAAATCGTATCCAGACAGCGCTTGTTGCCTATCTGCTTCTTCTCAACTGCCCAACCTGCTGCCTTAAGTAAATAGTTGACATGGCCACGCAGGCGCGAGTACAAATCATTCAAAGATTTGCTCCGCACAGTGGTTTCAATTGCATTTGAAGCAAAATGAGAGGGTTCTTCAGATTTTTCATGGACAGGCAAAACAGGTATAGATGTATGTTCAACAGGATATGTGATTATTTTAGTTTCAGTAACTTGATTGCGGCACTTACTTTCAGAGGCATTCGCATCACGAGCAGAACCTCTTCTCCTCACTTCTTCAATCCGGGTACGCAGGTGAGTGGTACATATAACACCTTGACTGGATGATTCAACCAACGGGCATGTTTTGGTCGGATAATTGTTAAACAGGTCTACGGATTTCAGGCTAAGCACAATTTCCTTGGATGAGTTCAATTGAACCGGAACCGGAGCCTTGTCTGGAATAAGTAAATCGCCATCGGAGTATTCATTTCCGTCCGACAGATTAGCACATCCTCCATAGAAAACATCCATGAAAATCTGATGCACTTCAGTTGATCTTTCAAATTCATCCTCGGACAAGAGATCAAGTTCTTTGGATCCCAACATTGGGAGATTGAAGCCAAAGAACCCTCGGAGATTTCACAGTCTAGATATCATCCTAGCATCGCCGCCGCAAAATCTTCCGAATCGCAATCCCTCTTTTGAAAAAATAGAAATCTAGGGTTTGCTCAGGAGAAGAAGAACAGAAATGACCTTGTGCCCTCGTCTTCATCGCCTTATTAAATCCCTTTAAAAAAAATTCCTCTCAGCAATAATATGACTCGGCCGCTCAGCCGCTCTCTAACCGCGCGGCGCGTGGTGCAACTCTTTGCCTGTCTATCCACCTGGCAGGCTTTGTTGGTTTTTTCATTTTTCCCATCACCGTTGGCTTGTCATTTGCCTTTGACTGGTATTTATTTTTGTTGACTCCCACCGAATTATGGTTGGGAGACCTCATTTGTATTTACTTCTTCTGTTTATGGATCCTGATAAATACCTCCTCTTGGCAGATGGTCATGGTAATTGAAGTCCAGGAGGTGTTATGTCTCTCTAATTTGGTGGAATAGTTATCTTAATTTCCGAATTCGGCATCGCAAGATCGCGGCCACAATGGCTAGAATCACATCGCTTCATAACTCAACGGCAATGTCATTGCCCACCGGAGTTTATGGATTATGAACAACTCTCGGGGCGATCTGAGGTTATGAAGTGATTGTGATTCGAGCCATTATGGCAGCCATGTAAGTCTAGCCATTCTACCACATATGGTAAGTTATCAATTTTCTGCATCCCTGTTGACAAGACCAAATTACAGTATGTGGAGTTATCCCTGCTTCAGATACAGCATCACTGGCATCAGATGAACCACAAGCCACAACAACAGCTGATTGTTTCAAAGCATTTGCACATGCCTGTGCTGATGCAAAGAGAAGTGCAAGCTGCAAATTGGAGAATTTGTTAAAATGAATTTCTGAGCTTGTACAGAACAAAATTGCTTGTAGATGAAAAGAACTTACATTCCAACCTCGTCTGTTTAAAATTATCACAATAAATCCCAAAACAATCATAAACTTGAGTTATGCAGAATCACTCCTAGTGATCATAGTACAATACATGCTATGTTACAACAGCAAAAAAAACAAAAAACAAAAAAAAAACTCAGGAACTATGAAGTATCCTCTCTCACCATACTCAAAGAGTAGGTGAGGTTGAAATGCAAAACTAATTGTCACGACAACCGAGGAAAAATTGTATTCCTCAATTGTGAAAGAATAACTCACTCTGAACTGATTATAGACAGAACGCAGTCTCTTCGGCGTTATCATATAATGAGATGAAGAGGGATCAAATTCGGGTTGACCTTGAAATTTTGAACTGCTCTCTATTCACCTCTGAGTCGAATTCTTCATGCCCTGATTGGAGTCTCCGATGTTGGGACCTTGAGCAACTACACAAAGCAATGATAGGAACAATTGTAGTGACTTTATAGTTTTGACACTGAGGAAAAACTGATATGGCACTTTTCTTCAGCTTCATGATATCGAACCCATTTGCAACTGATTGGAAGTGCTACAGTTATCGGCTCTGGTCTGCACATTCCTACCAATAATTCGAAGATAGAATCCCCACGATGGATTCTTGTCGGTAATAGCACGCTGACCAAAACGGTGTTGTTCCACATAGTTTTGAACATCCTCAGCCTTGAGTAAACCTTCCAGATAGACACGGAGATCTCCTCCTGGACCTGTTTGCAAACTACACAAGTAAGTACCGGCAGTAATCTTTATTATTTAGGGACTAGCAAGAGAAATTGAAAAAAACCGTATTTGCGTCAGCTTTCAGGAAAGATTTTAAAGGAAGGCCGGTAATTATAGAGAAGCAAGATGAAATTTAAGGAGATCCTAGAAAAAACATGACCTAAATTAAATTTACAATAACTTAATCTAGTTTTAAAAAGAAAAATTCGATTCATATCCGACACACCATTAGAACTGTTAACCATAAAAATTCCTACAACACCTGAAACATGGGCAACAATATAATGGAAAAATTGTTTGTTCTCCACTAACCAATGTGCTAGTTTTCAACGAAAAATTACACCAGCTTTGAAGGAAGCATTACCTAATGATTTATCACCAGCATCCTCAAACCTATATGGAGGAGGGAAAATAGCAGTATGGGGCTACAGAAAAGAGGAAAGTGGGACATGAGATTTAAATAAAATTAAATACTACTAAAAAATGAGATGATCAAGGGAAGAATGATCATAAAAGCAAAGCAAGAAGAACTCACTGGATTTCGTAAGGCTTTGTACGGTGAATCATCCAACAATATCGTGTTTAATTCATTATATGCACCCTTTTCCCATGGAAGACTCCGGTCATGCTTATTCCATAATTTCTTCAGCTCCTTTAATACCAAAGGCTTCTGCCTGTTTTCAAGAGTGCTGTACCCTGTATCAGTACAGTGGTATTGGTCCTGTCCACAAAATAAAAGAGGAGAGGAGAAAAGAGTGCATGTTTAGTAAGTTACACTTAATCACTAATCCTATTTCTGATAATTGCGGCAACAAATGAAACTGAGCATTCAAGCAGTAGTGACTACGCAGGAACCCTGACCACGGTTTTTCTGGTACTAGCAAATGAGGTAACAGCAATAGGTGGGTAACAATTGCTTACCCAACAAAATAGCAAATTCTTTTTCATATCTCCCATGACAAAGTCGACCACGCTATCCACATTTCTCCTGCAAATTTACACAGAAAGAAGGGTTAAATAGGAAGCCACCCATAATTATTAGTTGCCTAGAAGATGGGAGAAAAAAAGGGAAAATGAACAAACTTTTCAAGAGGGCCAACTTAGAAAGAAAGCTTATTAGGCTGGAAAAATACTTTGTTCTTGATGACCAGACACCCACATTGAAGTTCTGAAATAAAAACTTCAAGAAATCATCACAGAATGGTCTCTTAAAAACTGAAAAGAGAAACATTGATGTTAGAATTATTTTACGACGTTGCAGCACTTTTTTACAATCGTCAGTTTTAGTATCAAATCTTACGAGCTTTCCTTGCAATAAACGTGTCTGCTTTATATCCATCAGGCACGTTGGAAACAATGTCAACAAGAATACCATTTAAATCAAGAACAAGAAGCTTTTTCCTCGTACAACTAAAAGATGTTCTAACTGGCGAAGAAGGGATATTCCCCATCAAGACGGCATGCCCAGTTCCTTCTTCCACTAGTCCAGCATTTGAAGATACATCCAAGTTCTCTCCACCAGATACATGGATTTTCTTTGCATCAACATGTTCTCCCCCTAAAAGAGGAGTTACATTCCCTGCTAGATTTCCCTCACCAGTAACACAAGATTCATCTCTACATTCAACCTCATTTGCAGGAGGGCCACATATGAGCATACTCTCAGAAGCCATGTCTTCATTGGTAGTATGAGTATCATTCTTCCTCTTTTTTCTCCTATTGCTATGGGCATGGTCCGAATCATTAGCAGCATTTTTGCATGAAGAAACATCTGTAATACACCTTCCTTTCTTTGACCTCCCAAGAGCGGTGTTCCCTTCATCAACAAGACCATCTTTTATGTCGCTCTTGGTTGCCAAAAGAGGAATAACTTCTTCCTTGCAATGCTCATCTACGGATACTGCTGGAGTTTCTTCACCAAAAACAATTGGCCCTTCTTTTGGATTGTCTACACCCAAAGGGCAGTGCACTTCTATATCTTCTGACTGCTTGAGCTGAGGTTCTTCTATGGTTGATTTACTAAGTTCTACTAATAGCATCTCCTTTCTCTTCTTTTTCTTGCTCTTCCTCTTTCTTGCAGGATCACAATCTTCAGCAGAAGACAAACCTAGGGAAACATCCATGGTAGAGGACTTCTCTGATTTGATTTCCCTTTTACTTTTCTTTGAACTAGCTTTCGGAACTTCGAGAGACAAGCTAGGGGGCTGCTCTTTGCTCTGTAACAACTGTGTCCCACAGGAGTCGAGTAAGCTTTTCTTCTTCTTCTTTTTCTTCTTCTGGTGTTTTAAAGGGCTACTAGTCTCCTCAACTGAGACTAAATTATTTCCAGTAGGTAAATCACTCTTTGTCATCGAATCAGTATCAATTTTTACAGAGGTGCACGGCCTATCGACCTCATGATCCGTGCGCACAGGAACTACATGTTTCTGCTTCTTATATGATGATGACATCACATCTGCTATAGATCTCTCTTTTCTCACTCGCGGAGTTGCATCTGAATCATCTTCTTGGGAATCCATAGGCGTCTTCCACCTCTTGCTGGTTTTTATCGTTTTACCTGTATCATTCCCATCTGATAAAGGTTTCTCCATTCGCACCTGTAGAGTTTCATCCGGATCATTGTTTTGAGATTCAGTACGCCTCTTCCTCTTCCTCTTACTTTTTATCATATTACCTGTATTATCTTCAGTAACACCAGTTTGATCTGCAGTCTGCAAAGAAGTCATGTGGTGCCCAAAAACTTCAAATTCCGGATTCGGTCTATTTTTCATCTCAGAGATGGTTTGAGTGAGATCTGCATCTGTATCCATACCATCTACTGAAGATTTCTCTACTACCACATTTGGAGTTTTATCTGGAACATCATTTTGAGATTCAATACGCTTCTTCTTCTTCCTCCTGGTTTTTGTCTTTTTACCTGTATCATTCTCATCAACAGTATGATCACCTACCCAAACCTCAATCTCCGAATTCGGTCTATTTGTCATCTCAGGCATAGTTTCAGTGTTCTGTAACGGAGAACTGCAGCTTACGCCAGTATCCTTCTGTGCACTCTCTTCCACCAGCTTTTCGTCCGGATTGTCATCTTTCGAGGGGTTAGAACTCTCACCCTTCTTCTTTTTTCTCGTCTTCTTCGTCTCCGGAATCACCTCATCATTTTCACTTGTTGCTGCCAGAGCAAGCACGACGTGTTCATTACTTAACAGTCTTCCATGACTTGTTTTCTTGTCATTTGTAACATCTTCGGTAATTTGCAACGCCATACCATATTCTGTATCCATCTGGGAAACATCTGCTGCTTTTCTATTAGCCTTCTTATATGGAGCCATTTAACCACTGCCCCAACTCAGAGTATCGAAAATGTTTCTCCCGATTCACACTCTACCTCTACTTTTAACTCCTTCCTCTCTGCGATATAAATTAGAATAGGCTAGTTAGCACTAATCCTTCTAATACAATAACAGGCTGTAACTTTTATCTCTCTATTCGAAATCATCGCAATCATCGAAACCAACTGAGATTTGTTCTCAAGTGTAGCTATTCGATGAATCCCAGAAACACATCAATTTTAACGAAATCCATTAACACGAGTCTTGAAAATCTTACCTGAAATTCAATCAGATTCGACCATTGTTTTGCGCAATCCAAAAAGTTTTGGTTTCTTGTGTTGTTTGTATCCCTAGTTATTGAGTTAACAAACAAAACGAAATCGTTTGAGAACTTAAACTGAAATCGAATAAGTTTTAGATGGAATCAGAACATGAGATGTTTGAGTGAATTTATTTATAAGAATGAATCTGAGAGACGATTATGAACAGGTTTACGGCAATTTAATTAGGGTTTGAAACAGGGTACCTTTCTCTGTTGCTGTAATCACAAGTCGCGTCGTCTTCTTCTTCTACAGAGCTTCCGCAGACATAAAATGAGTTGAGAGATTTTGCGGTCTTGGAATCCGGCCCTAGGTTTTTTTGTTCTTGGTGGTGTCGAATAAATCTCAATCAAATCGGATATACATACATATATATATAAGTACTGTGACTGTGAGGTTAAAAGGGGACATTATGATCTAAGCCCAGCCCATGTTACCAAGCCTTACCCGGATGACAAAACTACTAGCAATGTCTAGCATACCCGAGTGTATTCCCAAATGGACAAGAGGAGGATGGATAGTTAGCACGAGGATTTATTGGTCAAGAGACATGAGGCATGAAAGCCGACTTCCGATCTGGTCTTTGAGTAATATCCGTATTTTTCGTATGATGCATGTTCAAAGATGCATTCCGATCTAGTCTTGGAGTAATATCCTTATTTTTTGTATGATGCATGCTCAAAAATGCGTTGAAGTTTTATCTAGAGCTTGTGAAATTTATTCTGGGAGTGCAGATATATCATTTTTGCATCAATGATGGTTACGGTACTATTAAGTGTGTCCCTTACTGGAGGATGCAACATTTACCCATGCTGCTACGACATCATTATGTTGTGATGCTTGCCTAAGGAAGCACCATGAGGCTTAGCGGAGGAAGTATTACGAGACTACCGTGTCTTTATGCTTATCCCAAATGTAAGTGGACTTGGTGCATGGTAAACATCTTCCAGTATAGAAATGTCAGTAATACATCCTTGATGGTGGTTTTTGAACATTTCCCTAATCCTTACATGTAGAAATGTCAGTAAGATATTGAAATATCGGTGTTAGGATATTTTCTCGAGTATCAAAGAAAAATACTTCAATATTATGATATTATAATTTATCACATGTTCAAATCACTGCGTTAACATTATGTGAACATTCCAGTCTGATCCATGTACACTTGGATGTCTGCGGAAACCCTAAGGTAACAAACATATCGAAAATCCCGAGTCTGGTTAGATTCAATTAGGTTAGGTCATGGATTAGATCCTGATTAGGGGGTCGTTCTAAATTAGATTTTTAAGTTCAGTCCTAGATTATATTCTTGTTTGGGATCGGTCCTAAAATAGATTCTTGAATCACTTTTATAGTTACGAAACAAGTTTCTCAAGCATACTTCCTTAAACTATGTAAATAAACATAATTTCAAGATATGGATTCATCTGGAAGTTCAACGCACTAAATAATAACGAATTACCGATTAATATAATATCGGCAATACGAAGTCCATTGATAAACTAGACTTCGTAACTCCAAATACTCAAGTTATAGAAACAACTAGAATATCATTTCTTGATACTCTGATGATAATATAATAACCAAGTACCCAATACTAAAGTTATTGTAAACAAACTTTACTTTGTATGTTATGTTATGTTTTCAATTGAAAGAACAAATGATATAAAATAGAACAAGTCAAGCATGTTTTATTAACTTTGAAATGGAGGATGATATCTTCGTTATTGCTTAGGTTCCTCGTGACTAACAAGAACAAGTCTCAAAATTTCTATGTTCCTAGTCTAACCAAACGAAGTTAAGAAAATTTGTTAAACATATTTATGTTTCCCTGTAGTTAGATTGGAGAAAAATGGTTTGAAAAGTATGCGACTGGTATAAATAACCAATCAGTTTCACTGTTAGGTTTAGTTAGTGTACAATTTTTGGTTACCTAGTTTGGACATTTCAGATTGAGTCATATTTATAGGAAATTTTGTATACATCTCATATGGTACCATGCATATACAATATCACCGATCTTTTGTATGTATAAACTCTTACATAACGCATATTGAAAAATGTACACATCAGACAAATAAACCATACCGATGATGTTCATCTAAATTTTATTATTAATTTATTTCTAGAGAAAATTGATTGAAATTGTCTAATCATGACGCTACGAATATTCTCTTCCTTAAATAAGGCAGAAAAATAAAAACAAATAACTATTAATGTTGTCTTATCCACAACGCCAACAATAGAAGAAAAATAAAAGTCAATAAAAAGTTAAAAGAAGAAGAAGAAGAAGAATTGTTCTATTCGACCCAAACATCAACATTAGCCATAAATGCTACTTATTTTTATTTTCAGCATGAAACCTGCATTTGTTTTTGCTTCGCTTTGGCTTAGATCCTTCGTCTTATGTTGTTGTCTTCATCCCCCTCTTAGCACCATTATATGGAACATGGACTGGGATGAAATGAGAGTACATAAAGTCGACACCTTCGCATCCAGAGTTGGAAACCACTCCAATCAGCATCTTGTTGGTGATTACCCCGGCATCTTCGCCACCATTACACCAATCCACTAAAATCCTTATTTGTTCCAACTATATGATAGTGAATTAAAAACGAAATATGTGAGATGGTATATGTAAACTGGTAGGGGTAGAAAAAGGTTACCAGCAAGCAAACATATATCCCAACTAGTTGTTAGATTTTAATTCGGGACGGTGTCTTAAAGGTAAAACTGAACCATATGCCCCTAGGATAAAACATCCTACTACACCTAGTATTAGAAATATTTTCAACTCATAAAGCCCTTCAAGGAAAATTTCAAAGAAATTTAAAAAAAAAAATGATAAAAAATATTGTTTGGTTTTGTTCTTGGTGGTGTCGACTAAATCATTGGATACATATATCTGTGACTGTGAGGTATGATCCAAGCCCAACCCATGTTACCAATCCTTACCCGGATGAGTTCGTAAGGTGAGCGGGTGAGCATTTGGCCCATAATATGCGAATTTAACCGGGACAAACCGTATTTTGCGGAGGGATGTCCGAACCATCCGTAATGGGTTGATGTGGATGAGATTTTTGAATCCAACAAATTACGGATTGGGTCCGGATATAAATTTAAAAATTCGTTGGCCATCTATACTCGTTACATCAAGGGAATTTAATGTTGTGTAGGATGGATATCGTCGATATTTAACTTAGTTGAATACTGTTAGAGCATTGCTCGGTCGAACTCGCATGTGTTGCTATCTCAAGCATGTTTGTCAATATTGGTGATCAAAACTATATGTCTTGATTTCTAGTCTACTTATAGCTAAGTCTCGGACTAGGATAACTAAGTGTAGTTGAGCTCCAGACTCCATGGTAATTATCTTACAAAGACAAAGAACTACTCAATGAACCAATGGAACTTCATCCGACCAAAAGGTATGGGGAGACTTGAACTTATCTATCACTCAAAATTCTATCTACTCTATCTCCTACTCTTGAGACAAAAGTCGTATAAGTATGATAGTTTTCATACATACACATTTGCTATTTCGAGCCGAGTTTACTCGCCTATCTTTTTCTCAAAATATGTGCTGGTAAGCTTTCACTTTAACCACTTTTCATATTTACCCGTGACGAAAGTCATGATGACGTTTCAATCTTGAAAATAGCTTTGATAACGATAGTTGTGAATAACGACTGCTATAACATTATAGAAGAATATTTCAATGATTGAAATGTGGAGTTGAGATTATGTAACCATCTATGGATATAAGCATATATAGTGTGTTCGCGCATTAGTGTATAAATCCATGTACCGAAAACCAAGTGTGTACATACGTATGCATGCGGTATTGGTGAAGGAGACAGGTTGGGTACGCGTACTGACGGAACTTCCCTCCATGAAAATTCTGCTGAGTTTGGAGTTTACGAACTCATAAACCAGTCACATTAGGTACGCGTACTGGCGAAAATTTTCTTCCCGAAAAGTTCTGATGAGTTTGGAAATCAAAACCAACTCAAATCCGGTAGCTAAGGTACGCGTACCTAAGCTGGTTATTTCCCAAATCGGTAGTTCATGAACTCAAAACAATAAATTATAAGGAATGCAATCTTTGCAAACCGTGGCTATATTGTTCATGAATTGATTCAAGTGGATCAAACCGATGTTGTTTCAATTGTGTCTATGTATAAGTACCTAAGCAATTTAACAACTCTTCAACTAGTTCTTTTGAGTCATTTGAACTAGTTATGAGAAAGATGAATACGGTTGATATGAAAGTGATCATATGGCTAACCATTTGTGAACCAACTAAGTGTACACGTTTAGGTACGGTTACTTTTGTTCCCTCCTGTATGGAGTTGCATCTCTATCCCATAGGTAAGGACTACCTAGTACTACCTGGTAGACATCCAAAGGAACTACGTTGCATGTAACTTCGTTAATATATGAATGATCTAGAGCAAATTTGAACGTGCACTATTGTGAAACTTGTAAGCATCATTCCTTTTGAATCCATCCTAAAGGGTATGGTTTTGGATGTTTGATAGTTTTTTTTTTTTTTTGAAACCGGGTGTTTGATAGTCTTCAATCCTAACTTCTGCACCAAAGAATTTGAAAGTAAATTCTTATGACTTCCCGGGTCAATAACAACATCAACTAGTGATGTTTTGACTTACATCTTCACTGTGAAGAGTCACTCCCTAAGATCATCTTTTGAAGGTCTTTCTTTTGCCCCTGTCATAAGAGAAAGCTTTGAATTGGGTTCCGTTAGTCTGTGGACTTCTTTTGGAGTTTGAGCGACTAGTGTTGTCTTCTTGGCTTCATTCTTATGCAACCATTTAGACTTTATATGAGGGTTCTTAACCCAACACTTGTCGATAACGTGACTTGTTTGTTTGCAATGGGTGCAAATCAAACCTTCCTTGTCACTAGATCTCCCTTCTTCTTTGCTCCTTTCACCTCCTTTCACAATGGTACCTCCAGATTTCACCTTAGTATTTCCCTTTGAATCATATTTCTTAAGCCTGCCTTCAATGGCATTAGCTTTTATACTTGCTTTGGAGATAGTATCCACCGAGAACTTATTTAACTCCTTACGTATATACTCATGGAACCCGAAAATATATTTCATATAGATAACATAATCTCCCAAGTCTAAATCCAAAATCATAGCTTGATTCTGAAATTCCGAAGTATATTCTTGCACGGTTTGGTTGTAAGTCTTTTTCAAGTTGTACCACTTGAACCATCTTTCTTCAAGTAGCCAACCGGATAAAACTATTTCCTTACAACTTCCTTGAATCTTTTCTATGACAATACGCCCTTATCTAGGTTTTTTCTTTGATAAGCTTTCGACTAGGTTAGCGCATGCTTTTGTAGCTTCAATGCCGCAAAAGCAATCTTTTCCTTAGAACCATATTCAAAGAAAGAAAAATACGTCTCTAGATGTTCAATCCAATCATCCAATTTTTCTACATCGACACTCCTATCGTAAAGTGGAATATCAAAACGAAAATAAATTTTCAGATTCTTACCATGAGGTTTAGTTGATGTGGTACTTTTAAGACTCAATTTTCTTGTTTTCTTCATCCTCATCTTCTTCCTCCTATTCTACTTCTTCAGAATCATCTTTTTCTGAAGCTTCAGGTGAAGGTATAATCTTTTTCTTCGTATTCAGCTTGGGTGTATGAGAACGAATACATTCACTCAGTTCCTTAAGGGTAACTGAAAAGACGAGGGTACCCAAATATACCTCAATATAAAACTTTTCCACCTATAAGTCATTTTCCAAAAATTATTGTCTATGGACTGAGTCGAGACAATATAACTAATCGGTTCACACTTCGTGTGATCGTCTATGGATACGATATCGAGACAATCAATCCAATTTATCACTAAGATAAACCGATTATAGTTGGATCCATTTCCATCCGAAACAAGTATTGTGCACACCAAAGATTATGAACCCAAAAATTCTTCTTGTCTTCAAATCTTCTTTAATCTTCAATCATCACCTGCACACAATCAACTTGAATCTCTTGTGATCATCAATCACACATAGAACGGAGATTGTTAACATTGGATTATCACAAGACGTCTTTATATATACAAACAGTCTAAAGATCTTCGTCGAAACTTCGATCTAGTTTGAGTGAATCTTATATCAGAAGAGAAGATTCTCAAGCATAAACAAACTAGGTGCAATCAAAGTTCAACAACCGTTATTCAATCAAATCAATCGAAAATAATAATAAACTACAATTATCTAGTTTCCCACCAACGGTACTAATAGAGCTTCTCAATGCCAAAAAAGTATTTAAACCGAGCGGCCGTAAGATATTTCTCCTAATTAGGGTACTTTCCTCTCCGATAGGCGCGCCAGTAACAACACAACTGAGGTAGTTTTGCTAGCTCTGAGGATTATTTTGCTATAAATGCAAACTTCAATATTTATAGAAAAGGAAGTTTGGACACCAAGGAATTTCCAAAACCGAATATTCTCAAAGATATACAATAAACACAAAATCGGTTTTCATAACTCCTGGAAATGCACTGTCCAAATATTGACCGAAATCCCAATATAAAAATCTATAATCAGTAAAAGCACATTATTAATTATTATTTTCTAAAGATATGCATTTAATCGCTGGAAATTAAATAGCATATAAAAACTAAGAAACCTTAATTAAAAGATTTTCAATTTATTTCGATCCTAGGATTCTCCTTTAGCTATTAAGGAATATCTTTGAACAATTAATGATAAGATTTACTGCATATGTTCAAAGTATGTCGACATCTTTACTTTGCAAGTCCTTTTTCATACTTAGAATCTTGGAAACGATTTGCCACACTTCTAAACAAGTTTAGAATTGGTTGGTCTGAATTCCAATCATGGGTTTCACGGTTCTACAAAAACAAGTTCGGTTCTACCTCCATGTGAGTACTGTGCATAGTCACGCTAGTTGACAAAATTCGGTTGACTAGGTACTAGGATGGGTTCCCCACAACTTATGGTAACTACTTGTATTCGGTTGCACATGTCCATAAGATCGGTTCTCCCAAAACTACAAACTTGTTGCACATGTTCATAGGATCGGTTACCCCATATACTAAGAACGTGTTGTACCTCTTACAAGAATCGATTGCCTCTTGTAAATTTTTTGCACCTCTTACTAGGATCGGTTCCCCAATGACTAGATAAAAGTTGCTATCTACAAGGCATCAATCATGCCATCTTGAGTGATTACTTAAGATCGGTTTCACTAATAAAAGTCATACCAATACATAAGTCAGGCCTTGTGAATAGTTTTACCAAGATACATAAACAAGTTTATGAGCGGTTATACTATACACACATATTGGTAATTCAAAATAGATTTGCAATGAATAACAAAACCAATAAGCCTAGCGATTTCCCTTTCGATTCACAAAACGAGTTTATGAACTTACTTCCTTTAAACGAATGTAAAACATTGTTTCCTAGGATGAAATCTTCACTCATACCCATACATAATCACAATAGAATTCATATGATCATGTCGATGTCTTATATACAAAGTTTAATGGTTAAGCAATAAACCTCGTATTGTATTCCTTAATACTATGTCTAACTAGAGTATCATTCACAGCTTCGCAGTTATGTTTTCAATATGCACGACTTGAAAGACACGTTAGGGAATGAAACAGTTCAAGTCAAATATTACTAACCTCAAGAGGAAGGATGATGTTGTCATTGTTGCTCCATAATTCTTCACATTATTCAAGTCTTCATTAATACTTGTAAGTCTCATATCCTAACACTTTCAAGCTAACATATACGAAGTTGACTCTAGCATATAATCAAGTGACTCTTTAATTGAGTTTTGATTCACTAAAATATGACAACCAAACTTGACATACCAACGATTGGTGGGTTCAACCGAGTTATGCTCTAAAAGTAACTTGAATTGACTTCTTGTCTGTTTGCCGCGTAGCCACCTTTTCTTTCATAGTTTGTGGTTCACTTTCCTTATGTTCATCATCTGACTTCATCATCCTTGATCCCCTTGTTTTCTTAACGTCTTCTAGCTTCTCGAGTACCTCACCAAGCTTTATGTAGAGAGATCTAGTGAAAATCATAAACCACATGGATTTACCCTTTAAACTAACCTCGCTCGTGATGCCAGCTTGATACGTATTGATCTCTATACCTTGGTAGCTATTACCATAAAGGCGGAATTCAGAATAATAATAGACGAGAAACTTAGAAAACAGAACACAAGTAGTAATTCGAAGAAAATATCTTCTCTATATTATGAACAAGAAAGCGATTATAATTCTCTCTTTGTTACGCTCACAATCTTCTTTAAACAGTGGATTAACCTTAAAATATTTGCTAAGCTTGCACAAGTATTGTTCCAAGCTTTCTCTAGGTTTTCTATGCCTAGTATCTATGTGTTTAGATATTAGCCAAAGCCCTCTATTTATAGCCTTCATCGTACTCAGCCGACCAAGGAATTCTATTAGGAATCTATTTCCTAAACTAAGAGTATTGCCTAAAACAAAACTCTTCTCTAACCAGAAATTCTGCCTAAACAAAGATTCCTTCCTAGAATAGAATTCTTCCCTCATCTTAGCTTGATATTAACTAAGTTCCCTAAAGGAGTACATATACACCTATATCAGTTAATCACCAAATCGAGGGTATATTAGGTATTACGAAAAATAATATGATAAGGGTCTATAGAGATTACTATTTCATGACCAGGTTTTGGAATTTAGTCAACCCCAAAACCCAGCCGATTTCAGCCCAATAGTAGAGCTCTTTAATAAAGTGGGGATAACGAACAGAAGAGAAGAAATGTGTTATGCCATACATAAAAGTCATGTGACGTTTTTTTGCGTCCTAAGATCCCTCATATAGCCCAAATGATAATTTTCTCTCTTCTTTTACCTGGCTACGTTTGGGGCCTAGGAACATTATCTGGGGCCTATGACTACATGACAAAAAGGGCTATTAAGAGATGAAGATACCAATTTACCCTCTATCAAATATTGATATTACCAATTTATCCCCATTAAATCCTAATAATAAAACTAAAAACTAAAATGAAAATCATAAAACTATAATCAAAATCAAAATCAAATCCATTTCCATCTCCATCTCCTTTTCAACTGATTATTAATCTCTTCTTCCTATCTTGGACGAATCATCTTCGAGTGTCATGGAATCAGACGAAATGGCATGAATCAAGTACTTTTCTAACCACCCAATCCCCTAAATTAGGTTTTAGCAACATGCAATCACCCAAAATTTGATTTTTTTTTAAATCAAAGTGTTCTGGGTTTATTAGAATCAGTTTACATCAGTGTACTTATGAACCGATTTCATTTAGAAACAGACTTTTTTCATGCCCGCAATGACCGATTGTAGTGAATGTGTATTATGGTTGAAGAAAATTGAACCAAAATCAATTTACGTTAATGTTTAATAGCCTAATTCTGATATGGAAGAGAACTGTTTTTTCTGTATATTTATTTTGTTAGAATTGGATTACATGTATGTCCATATAACCCGGTTGTACAACCTTTGATTTCTTAATTTGTATGCCCACAATCAGATTATTGAAGGGTCCACATAAACCAACTGTCACTGATGTTCCCAAAAATCGGTAAATATGGTACACCACATAAACCGATTCTGCTTACATCAACCACAATCGGTTTATGCTAATGCACACATCAACCGATTCATTAACCATGTTTGAAATTTTGCACAAATATAGAGCATGAAATTATGAATTGACCGCAAAAAATAATGAGATCATTCCAACATTGGACGAAAAAGTTATGAGCAAAACAGTCAAAGAAATACCCAGATATACAATCGGTTTATGTGGGCGTTAATATGAACCGATTATGGCGGTAAAAAAAACACAGAAAAACTCTTCAATTTTACAATCGGTTTATGTTCTAAGCCTCATAAACTGATTCTTAGATTATGTTTATGTGAGCATCAACATCCACCGATTCTGGTCGAATTTTTTCGGAGAAAAAAAAGATAATTAATATGGGGAAAGACACTTTTACTAGGGGGAAAGCTGAGTTATGGGTGGATATAAAAAAGCTTTCCCCTATCAAATTTTTTTCTTTCTTGATTTTCCATAGCACCGTCTAAAACTGCATAGAAACATATTTGTTGCATGTCACGCTCTTTGGGATGAAGACAATCCAACTTATAAATTGAACTAATGGTAACTAATAAATTGAACTAATGGTAACTAAGGTGAAAATTCGGTGCAGACTATAAAAAAATGACACTGCACCTACATTGCCAGATTTACAGCATTACTATGGTATTTTTTCTAAGATTCTCTATGGAATTAGAATAGAGAGGGTTGGGTGTCTCTCCAAGCTTTAATCCATTCTTGTATGTTATATATTAGAGAATTCAACACTGTCGTTATAACAGTGAGTTGCGAAGGTCCCAATGCAAATTACAGAAATTTCCGGATAGTGAGTAGCAAAATCATCCGCAGCTTGACATCAAGAAAAAGTAGTTTAAGCAGATTTGTATATTTTGGCGGTTTACTCTAACAATGAGGATGTTATGACCTCCATCTATCAAAGAGTTCCCAGATATCTGCCTTATCTCCTAGATCAATTTTCATTTGTCGTTTAACAGTCGCGAGTCATTGTAAATTATTCCTCCATATAAATGTGCCTTACTTTTTTAGTGGACCATGTAACAGATTAATTTTGAGATTTTACTTCCTTTTTAACCAAATTGTTTCATTCAATCCAGGCTATACTTGTGAGCTTGATTAAAAATCCTAAAGTTCTTGAAACGTATCTTGTGAGTAAGCATTACTTGTTGTGTAAGTGCTGATGAGGTTCTAAACTGACTGTGTGTTAGTAGTATACTTCACGCCAGGTCTAATAAGATTCCTATTATAAGTGATTATCGTAAGGGAGAATTTTTCGATTTTAAATCCACCCAGAATTCAGCTTTCCCTCTAGTAAAAATGGATTTCCCCCTAATAATTATAAAAAAAAATTTACAAAAAACAACTCATATTTTGATAATGTATCAAGATTAGTTAATTTTTAATTCAATTTGATTAAACATCAATTAATCCTCCCAATTAACACTAATTAATTAGAGATAGATGCCATTAGCCCCAAACTAGTTGGGTTCTTTTAAGTGCAAAATCCCGACACTGATTTCTGATTATCACCAAGTGTATCTGGTTCGTAAAAAAATAAATAATACCAGAAACTGATTTCTATTTTCGCATACGACTGCTATTACTTGGTAAATGAAGAGCGCCAATCACCCAGGTGTCTATTTCTGCAGTGAGCTTGGATATCATAATTTGGCGAATACCAGGGGTCCTTTGCATTTGACTGCTCAAATGGACACCTCAGTGTTTGGTGCGTCTTCACCTCACAAATGTCCTATTTTTTTCTGTACTGTACCAGTGCAATCAATAACAGACATGGATACTTATAATCTAAATCCTCACGGGTTGAGCCTATTGGTTCCTAATGAACACAACGAACATAAGTTCTTGTTAGATTAATTGATTATTTCTCAGAGTTTCATTACAGGACTTTGAGTACGTATATATCACTCCATCCCTCTCCCTCAATATCGGACGACCTCAACTATTCACCACCCAATACTAAAGACAGACACAACTATGATATGGGCACTCCAAGGTACATGACATTTTTACATTTAGGATGCTTTAGAGATTTTTTTTTTCTTTTTTAAAAAAAAAAGCATTTCAGAAGGAAAAAAATGTTCATCTAGGTTACTTGTGGGTACCACATACCCAAGACAAGTTGTAATTTAATCTTGGGAGAATTTATAAAGTACCCCCGTTTTTTTGGGGTAGTTTCAAAAGTACCCCCGTTTTTTACAAATTTTCAAAAGTTCCCCCAAAGTACAAAAAAACGGGAAGGGGTCACATTAGTTAGTCAAACCTAATTTACCCGGTCAAAAATGACTGGACAATTACCAAACGGTCCTTACCGTACCTTAAAGAGAGAGAGAAAGAAAAAAATCTCTCTTTGTTTTTTTGTTCTCTTTTCGTTCTGAGAACTAGAGATATTCCAGGGAGATCGAGAAATGAGTGAAGAAGATACTGTTAATGGTGATTAAAGAAGTTGATGAAGATGGTAGTTTATAAATTTTTCATAAATCTTCTGGAAATGTCCGAGATTCAGTTAGGGTTTTGGTGCGAATCTGGAATGAAATTGATATGAAGATGAGTGATTGAAGAAGCTTATTATCACAATGATCGATTTGAGAGGTGGTTAAGCTTGGGTTGAGGTTGAATTAGCTGCTGGTGTTGTTGATTGAGAAGAAGCAGAAACTAGGGTTTCGGTGATGTTTGAAATTGAAGACGATGAATGAAGATTGAATCCGAGAGTAAGGAGGTGATTGACAAATCAGAAAAGAGATTGAAGCTCTGAGTTGAAGATTTGAGGTGATTGAAGTTAGTGTTGGCAGTGGCTTTGATTGGAGGCGTTGCTGGTGGTTGTTAACAAAGATTGCAGGTAGTGCAGCTGTGACTGGAATGGGTATTGCCAGCAATGGTAAATAATTTATGTATACCCAGCAATGTTTTAGTCAATATTGTAATTAGTTTGACTGCCAAACATGATATGCATGCATATGAGGTTTGCTTAAACTTTGGATTGTTTAACTTCTGATACAGGGTTAGGAGTTGGTGGTTGTAATGGATGCAGGGTTTGATGAACTTGAGCTTGAGAGTGTGGGGTTGCTGTTGATTGAGATTGAGAAGGCTTGTTAGATGTATGTTTTAGGACAGGTGCAGAAAACCATGATGGAGTTGACAGTCAAAGATCTTATGACAATTGCTGAGGTAAATGTCTCGTTATTACTACATCTTACCATTAGTTTTTAAATCCTTTTTCACTACATTAGATTGCACTATGCATGTTAAACCATGAAACCTGCCATTTTAAATGATCATGAACTTCATGCGTGGTATGCTCATAATATCAAATCTTGAAATTGGTTCGGATCCTCTGAAGTTCATCTGTTTTCATGTTAGATTACGTACTATATAGGCAAGTCCCATATAATAGCAACCATGTATGCAGCACGTTTGATATAGTTGTGGGCGTATATACAATTGAAGTAATACAGCTAACTCTCATCAATTTGTCTTGTCCTTTTGTCTTGGATGACAATTAGTAACATACTAATATTTCTTCTTCCTTCTGTTGAGAGGAGAGAGAAAGAAAGATTGTAATTGAATGAGTTGTTATTGAACGGAGAACATTGTACATGAGTATCAAAAAATACTGATTAGGCATAGGTTTCCCAAGATTTAAAAAAAGTTGGCAGTGACAGTAGGCATTTCCAGCTAAGTATATATTTATAGCATGTTCCAATTGGAAATTGAAGTACAGGAATGCTGCTCCTTGTGAAAGTTTAGATGATTTCACTTCAATACTGCTTGAAGTCAGTATGTTGGGAAATTGAAGTCATTTTGGCACCAACACCATGGAACCCTGGTCGAAAATTGTGAAAAATATGCATGTCTAAGTAAAGACTGATGTGGCATGCGGATCAACTTCACAATTTTTGGAAATGATAACTCATTGTTAAGAAGTGAGTGTAGTGTCGCCTTTAGGGTTATTCTTCTTACTGTTCTCTGAAATTATCTTGGTGCAGTTTAGCATTGTGGGATATAACCAAGCTTTAGTGCAGCTGTGTATAAACTATGCAGTATTTTCCATCTTTTTTGTATTTGTGTTTCTTAATACCAGCACATTTGCATCTAAAGAAAGGTAATGTGAGGAAGATCTTTGACACCCTAGAACTGGAATCATTGCAACACAAACTTAATAAGATGCAACGCACATTTTATTTTGGTTATCATTACTTTATTTTGAATTCACATTTCACATTTGGTAGTGAAAATGAGTATGGAGTTTGTTCTTCAGTTTGTTTGGTTTTGCAGTTATTGAGCAAGGGGGTATAAACGTGTGTTTCATCGAGCTGTAATTATCAAATTTTGATATAATTATGTGAATGAGTACCTTAGAACCTTCAGTTTCTATTGGAGCGGATTTGGCAGGTAAATATGTCTACTTTAATTTGACCAGTTTACGTCTGTGAATGCTCATGGTGTTCATTTGGGTAAAACCCTTGTGCTTTTCGGTACATTGTCATTAGATGTGTGAAAACTATAAAACCGTCTCTTTCTGTTCTTTTTGTTTTTGTTTTTATGTTTGTTTTTCATTCCGTAATAGCTGATGACACTTCAAACAACTTTGGAATATTCAACCCTCTTTGTACTTTTATTAGATTGGAATGCCAAATTTTCCTTGGAAGTATGGCACACCATTAATACCATAAACTTTCTGTTACAAGAGACAAAATGAAAAATATAGTATAATGAATAGAATGAAACTTACATTAATATATATTTCTTAACAAAATGTAACAATACAACACAAGAGTCTACTTTTGAACATGCTCTATCTTTTAATATACCTTTCTTTCATTCCCTTATTTAAGTTATTTTGCTTGTGCAGTGTAAAAATTATTTTTGTGAGTATAATCAGGGAAGGATCAGAGAATTAATATTCTGGTGAAGTGCAACTGAGATGATGGCTGTGTTGGTTGGATGCAGTGGTGACTGCAATTAAAGTGGTAGCTCTTGAGGTGGAACTGTGATGATGTATTGCAATTGCTTGGTTGGTTGCTGTTACAAGGAACTGGAGTTTGTGAACTATGAGCGATTGTTAATGGTTGGCAGAGAAGCAGTGAGTTCTTGTGTTGGTGGTAGTTGTAAAGATGGAATTGCTAAGCTGGTGCAATGGGGACTAAAAACAAGAAATGGTGGAAGTAAATTAGAGGGGCTTTTAATACTTTTTGTAGGTGCCATGTGGAGTTTAACGGCCCTAAATTTCTGTTTACCGTTTTATCAAAAAAATTGTCAAACTTGGGGTACTTTTGAAAATGTGTAAAAAACGGGGGTACTTTTGAAACGACCCCTAAAAAACAGGGGTACTTTATAAATTCTCCCTTTAATCTTCTCTAATAAAACCACTGCTTCAAAAAAAAAATCTAGGTTAATTGTTAGAAGATTAGGTTACAAATATATATAAAAGAACTGTTCATCTAGCATAATTATTAAACCTAGTTTAATTGTGGGCCTCCACTAGAGGACAAAAAAAGTAACTCCACCCTAATTTGGTTCACCTCATATAAAAAAAATTAATGGCTAAAATGCCCCTAAATAATTAGTGATAATTTTAATTAATTAGTGATAATCTTACTTAATTAGAGTTTAATTTATTTATTTTCCAAATTTTTTATTTATCCATGTCTATGAAAAATTGCTGAGATCATGGATAATTTTTTTTTTCTTTTTTTTTCTCTGATCCGTATGAAAAATCGTTATGGTATTGAAGTGGTTCAGTGACGACTCTAAATAGTCGTTAATGTTTAGACTATTTCAGTGCCGATTCTAAATAGTCGTTATTTTCTATAAAAGGGTCGTTATCTGAATGTTGTAAATCGTCGTTATTGTTTCAGTGACGACACTAAACTGTCGTTAATGTCTCGACAATTTCAGTGACGACTCTAAACAGTCGTTATTTCTTATAAAAGGGTCGTTATCTTCTTCGAAGAATCATTAATAGCGAAAATGTACGACAGTTTAGAGTGGTCATATACAGATCAATACCCTGACGACCTTTTGGAAAGGTCGTTATTATTTTTATTATGTATATGACGACCCTTAAAGTCGCTATTGTCTTTCAAAGGTCATTATTTAAAGAAAAAAAAAATAGTAAGGATAAAACAGTATTTTCACTATCGGTGTAATACGCTCCTGAAAAATTTGGGGTGCAAATAAAATGTCAAGGGCCCCAATTAAACGAGGTTATTAAACTAAACTTTGAGCACAGTATGGTTTTGTTACTTGATTCTCTTTTACTGCCTGCAGCTGTTTTAGGATAATTGTTGTCAAATAAGAGGATGATAAAATTGAAGAATGGTGTTAAAATGGCGGTTACTCGTGTTAAAATGACTACTTCGAACACACATGCATTGCTGTCACCCGAGGCTCTTCTTTTACTGCTGCTGTTGTTACTCTTGCTGAAAGTTGAGAGGCCTCCTAAAGAGCATAATATGGGGCTCACCACGGATGACATAGTGACATCGACCATGGCTCTGCTGCACTCATTCTGCACCAGATACAGATTCACAATCAGAGATGAACAATCCATATTCCTACATTCATTAACAGCATAATCCATATGATACAGATTCACAATCAGAGATGAATAATCCATATTCCTACATTCGTTAACAGCATAATCCATATATGAGAACTACAACCTATCAGAAGAGGAAATACCAAAAAGCAAAGTTGTACAAGAACTCTTTTTTGTGACTTGACTAAAACTAGAAATGCTCATCTTCCCAATTCGCCAACTTCACAAATAAGGAGAAACCAAGAGAAACGAAACTATTTCATACACTACATTGAACAGGAATAGTCAAGACTCAAGAGGCACAATTGCACAATAATTTCTTCTTTTTGACTAAACGAAACAACTTCATACAGTATGTTAAACAAGAATAGTTATTCAAAAGGCATACCAAACTAAAACTACAAATGCTTATCCATCCAATAAAGCAAAATCAAGAAAAACAAAGGTATTTCACAGAAAACAACTAAACCAATATACACAGCAACCGGAAACTCCAAGTCACGCAAACCCATATAATTTCCATAACGATACAAACCTTAACGTTTCTTTGCATTCTTCTCGTTTTCGGGGTCCTTTTTCCTTTTGCTGCTCTGAGTCCTCTTATCACCCAGCTGTTTAACACAAAAAACAAACAAGATACTCATGGAGGAAACATCTCTAATCTCTAGTTTTAGTTTGGGGATTTTTTTTAAAGAAACCGACAAAGGTTGGATCAAGAAATTAAAATAGACAAACACACCTTTTCCATTAAATCAATCAACTCTTGAGCAGATTCAATAATTTTCAAAACATCTTTGTCTTTCTTCTGAAAATTTTCATAGGATCGCTTTACATCGAGAATCTTCTTCCTCAAATCCTCTGATATTAACTGAAAATAGAAGGGTACATCAATCAAAGAGAGTTTTCGATGCATTGTAATGAGTTCAAATCAGCAAATAAGTATACACTTGGCAGAAGACAGAAAAACTAGATAAAAAACATACCTGTGGCACGGAGTTACAGACTTTTTTGATAAACAACAATCCAGCAGCCTTTGACTGCAAGATAAACAATTATTTAAGAAACAAATCATAGCAAATTGAACTCCGAAATGTAAAAACAATAACAAAACCAAAGATAATACCTTTTTTGTTGCCGAAACATCCTCAAAAAACCATGGTACCACATTTTTAAACAAATCTTGAGCTTGAAGAGGATTCTATCAAGAGAACCAAATGAATTATGGTGCAGCCTATAACAATTTACAAACCAGCAGAATCACCAAATAAAATAATAACTGTGAGGGGTAGAGCAGCATTACCTTAACATGGTAATCCTGTAATGCTCCCGCAAACAACTGAGCAACCTCTTCTTGATTAGAACTCCACTGTACCAAGCAACAATCATGAAAACACTACTCATAATCTAAAAAATGAGAAAACATCGCACACCAATACATTAGTAACATAGTATACCTTTACATACGCATCACAAATAGCATCTTCAGAGAACACGGGAGTTTCAACCATCAAAGCATATACTCTCAATAAAATTGTCTTTACCTAAAATGAGGATTTTTCGTGTTAATTTATTAAATGAGTGCATACTATGAGCAATAGCAGATAGTATGAAATGGAGGACAAATGCACTATGTAGAAACTATAAAGTTACTATAATATTTACCTCAGGTTGCTTACACTCTTTAAGACGGATAAGAAGCTTTTCCTACCCACAAAAGACGAGAATTAGAAATCCTATAACCAACAAAAAAGGGAACCACGATAAAATTATAAAAACAACTAACCTTAGGCATCTGGTTCAGTATTGTAGAGGAATCCTCTTTGCCAAAATCAAGAATTAACAATGAAGCGGCTTTTGTGATCCTATGGAACATCCAAAGATAAAAACTTATCAATTAACTAAGGAGAGAGTTGCATGTTTTTTTTAATGTAATGAGAAATGATACCCAGTTTCAATCAGGATTTCAAACAACACTGAGCAACCACGGCTAGAATAAACATGTGAAGGCCACTTTGACCCACGGCCACAAGCATTTTAGGACCCATTCTCTTATTTGCCAAGGGTTGGTATTGTACGAAACAAATCGAAAATTATAACCTTTTTTGTCAATTATTGTTATTTTTCCTATCTTTGAATAAGATCATTACCTTTCTAGTCAAAAAAAAGATGATGAAAAATTTATCATAAAACAAATGACACTTGATTGAATACTCGCGTGTCATTTCAATTCTTTAGCACCCAAAACCGGAGAATAAGATATTCTTTATCTATATTCGCATCTGTCTATATATCTATATAATACTAACCAGAATTGTGCGCATGTTTCTCACAAAACAAAACAATTAAAATAAAGTACTTACCTGCATGAATCATGCAAACATGCATTGCAGATCGCTTGTGCTATTTCTATATCAGACCAAAATTTCATTTTATAAAGAGAACAAAGTATCACCAGTGACCCCTCGGTTTTTGCATCTACTCGATTAACCTGGTTCAAATGTAATAATACATAATTACACAAACTAATGTTAGAACAGATAGCAGCTTCACATTCACCTCAAACTTTAAAGAGATCAAGAGGATTTAACCTTTAGCATTTGGAGCAAGATTTTCTTAAGTTGTTTCTGAGCTTTATCACTTTTTTTATTGCATATACATTCAACAACATGCTTTCTCACAAGATTTTGTAAGTCCTCATTTGCAAGACTTTGAATTTCCATGAATATTTTTAATGTTTCTGGATCAACAACCTAGCAGATCCAAAAAGGAAAAAACTATTTAGTCATTCCATCACACAACCAATTCGGGTACTTAAAGGTTGATCCATTATTGTTAAGTGAAAGATAAAACAATGCATAGGAAGGATGACACTTTGTGCATGCAAATAATATAACCTCAAGCTTATTAGAGAAATCTGGTAAGTGGTTATGACAAAAGGAGTAACGTGAGATAAAACCATAACAGCAGAATCACAGAGAGGCCTAATAAGCTCCACTACTGTATATGAACTTGTGGATCTGATTAAAATGTGGTAATATAGCTTTCGAATCTTTTAGTTCAGTCGCTTCTTAGGTCGGTTCAATTTTGTGCTGAACCGCAACTAGGACTGTTTGGGTTAATTAGTTTAGCATCGTTTTCTTTGCTTCATACAGTAGACAGTTCACATGGATATTAAAAGGCTAGCAGAAATACATAAAAAGGAACACCAAGAGATTGGATGGCGGATTCGCTAGTAGAATCCACTGTCTAATCTACTTCTACTGTCATAATAAGCTCACAGAATTATATACCAAAATTCTATATGACTGAGTAAGACACTAAGCGGTGAAAGTAGCAATACCTTATCAAGACCAGACTTAAATGATGTCAGAAGCAACTCAATCACGTTGTCAAACTCATTCTGCAAGTGTACCGACAAAAAATCAATAACCAAGTATAAACGCCACTTATGAATTGACATGTGAGAGAACATGCATACACACGTAATGCATCTCCAGCATATTTATACCTCGGTTAACTTCTTTAGATGAGGAGTAAATAATTCCAAAATGGAATCAGGTCCGACTGCCAGAACATATAGTTTGCAAAGCATCAACAACTCAGATTGCTGACAAAGCGGAAGATGGGACATAAGCTTCTTCCCGAAATCCTACATACAAAATAATTGAGTTGGAAATCGTGAAGTCATTGGAAGCCTAAACCACAGAGCAAGAAACAAGATACCTGCTTTTCAATTAAGGCAAGAGGTGAAGAATAAGCTTGACCTTGGAACCCTATCTCATTAGACATGCCATCATCTGCCTCTTTGGTCTCAAAATCAAGAAGAAACGACGAAGCAGCACGCTTAACACTGTGGAAGATTTGATAAATTTGAATTTTGAATTGTTATCATTAAGCAAATGACACTCGATTGAGTACTCGCTTGTCATTTCATTTCTTTAGCGCCCAAAATTGGAGAATAAGCTGTTCTTTATCTACATTTGCATCTGTATATATATCTATATAATACTAACCAGAATTGTGCGCATGTTTCTCACACGATTTAAACAACAACAAAAGAACAATTAAAATAAAATACTTACTTGCATGAATCGTGCAAACATGCATTGCAGATCGCCCGTGCTATCTTTTTATCAGACCAAATATTCATTTCGTAAAGAGAACAAAGTACCACCAGTGACCCCTCAGTTTTTGCATCTCCAGAAGTAACCTGGTCCAAATGCGATGTTACATAATTTCATGAACTAAGATAACAGTGGATTCACATTCACCTTAACTTTGAGAGATCGACAAAAATGAACAAACCTTCAACATTTTGAGCAAGATTTTCTTAAGCTGTTTCTCAGCTTTATCGCCTTTCTTATTACATAAACATTCAACAACATGCTTCCTGACAAGATCTTTTAAGTCCTCGTTTGCAAAACTTTGAATTTCCATGAATTGTTCAAGTATTTCTGGGTCAACAACCTAACATAACCAAAAAGGAAAAAACTGTTTAGTCAGTCCGTCACATAACCAATTTCGGTACTGAAAGGTTGATCCATTATTGTTAAGTGAAAGATAAAATAAATGCATAGGAAGGATGACATTTTGCACATGCAAATAATAAAGCCTCAGGCTTACTAGAGAAATCTGATAAATGGGTATGACAAAAGGAGTAACAGGAGAAGCATAATAAGCTCCTCTACTGCAAATGAACTTGTGGTTCAGTTCAATTTTGTGATGAACCGCATCTAAGACTGAGTTATTTAGTCCAGCATCTTCTTCTTTGCTTCATAGTACATGAACAACAGTAGATAGTTTACAGAGATATTGAAAGGTTAGCAAGATATACAGAAAATGAACCCGCATAGTGCGACCTCTTTGGGTCACACACCACAGATTGGATGGCGTATTCGCTAGTTGAATCCAGCATCTAATCTACTTATACTGCCATATAAGCTCACAGAATTATATACCAAAACTCTATATGACTGAGGGACGAAGAGTAGCAATACCTTATCAAGGCCAGCTCTAAATGATGTCAGAAGCAACTCAATCACCTCTTCGAACCCATTCTGCAAGTATAGTGACACAAAGTCAAGATCCAAGTATATATGGAAACACCATGAATTGACATGTGAGACAACGTACATACATCTCTAACATATTTATACCTCGATTAACTTCTTCAAATAAGGAGTAAACAATTCCAAGATGGAATCAGGTCCAATCGCCCGAACATATAGTTTGCAAAGTGAACAGAGTATAATCAAGGACCCCTCCTCCTGATCACCGTTATCATAACAAAGCAACATTAAAATACATTAATAACTTAAAACATTCACCCTAATATTTTTAAGAGATGATACAAATATTATACCAACCTGGAGTTGTCTTAACAAGATGCTCTTGAGTTGTTCATGATTCTGAATGTTATTCCGTTTTCTCTGAGACTGTATACTGTAAACAATATGTGCTTCTGCAAACTTCTTCAGATTTTCATCTTTGGCAGAAATAATTCAAGTGAATCTTCATCAAACTCCTTTAGGTGCTTATCGTTGAGAATTATTAAAGCTTTACATAGAAAATATAGATGCGGAGGGGCAGGAGAATTTTCAAGAGAGCGTGAGACACACCAGTTTATCAAATCGGCAAGTTCATTAGGAAAATCTGGAAATTCAGCACAACAAAGAGGCAGGCGGGCTAAGCAATTAGCTAATCGTCCAAGTTCAGTAAGATCTTTACTATCACTGGTACCTTCATTCATAATAGTTAGAGCTGACTTAAAATTCTCATACAATTGTTGCCTTGCAGACTGGTTTGCTTGTAATTCTGCTAAATCGACAAACACTTGACTAGACATTGCTGTTATTAACACAAACACACACAAAAATACACAGCAATTAACATAATTGTTGTTGTTCGCACACACATAAAAATAAACAGTAATTAACATAATTTGAGCAGTTTATGCAGCTTAGTGAATATCTGCAGCCAACACTAATAGTTTTTGTCATAAGTTGTGGGTTTTGATCATCCAAAAGTAAAAGTAAGAATGAGTCATAATAACAAGTTAACAACCCATCAAGAACATTCCCATTTCTGCCTCTCTATCAAGTTTATCGACCTAATGACAAAATTTATAATACCAAAGGTGACAATTGCCTGCGGCGCCATAATTTTATTTACCTGAAGAGTCATATCATTATTATCACATGCAAATGTGTAATCTATTTGCAATACCTGAAAGTGATTGTTTAATTAGATCCTTTACTTCACTGGTGACAATCCCTCCAAGCCAGCAACAATGGAGATCAAATTAGATCCAAAAACCTAGTTAAATAGAAAGCAATAACTGTTTCAATAGTTTAATTAAACCAAAAAGATCCCACTTTAAACAACAAAATCTACTAACCCAATTAGTCAAGAGATTTATTCAATTAAAAGTAATGCTTTCAGTTGCAGATTTTAGCTAACTAGCTAGCTATAGCCAAATTAAACTCAGGTACAACAATGCCAAATTCAATTCAGATTAGGAAACCTCAGTAGTTCCAGCAAAATCACACAAATTGACATCAGGAAATTTCAATTCAAAATTAACATCAGGTAACAAAACCACACACCCAAACAACATTACCAGCAGCGAGAATTTAGGAAATTCAATCCCATACAATCCTCTTTCCTTTTTGTGTAATGTGATGATTCCATAAACCTGATTTCTCAAAAGCTCGCTTCAGTAATACTAAAATATATCAAGGTTTTGATCTCTCCAACTAAACTCCATTACCAAATACAATAAATTATTTCATAGCTACAATACAATGTGTAGAAATACTGCTAAAATTCTTATATGGCAATACAACACCTGTTTCTTTCAACTAAATTAGCATTAGGTAACTCAATTAGACACTGAAATTTAAGAATATGCTACAGATGCAAAAACTAATACAAACAATCTATAACTTAAAAATTATATTCCATATTGAGCTGAAATTGTAATAATTGGCAGCTAAAATGACCAGTAAGAGTAACATTGTAAACTAGGAGTGGAATTGAAACCGATTAGGGTTTTGATATTTACCTTCTTCAACTTTGTGCTTTGACAGGAGTTCCTCTAATCTTTAACTGAAACCCTAGATTTTGAATGAAGAGATTTTTAGGGTTTTGAATGACGAGAGTAAGTAAGTGAGGGTGTTGTCTAAATTCGATATGCCTCTGATGGTTTCTTGAACTATCTACAAATTATAACGAAGATAGTAGAAAAAATTATGTAATTCCACCGAGATAACTAGTGAAACGCAGTAGCAGTGAAGTTAATATCAGTAGCAGATGCAGCTATGAAGGAGACTGGAGAAATGAAACCGGTGAACTTAAAAGAGAAGAAACCGAGGACAAGAAGAACAAGCAAGAAAGATTTCTCTAGGTCTTTGCCTTTTCTTGTACTTCTTCAATTTCACAAGCTCGCGGGATTTTTTTTCTTCCGGTGGCGTTCTTAGGTGTTTCTGCTAAGATTATACACTCTCCTGCTATTACTGTTCATTCGTTGTCTTTGAATTAGTAATTTAGGGGGAAGGAATTGGATTGTGAGAAGAAATAGAAGGCATCTTCACTACTACCCCTTATTACAGGGTCCGGTTCGGTATTCAAGTCATCCGGGGTATTATTGACTTTTATTTTTCAAGGGGAATAAGACGTAGCTAAGTCCACCATGGAGGAGGAGGCTGGGGACAGCTCTGCAGACCAGTTTGTATCGGTCGAGTAAACTACCTTCTGGTAGAGCGCTCTTTCTTTTGCGAGGGAAAAAAAAAAAGAATCCATCAATTAACTATGACACAGTTGCCTTTTTGGGGAGGGACAAAGAACGGCCGGGATGGGTTTTGGAAACACAACTAGGAGTGAGGATGATTTTTGAGCCCATCCACCGTTCTTTGTATCTTTAAAGAAAATCTGGATCGCTACTTCAAGTCGAGTTCAACTTCTATAAAAGATGGAAACTGCCGGCAATAATATGTGTCACGACCTCCACTTCTTTCTCCTTATTCTCCTTACGTGTCTTTCATACAAGTTGTTCTCATAACTATCCAAACTGATCTATCTATTACTTCCCAAGTAGTTTGGTCATCGAAACAGTTTCAAAAATCTCCCTCTACATCTCCCTCTCTCATTGTTCTTCCACTCCGTTACCACTCCTTATCTTCGTCTCTGCTTATCATTGTATTATGTTCCCGTGGATTCAGAAAAATGAAAGAAGAGAAAGTTGAGGATTTTCAAAACGTATGGTGTAATGGTGTTCTGTAGGTAAAATTCCGACCAAAAAAGTAAGGTGTCGTTTATACAAATTAGTTTCCCCTATTTGATTTCGTTGTTCACAGTTAATTTTAATGGTACATCTTCTTTCTTTTCTTTTTTTTTTTTGATCGGGCAAAGAGTTAATGGTACATCTTCTGATTCAATGGTAGTCACTCCGGTTTAATTTATTTTTTTGTCTTCTGATTTTGCAGAGAAGAATCACTTATTCCTTCTTTTGCCGATTACTTTTTGTTAGTTTCACCAAAAGGTGATTACTTTTGCTGATCAGGTGATTATTTACTTTGCAAGGAAACGTTGAATTAACTTGGGTGTTTCAGTTTGAATAATATACGACGCTTTAATTTGCAGGACAATGCAGAACTGATTTCGGTGACCCAAAGGGTACATTCTATGAAATGCAACATGAAAGTCAGTTGGAAACTTGGAATTGATTTTTGGTTTGTTGTTGTTTTTTCCTTTTCAATCACTATTAATGTGATCTACTTTGTGCATATTATCCGGTGGAATTGGTGCCCTGAGTACTTCTATTTGCATGAAATAGAGTGTCTGTCAGCATTAAAGATAGTGTCGAACTATCATATTTTTCAAATTGTTATTCGCAATTTGAATTCTTAATTCACATGTTTTGTTAACTAAGGGTACATTCGAACTTATAGTGTTAACTATCATCTCTGTGCATGTAGGAAACAATGGAGGAAGTGACTAAGAAAAAGCAAACAATATTTGTGTCCATTTGTTCTAAATATTACAGTATTTATTTTTTTGATGCTTTTTTTCTGTTGGTGCTAATTAATATTTTTGGTTGTTGCGAAATTTGCATTTGAAGCCTTATATGCTTCCATGAATGGCAGACGGCTTCTTTATTTTCGCTTCAATCGTTTTTTCTGTATGTAATATGTACTGTCTACTTAAATGAATCCATCGTTCCAGTCCTTCGATATAGAAATATTAATGATGCGGTAGCTACTATGTCATTTGATCAAGAGTCGTTCTCTTATGAAGAGACTTTTTATTGTTTAATTTGTTGAGTTGAATTCATTCGGCTTATCCAATCAGTTTTAAAATACTCCTTCATGAGCAAACTCGCCGCCCTTCCCCACAGTACTCCAATGTTTGAGCGGAGATTTGAACTGCTAAAACTCCTGGCCAATAGGACTAACCCCGGATGGTAGGTTTGGATGTTAGAACAAACAAGAGTGGGACACATTGAAGTTTTTGCATTATTTCAAAAGGATCGTTGGGATCAAATCATAAACATTTATACAAATTCAGTTGCTGACTTAACTCGCAATGTTTAACGTAAAAAAGCCGAGGTATTTGGTAGTGTTGATTCTTAGAAGCCATGCCATTCTTAAGTTTGTCAATTAAAAGTACATCTAACAAATTTTCTCATGTTAAAGACACGGTTATTTTTGTTTTCGAGTACTATTATTTCTAAACCACCAACCGGAGTTATCTCTTTCCCTCTAACACAACTTTGCTATCAAAATCTTGCACCAACTTTGTTATGGATGTGGGTCATTTTTCTTCTGTCGTCGGGACAGCATATTGTAACAGCTAGAAACATTTTTTTTATTTGGAACTTTTCCTTTCTCGCAGCCATTTCGAAAACTCAATCTCCATGGCAGTTCCCGAATCATATAGATCTCTACCTGTTCTTCTTTATGGTGAAGTAGAATCCATCCCCGGAATAACTTTTCAACCTTCAGTTTCAAAGCTGAACATACGAATGGAGAGACGTCAATTTTTAATACGCGTTGCATATGCGATGACTATTAATAAATTATAGGGACAATCGGTGAAGTATGTGGGCACTGATTTATGTATTTAGACAGGGTCATCTCTATGTCGCATTTTCTAGGTGTATTGTTGCAAGGAGAATTACTTTATTGTTTCCAAATGAATCAAATGTGTGTTTAGATCCGGTAACAACAAATATTTCTTTTAATTTTCTAGGTTGTATGGTAACATGCAATTCTTAATATTTCTTTAAATTGGATGATTTTATTAGTTTTTTATTTTAGTATTTCATAAAAACAGATTCCCCGCAGCGAATATTCTTATGTCCGGATTTGCTGAAAACACGACTAAAATTAAAACACCAACGCGCCGAAGGCGCACGAGAGGTTGAGACCAGGCCGAAGGCCTGGGTGATACCCTAGTTGGAGTAAGAATAAGCAGTTTTTTGATTGAATAGGCCTTAGATCTGAAATCCTGGGTCAAAAAGACAAGCAAAGTATGATTATAGTTCTAATATCCCAGAAGCCAAAAATACTTTTTATGTATCCTAAATTGGATATTTCGTCCAACCTTTACCATTGATTTATATGTTACTTACGAAAATACCCCTTTATCATTTGTCCACAACCGACAGCGTCGTCTCCCTCTTCTGTTTATCACATCTTCCAATTAATTTGGATCTCTTCTTCGATTCTTCTTCCCAACATTAGCAGTTACAACACCTCCTTTCTTCTCAACTCAATAAAAATTCTTTCTTCAATTCCACCACCGGCACCAACACCAATCGCCACCGTCACAACGCCAACACCTCCACCGTCACATGCATAGCCACCACCACAACTAGACATCAGGAGCACCTCTTTAGGAGTTTTTGTAAATGAATCATCCATTGGGTTTCCTGATTTTGTAATCAGGGTGGTGAGTATGATCTCCATAATCAGTTAATGCCGTTTGGATCTGATCAAGGTCGATTCACTGGATTGAAGAGATCCATTGTATACACTTAAGACGTACTCAACAGGATCAAATCAATTTTATTTAACATATGATTTTAACAACAAATCTCATCATTGATATGCCTAAATGCCAAATAGAGTAATGTAAAACCAACTGTAACGTTTATTATTTTCACTTGCAGGGAAGATCTGACTTTTTCTTTTCTTTTCTTGAATCAAGAAGATGAGACTTGAGAGCGGCGAGATTGAGAATGAAAGAATTGTTTCATCTTTCATCCAAAAAAGAGGACTTTAAAAGTTGTAAACACTCTGCCTCAACAGACCATAGTACCACAAACGCGGTTGAGTAAAATACGTGTCCTATGTATATAGAGTTTGTTGGAATTTGAAGCAAAGAAATTGTTGTTCGAGGTGATTACAAGGATAAAAGTAGATTCACGAAATATATGAAATGCACCTGAGTGCATAATTAATATTATGACAGATTTTTTTTTTCCAGGTTGTACCCGAGTGCATAATGTACATGCATATTCTTATAGAAAATATATTTTGGCCAAGTGCACCTGGGTGCATAATGCATATTTTTATATGATATAAATTTTAGTCAGGTTGTACCTGGGTGCATAATGCATATTCTTATATGAATTTAATTTTGGTCAGGTTGCACCTGGGTGCATAATGCATATTTATATGAAATAATTTTTGGTCAAGTTGCATCTGGGTGCATAATGCATATTTTTATAGGAAATAAGTTTTGTCCAGGTTGCACCTAGGTGCATAATGTATACTCGGCCTGGTTGAAAATAAATTTTTTTTTTCGAATTTCATATTAAAAATGGATCTTGTTTTGTAGAGATTTTCGAGTCTTTCCCAAATATATAAATGTTATTAAAATCCGACTTATATTTCGAAAGTTAAGACATTTCTCGCGATTAATTTTAATTATAGAGAGAGAAAATAAATAAGAGAGAGAAAATGATAAGAAAATAATAAAGTTTAAAACAAAGGGTATATATGGCTAATATTTTACATGTTTTTTTCACCCGGACCTATATTTTACAAGTCCATTGCTCCCGCACTTTATGGGTTGTAGTCATACCCATTTTCCGTAAGAATAAGAAAGAGATAAGATGGAGAGAAAAACTTTTCATTAACCAGAGAAGGGAAGGAACCCCATTACATAGGTAAGTATTCATTAACCGCAAGAGTAAAGGTAAAGCCCTAGTATACTAATGGACCGCATATTCATGGGTCATGGGCCCTATAACACTCCCCCTTGTGCGGTTCAAAAACAGAACTTCAAATGTGTTGCCTCATTAAAACCTTGACAAGGAAAAACCCAATGGGACAAAACCTTGACGAAGGGAAAAGAGTACAACGTGTTGATAAAGCTGGCCACATCTCTTCAGAAAACCTAAAATATAAAAACTATGTGGGAAAAAGATAATTTCAATCGGGGAGTCATAAGTTGTTGTTGTCTCATTAAAAACCTTGCCGAGTAACAAAACCCATTGGGACAAAATAAACTCGGTGAAGGGAAAAAGAGTTCAACAAACACTCCCCCTGATGTCAACATCATATCGTTAGATACTCCCTCTAATGTCGCCATCTCCCCCTAATTGCAATCAAGGGAGTTCGGACAATTTTCTTAGTCCGATACTTTTGACGTGCTTTTCAAAAGTCGATTTAGGCAATGACTTTGTAAATAGGTCTGCCACATTCTCATCAGATTTTACTTGAATGACTTGAATTTTCAAAAGAGACTGTTGTTGCTGATTGTAAAAGAACTTTGGTGATATATGTTTCGTATTATCACCCTTGATTCATATGTTCGATGCAAGCTGCATTATCCTCATAAATGCAAGTTGGCTCATCAGTGGTAGAACTCATACCACATGTCCCTCGAATATATGTAATGATAGACCTTAACCACCATACACACTCACGAACTTCCTCGTATAAGGAAATGATTTCAAAGTGGTTCGTGGAGGTAGCCACAAGAGTCTGCTTGGTCGATCTCCAAGATATTGCTGTGTTTCCAATGGTGAAAACATAACCAGTTTGTGACCGACCTTTATGTGGGTCGGAGAGGTACCCGGCATCTGCAAAACCAACCAAAATATTATTTGGGGTTTCAGTGTAGGGAGTTGCATTTCCACTAGCGGTCCTTCTTACTTCTTCATAGGGATAGAATAAGCCCATGTCAATGGTTCCTTTCAGGTATCTGAAAACATTCTTCATACCATTCCAATGACGTTGCATAGGTGCTGAGCTGTATCTATCTAACAAGTTCACTGAGAATGATATATCAGGTCGAGTACATTGCGCTAAGTACAATAATGCGCCTATTGCACTTAGTTAGTGAATTTAAGCTCCCAATACCTCTTCGTCATCTTCCTTGGGACGAAATGGATCCTTTTGTACATCTAAACTTCGACCAATCATGGGAGTGATAGCAGGGTGCACCTTGTCCATATTGAATTGCCTGAGTATCTTATGGACATATGCAGACTGGTGGATTAGTATTCCACAAGATCGGTGTTCTAGCTCAAGTCCTAGACAAAATCGAGTTTTCCCAAGATCTTTCATCTAAAATTCAGATTTCAGATAACTTGCGGTTTCTCTTATTTCATCAAGGGTACCTATTATGTTCATATCATCAACATAAACAGCTATAATTGCAAATCCGGAACTCGTTTTCTTTATAAATACGCAGGAACATAACTCATTATTCGTATATCCCTTCTCAATCAAATAATCACTTAGACGGGTGATAGGTGTCTAAAACACCTAATTTTATATCTAGTATTTATGCTTTCTTTGTTATTTCTCTTGTAAAATATGTATCTTATGTTCACTTTTGAGTGTCTGGGTACTTTGGAGTCATTACTAGCAAAAGAAGGAGAAAACGTCCATTTGGGGCGTAAAGTGCAAGGAGATTATTTCACTGGCAGATGCTACTCGGATCCCGATCGAGGATAAGGGATAACCAGTTGGTGTCTATGAAGAATTGATAAAAACACCCATGGGTGTTGATAGTCTTCCATACAAAGGCACCTAGTTAGGTCGAACTCGGTTTCAGACAACATTTTATTTCAGCTGCAAATGGGGTGAACTGCTGGTGATTTTGATTCAAGATTGAGAAGATTATTTCGATGTTAAGAAGGCAAAGAAAATTAGGGTTTTGATATCTGGAAGGAAATTAATCTCATTGTGTGGTTGTAGTCGAATTGGAGAATGGGTTTAATGGCGATGTTGGCTAAGTTGGAGAAGATCGAATCCATGGTGATGTAATGGAATTTGTGAAGACGAAGATGAACTCGAGTCTGTTAGTAGTGATAATGGGGTCAATCTGTGATGATTCTGCAAATGAATAATGAAGGGGATGAACACGATGCTGTTGAGTCAAATAGAGCAGAAATTGAATGGGTTTGCCTCTGTTGATTCGAGCAAGACATGGAGATGGGTTAGATGGAAGAAGAAGAACAAGGGTTTGAGGAATTTCAGCAATTAACTGATGGAGATGGATGAATTTGGAAATTAGGGTTTTGGTGCTGTTGGTGGTCTGTTTAGATCTAGAAGAACACATACAAGAAATTGGTTTGCTGCTATGAAGGGTTAGATCGATGAAGCTTAGAAGGAGGAATGATGGGTTTGTGGTTAAGTTGAGATGTAGAAATTATTGACAGGGAAGAATGGATTTCTTTTTCTCTCAAGTTTGATTGAGAATTGCAGCCATGGTATGTCTGAATGAGTAATGGTTGTGGGTGTTGATGATTAATGGAATGGTGGAGGACTGCACTTGTGGTGTTTTCTGAACCTAGAGCTGGTGCTGTTGGTTTGCTCAAGATGTTAGGATTGTTGTTCCAGTAAGTCAAGATTCTGAGAAAAAGATGTTGAGCTGCAACTGAGATTTGCAAATGGAGAAGCTGTAATTAATAAAGACTTGATGTTTTACAGTATTGGGATTAAGGGTTTGAAATCTGAGAAGATGGTGGATACCGATGTTGTTAGTTCCATTGGAGCAAATGGATTTGATATTGATTGGAGCTATGAGACAGAAGTAATGTTTGATGCAGTATTTGTGTGAGTTACAGTTGAGCTGAAACTGGTGAGAAGAATTGTGCTGCTGGAAGGCAGTGAAGATTATGAAAGTTGTGCATTGCAGGAGAACTACATTATGAGTTGGGAATAGAACTGAATGATTCTTGAGATGAAGTGGAATTGAATCTAGAAGCAGCTAATGGTGAAATTCAAGGGAGAATGGAGCTGGTTGTGTTGGTGAGATGAAATGACTGAAATGGGTTTGTGCTGTATGCTAGCATGGTGTTGGTACTTGGCCTGACAGAAAAGAGAAGAAGCCGTTGGAAACTAAGCATGAGAATGGCACTGGAATTGGTAGTGATGGTTATGGTATGCAATGCATTGAGGTTTACAGGGAATAATGTTGGTGTCAGTAAAGGATTGGTGCTTATGGGTTTTGTGAATAGTAGCTGATTCAGGTGCAGTTGGTAGTTTTATGAAGTTAGATGAGCAATCTGTTGTGACCATGGATCAGGTGGAAGAAAATGGATGTGTTTGAATGGGTCTTGCAGCTGAAATTGCAAGTAGTAAAGAGACAGAGATGGAGCTACACGCAATAAAGATGCCATGGTGTTACACGGAAGATTCAGCCATCATGGCTGAAGTGCAATGATTGCACTACAGAGTTTGGCCAGTACAAATAGCTTATGGCCTGGCAACTCATCCCAATCAGCCAGGGAGGTCTAACTCATTCTGACTCAAGATTCTGACTCATATATGACTAGGTTCTGACTCAGTGATCTTGACCGTGTGGACTCAGTTGACTAACAGTTTGACCTTCTTGACCGTTTACCTTAACGGAATCGTGACGGAATATTCCATCGACGGAGAGGCAGTTCTCAGGCAGCCGGCGGTGACTTTTTTGCCGGATTCCGTCCAAAAACCCAGTTTTCCGGCGAGCGTATTTTGGGACAGAATTTTACACGGGTTTTCACACATGGGCTTGGTGGACCACTTGAAGATGGGTTTTGAGAAGACCTAATATTGGAAGGAATATCCTTTATGGGAATAGAGAAACATATAAAAGAGAAGTCTTTTATCTTTAATCATCTTATACCTTCTTCTACTTTTGTTTCTAGGGTTTGCAATATGGTAGGGTTTCTCTTCCTTCTTGTTATGAACTACATGAACATGAGCTAGAGTTTTATTATTGGTTATGGAATAGTTGGATTTCACAAAGCATGATTCTTTGATATGATAAATTAGTTTTGTCTCGTATTTATCGTTTACGATTCTCTGAAAATATAGTTACATGATTTGATTGATTGTTTTGTCAAGTTGCAAATTTGTAGAACTTCTAATCACATCTATTGCTAGTTTAGGGTTTATTATACGTAAAAGTGATAATCCTTGAATACAAGTAGCATAAATATGATTATAGTTTGTAGTGATATATTCTTATGATCGTATGTGAATCGTGACCTTTGTTAAATTGAATTAGTGCGCTTTCCACGTTCAATTGTTTTGATTGGCCTGATTTCATAGAACTTAATGCATCTAGGGAATTAAACTTGATTAATGCTTTTACACGTTAGGTTGTTCTTTTAGATAGAACTCATACTCGCATCTTTTAATGTGTTTGTTGATGACAAAAGGAGATTTGAGGGATATTCTTGCGATCAAGGTATTCTAGGGCTTTTGATAAAAGTTGAGATTAAATATCAATTCTACTTATTGTTTTGAAAGTATGTTTGTGAATGAAGATGAATCCTTAACCAATATCTCTCCTATTTGATTTGTTTGCTTATTTCTTTCTTTGCTTTTATTTTATTTTAGTATATAAAAATCAAAAAAATACCCGGTGTTTTATATAAGGAACCGAAAATATATTGACAACCTAGTCCTCTCTGTGGGATCGATCCTTTCTTGCCCTTGCTATATTTATATTTTGAGAAGTGAGAAAGTGTAATTTATTTTTGACGCATACGACATCGATCAAATTATGGCGCCGTTGTCGGGGAGGCAACGGTTGTCACTTGTTTTTGGTTTCTTATTTCTGTTTTTAGTTTAAGTTTTTAGTTTTGATTCTTATTTTCTGGTTTTGACATAGTTTTGAGAACTCTTGTTTCAGGTACCAATTTTTATGGAAGGAGCAAATTGGAACAATGGATACGGCTTTCAACCTCCTCAACACTATGACAATTTCCCACCATCTATGGAATGCAATCAAAACCAATTTATTGGCAATGATGCATATCCTAGAGAACCTTATGGTGATTTTCATACATACCAACAACAACCTTGTAGTGGGTATGTAAGTCAAGCACCTAGGTGGGATAATTCTACTTCTAATTGGCTTTATTCGAGTTGTATGCAGATTTTGGGTGGATTACAAGACAGGCAACAAAGACTAGACCAACTTGACCGTAATAGAGAAAACGTCGCACAAACCAATTTTTGGAACATTCCTTCTTACCCGACTCCGGATCGTAGTTATGATCATTCACCCATTCAACGGGAAGAGTCATGGGAAAGAGAACATATTGTAGCTAATGGTGGTAACCGTGTGAACGTCAGGAAACTTGCACAGAAATAATACAAGTTGGAAGACGATGGATACTCGAAATAGCTTGTCGATGAAATTAGTAGGACCATTCATATGGAACTAAAACGATGTCGTGTTAAAGGTTGGGAAACCGACGACGATTCTTATTATGGTGAGTCTGAAGATGAAGACGAAGATGATTGTGTTGAAAAGGACCAACCTTTGGAGATATTTGATGACGTTAGTGTAGTTAACTCAACTCTTGATCTTTATAATGATCAAGCACCTATTAAAAAGGTACATGAGGATGATGAAACTAATGTTTTTCAAAATTTTGCAACATGGTCTGAGTCTAATGAAGAGGAGTATGTTGAGAATGTGACCTTTATGACCAATATTATGGAAGACCCAATTGAGCTTACAAATGATTGTAATGATGATGTTTATGTCGAGACTTTGGTTAAGGCAGAAACGAATGAAGAATGGTTGCAAGGTTTGATAGAGGACCATGATATACAAGAGGTGAATAGTTCACTTGAATTTTTCAAGGATGAAGAGGATTCCGTGCTACAAGAGATTGTGCGAGGTTTGTCTAACCCTTTGCATATTGATTCTTCTCCTTTACCTCTTATTGGTTTGAATGTATGTGCTTCGAGAATATTTTTGAATGATTTTGTTTCTCGATATCCGCCATTGGAGACATTTGATTCTCATACTATACAAGATTGTGAACAAGAAACCGTGGAAGTACCCGACTCTTATATTCTTTATACACTTCCAAGTGTGGACTAAAATAAGTGTGGGGGAAGCTTTTATCGGTTAATAGCTTCATTTTTGTTTTATGTCACTAATATTTGTGTGAAGCTAGTGTTTGCAAAATAGGTGCTATGGGTGGATCCCCAACTTTTCCGATTATTGGTGTATGGGGAATTCGTCTTGCATGTCGGGCTGACGACTTTAAACCAAGCGCTAATGGGAGGCAACCCACTGGTTTTGTGTATCTATCTCTATCTTTTTATTATTTTTTTAAGTCTTTTATCTTTATTTTCTTATTTTGGATATTTGCATATCAAAACTCCAACTTTTAGAGATTTTTGAACAATCTAGAATAAGCACTAGCCTTTCTAAGTAGATGGAATTTTTTCTTAGTGATGAGGTGTATATATTGGCTGAGTTGAGATTAAATGCCAACTAAATAGCTTGTTTAGTTTTTATCCTCTATTGTTCCGAAATATCTATGAGTTGGAGTAATGAGTTTTTATTTTATTTTCTTATTGTGTATATATATCATGTTATGAATTTCCAATCTTGAACTTTACTTTGAATGACTAAATTTTACATTGAGGACAATGTAAAGTTTAAGTGTGGGGGAGTGTTCTCATATAGAGTTTTTAGCCTTGTTAGTTTCCCTTGTTTTAAGTAAAAATAAAATAAAATTGCTTTATACACTCCGAAAACCTAGAAATATGGGCCTTTAGGATGACACTATCAATCTAAATGGATGGAACCATCTTGGCTGGAGGAGTTGAGGAACCAATTAACTAAAAAGGACATAATTATTCAGAAATTACAAATTATATGATAGTACCATATCTCGGAATATCACCATATCACATTCTATTTTTATTTTTCCATATTTATCTATTGTTCTCTAAGTGCTTTGGTGGGTCACTAAACATCGAATTGTTATTACTGCTAGGATGAAATAGAGTGATTGAGTTGCTAAAAAAAAAAGTGAAAAAAAAGAAAGAAAAAAAAGGGACCGACCAATTAGACCAAACGAAATAAAAAAACACTTGGATAGCAGTATGTGTGAAACGTTGTCCCTGTCTCCGTCACCTAAACAAGCGTGGAATGCAGGATCCAAGGCAACTATCATATACTTGCTGACAAGAAGGATGCGCTTGGATCCAAAAGATCTAATCATGATGTCTACAAACAAAAAAAAGAGTGAAAAAGAAAAGAAAAATAAAAGAAAGTATTATATTGGTTGAATAAAGTCACTCCTGGTTCCCTTGTATATGCCAGTGAGTTGATGTAGAATTCAAACCAGTAGCTCAATCCAATAGGATGCATAGGTTCATCTTGGTAGTGACCTTCAGACAGATATGGGAAACATCGATCACTTGTGAACATTCGCCAACATCTTCATCTATATTCATCTTCTTAATCTTTTCATTGTGATTGTGGTTTGTTAGTTTCCGAGTATTGTGGCTTGTTCGACTATCTAAATAGAGCTTTATTTACTAATATATGAATTGAATTTGTGCAACGTACCTCCTCCTGTAGTCATTTTGGATTCGTTCATAGATTTGTCACAGGTAGCTGGAGTTGGAAATATAGGTTTTGTAGGTAGAACTCTTGTAAACCTTCACGAGACTATAACTCGTCCACTAGGGACACCTAGGGGTTTAAAGGCTTGTTATTTATGCTAAAAGTGACCGTAGCCTCGACGAGAAGGAGTTGTTTTATTTTAATTTTGTTTTGTATGCTCGAGGACTAGCAAAGTCTAAGTGTGGGGGAATCTGATAGGTGTCTAAAACACCTAATTTTATATCTAGTATTTATGCTTTCTTTGTTATTTCTCTTGTAAAATATGTATCTTATGTTCACTTTTGAGTGTCTAGGTACTTTGGAGTCATTACTAGCAAAATAAGGAGAAAACGTCCATTTGGGGCGTAAAGTGCAAGGAGATTATTTCACTGGCAGATGCTACTCGGATCCCGATCGACGATAAGGGACAACCAGTTGGTGTCTATGAAGAATTTATAAAAACACCCATGGGTGTTGATAGTCATCCATACTAAGGCACCTAGTTACGTCGAACTCGGTTTCAGACAGCATTTTATTTCAGCTGCAAATGGGGTGAATTGCTGGTGATTTTGGTTCAAGATTGAAAAGATTATTTCGATGTTAAGAAGGAAAAGAAAGTTAGGGTATTGATCTCTGGAAGGAAATTAAGCTCATTGTGTGGCTATAGTCGAATTGGAGAATGGGTTTAATGGCGATGTTGGCTAAGTTGGAGAAGATCGAATCCATGGTGATGTAATGGAATTTGTGAAGACGAAGATGAACTCGAGTCTGTTAGTAGTGATTATGGGGTCGATCTGTGATGGTTCTGCAAATGAATAATGAAGGGGATGAACGCGATGCTGTTGAGTCAAATCGAGCATAAATTGAATGGGTTTGCCTCTGTTGATTCGAGCAAGACATGGAGATGGGTTAAATGGAAGAAGAAGAACAAGGGTTTGAGGAAATTCAGCAATTAACTGATGGAGATGGATGAATTTGGAAATCGGGGTTTTGGTGCTGTTGGTGGTCTGTTTAGATCTAGAAGAACACAGACAAGAAATTGGTTTGCTGCTATGAAGGGTTAGATCAATGAAGCTCAGAATGAGGAATGATGGGTTTGTGGTTAAGTTGATATGTAGAAATTATTGACAGGGAAGAATGGCTTTCTTTTGCTCTCAAGTTTGATTGAGAATTACAACCATGGTATGTCTGAATGAGTAATGGCTGTGGGTGTTGATAATTAATGGAATGGTGGAGGACTGCACTTGTGGTGTTTGCTGAACCTAGAGCTGGTGCTGTTGGTTTGATCAAGATATTAAGATTGTTGTTCCAGTCAGTCAAGATTCTGGGAAAAAGATGTTAAGCTGCAAGTGAGATTTGCAAATGAAGAAGCTGTAATTGATAAAGGCTTGGTGTTTTACAGTATTGGGATTAAGGGTTTGAAATCTGAGAAGATGGTGGATACTGATGTTGTTAGTTCCATTGGAGCAAATGGATTTGATATTGATTGGAGCTATGAGACAGAAGTAATGTTTGATGCAGTATTTGTGTGAGTTACATTTGAGCTGAAACTGGTGAGAAGAATTGTGCTGCTGGAAGGCAGTGAAGATTATGGAAGTTGTGCATTGCAGGAGAACTGCATTATGAGTTGGGAATAGAACTGATTGATTCTTGAGATGAAGTGGAATTGAATCTAGAAGAAGCTAATGGTGAAATTCAAGGAAGAATGGAGCTGGTTATGTTGGTGAGATGAAATGACTGAAATGGGTTTGTGTTGTGTGCTAGCATGGTGTTGGTACTTGGCCTGACAGAAAAAAGAAGAAGCCATTAGAAACTAAGCATGATAATGGAACTGGAATTGGTAGTGATGGTTATGGGATGCAATGCATTGAGGTTTATAGGGAATAATGCTGGTGTCAGTAAAGGATTGGTGCTTATGGGTTTTGTGAATAGTAGCTGATTCAGGTGCAGGTGGTAGTTTTATGAAGTTAGATGAGAAATCGGTTGTGACCATGGATCAGATGGAAGAAAATGGTTGTGTTTGAATGGGTCTTGCAACTGAAATTGCAAGTAGTAAAGAGACAGAGATGGATCTACATGCAATGAAGATGACATGGAGTTACAGGGAAGATTCAGCCATCATGGCTGAAGTGCAATGATTGCACTGCAGAGTTTGGCCAGTGCAAATGGCTTATGGCCTGGCAACTCAGCCCAATCATCCAGGGAGGTCTAACTCATACTGACTCAAGATTCTGACTCATATATGACTAGGTTCTGACTCAGTGAGCTTGACCGTGTGGACTCAGTTGACTAACGGTTTGACCTTCTTGATCATTTACTTTAACGGAATCGTGACGGAATATTCCATCGACGGAGAGGCAATTCTCAGGTAGCCGGCGGTGACTTTTCTTGCCGGATTCCGGCCGAAAACCCAGTTTTCCGGCGAGCGTATTTTGGGATAGAATTTTACACGGGTTTTCACACATGGGCTTGGTTGACCACTTGAAGATGGGTTTTGAGAAGACCTAATATTGGAAGGAGTATCCTTTATGGAATTAGAGAAACATATAAAAGAGAAGACTTTTATCTTTAATCATCTTATACCTTCTTCTACTTTTGTTTCTAGGGTTTGCAATATGATAGGGTATCTCTTCCTTCTTGTTATGAACTCCATGAACATGAGCTAGATTTTTATTATTGGTTATGGAATAGTTGGATTTCACAAATCATGATTCTTTGATATGATAAATTAGTTTTGTCTCGTATTTATCGTTTACGATTCTCTGAAAATATAGTTACATGATTTGATTGATTTTTTTGTCAAGTTGCAAATTTGCAGAACTTCTAATCACATCTATTGCTAGTTTAGGGTTTATTATACGTAAAAGTGATAATCCTTGAATACAAGTAGCATAAATATGATTATAGTTTGTAGTGATATATTCTTATGATCGTATGTGAATCGTGACCTTTTTTAAATTGAATTAGTGCGCTTTCCACGTTCAATTGTTTTGATTGGCCTGATTTCATAGAACTTAATGCATCTAGGGAATTAAACTTGATTAGTGCTTTTACACGTTAGGTTGTTCTTTTAGATAGAACTCATACTCGCATCTTTTAATGTGTTTGTTGATGACAAAAGGAGATTTGCGGGATATTCTTGCGATCGAGGTATTCTAGGGCTTTTGATAAAAGTTGAGATTAAATATCAATTCTACTTATTGTTTTGAAAGTATGTTTGTGAATGAAGATGAATCATTAACCAATATCTCTCCTATTTGATTTGTTTGCTTATTTCTTTGTTTGCTTTTATTTTATTTTAGTATATAAAAATCAGAAAAATACCCGGTGTTTTATATAAGGAACCGAAAATATATTGACAACCTAGTCCTCTCTGTGGGATCGATCCTTTCTTGTCCTTGCTATATTTATATTTTGAGCAGTGAGAAAGTGTAATTTATTTTTGAAGCATACGACATCGATCAAATTTTGGCGCCGTTGTCGGGGAGGCAACGGTTGTCACTTGTTTTTGGTTTCTTGTTTTTGTTTTTAGTTTTTGTTTTTACTTTTGTTTCTTATTTTTGTTTTTTTTATTTTCTGGTTTTGACATAGTTTTGAGAACTCTTGTTTCAGGTACCAATTTCTATGGAAGGAGCATATTGGAACAATGTATACGGCTTTCAACCTCCTCAACACTATGATAATTTCCCACCATCTATGGAATGCAATCAAAACCAGTTTATTGGCTATGATGCATATCCTAGAGAACCTTATGGTGATTTTCATACATACCAACAACAACCTTGTAGTGGGTATGTAAGTCAAGCACCTAGGTGGTATAATTATACTTCTAATTGGCTTTATCCGAGTTGTATGCAGATTTTGGATGGATTACAAGACAGGCAACAAAGACTAGACCAACTTGACCGTAATAGAGAGAACGTTGCACAAACCAATTTTTGGAACATTCCTTCTTACCCGACTCCAGATCGTAGTTATGATGATTCACCCATTCAACGGGAAGAGTCATGGGAAAGAGAACATATTGTAGCTAATGGTGGTAATCGTGTGAACGTCAGGAAACTTGCACATAAATTATACAAGTTGGAAGACGATGGATACTCGAAAGAGCTTGTCGATGAAATTAATAGGACCATTCATATGGAACTCAAACGACGTCGTGATAAAGGTTGGGAAACCGACGACGATTCTTATTATGGTGAGTCTGAAGATGAAGACGAAGATGATTGTGTTGAAAAGGACCAACCTTTGGAGATATTTGATGGCGTTAGTGTAGTTAAATCAACTCTTAATCTTTATAATGATCAAGCACCTATTAAAAAGGTACATGAGGATGATGAAACTAATGTTTTTCAAAATTTTGCAACATGGTCTGAGTCTAATGAAGAGGAGTATGTTGAGAATGTGACCGTTATGACCAATATTATGGAAGACCCAATTGAGCGTACAAATGATTGTAATGATGATGTTTATGTCGAGACTTTGGTTAAGGCAGAAACGAATGAAGAATGGTTGCAAGGTTTGATAGAGGACCATGATATACAAGAGGTGAATAGTTCACTTGAATTTTTCAAGGATAAAGAGGATTCCGTGCTACAAGAGATTGTGCGAGGTTTGTTGAATAATTATGTTTGAATGTATGTGCTTCGAGAATATTGTTGAATAATTATGTTTCTCTATATCCTCCATTGGAGACATTTGATTCTCATACTATGCAAGATTGTGAACAAGAAACCGTGGAAGTACCCGACTCTTATATTCTTTATACACTTCCAAGTGTGGACAACAATAAGTGTGGGGGAAGCTTTTATCGATTAATAGCTTCGTTTTTGTTTTATGTCACTAATATTTGTGTGAAGCTAGTGTTTTCAAAACAGGTGCTATGGGTGGATCCCCAACTTTTCCGATTATTGGTGTATGGGGAATTCGTCTTGCATGTCGGGATGACGACTTTAAACCAAGCGCTAATGGGAGGCAACCCACTGGTTTTGTGTATCTATCTCTATCTTTTTATTATTATTTTTAAGTCTTTTATCTTTATTTTCTTATTTTGGATATTTGCATATCAAAACTCCAACTTTTAAAGATTTTTGAACAATCTAGAATAAACACTAGCCTTTCTAAGTAGATGGAATTTTTTCTTAGCGGTGAGGTGTATATATTGGCTGAGTTGAGATTAGATGCCAACTAAATATCTTGTTTAGTGTTTATCCTCTATTGTTCCAAAATAGCTATGAGTTGGAGTAATGAGTTTTTATTTTATTTTCTTATTGTGTATATATATCATGTTATGAATTTCCCATCTTGAACTTTACTTTGAATGACCAAATTTTACATTGAGGACAATGTAAAGTTTAAGTGTGGGGGAGTGTTCTCATATAGAGTTTTTAGCCTTGTTAGTTTCCCTTGTTTAAAAAAAAAAGAATTTTTTTTTTGCTTTATACACTCCGAAACCTAGAAATATGGGCCTTTAGGATGACACTATCAATCTAAATGGATGGAACCATCTTGGCTGGAGGAATTGAGGAACCAATTAACTAAAAAGGACATAATTATTCATAAATTACAAATTATATGATAGTTGTTACCATATCTCGGAATATCACCATATCACATTCTATTTTTATTTTTCCATATTTATCTATTGTTCTCTAAGTGCTTTGGTGGGTCACTAAACATCGAATTGTTATTACTGCGAGGATGAAATAGAGTGATTGAGTTGCTAAAAAAAAAAAGTGAAAAAAAAAAAAAAAAGACCGACCAATTAGACCAAACGGAATAAAAAAACACTTGGATAGCAGTATGTGTGAAATGTTGTCCCTGTCTCCGTCGCCTAAATAAGCGTGGAATGCAGGATCCAAGGCAACTATCATATACTTGCTGACAAGAAGCATGCACTTGGATCCAAAAGATCTAATCATGATGTCTACAAAAAAAAAAAGTATTATATTGGTTGAATAAAGTCACTCCTGGTTCCCTTGTATATGCCAGTGAGTTGATGTAGAATTCAAACCAGTAGCTCAATCCAATCGGATGCATAGGTTCATCTTGGTAGTGACCTTCAGACAGATATGGTAAACATCGATCACTTGTGAACATTCGCCAACATCTACATCTATATTCATCTTCTTAATCTTTTCATTGTGATTGTGGTTTGTTAGTTTCCGAGTATTGTGGCTTGTTCGACTATCTAAATAGAGCTTTATTTACTAATATATGAATTGAATTTGTGCAAGGTACCTCCTCCTGTAGTCATTTTGGATTCGTTCATAGATTTGTCTCAGGTAGATGGAGTTGGAAATATAGGTTTTGTAGGTAGACCTCTTGTAAACCTTCACGAGACTATAACTCGTCCATTAGGGACACCTAGGGGTTTAAAGTCTTGTTATTTATGCTAAAAGTGACCGTAGCCTCGACGAGAAGGAGTTGTTGTATTTTAATTTTGTTTTGTTTGCTCGAGGACTAGCAAAGTCTAAGTGTGGGGGAATCTGATAGGTGTCTAAAACACCTAATTTTATATCTAGTATTTATGCTTTCTTTGCTATTTCTCTTGTAAAATATGTATCTTATGTTCACTTTTGAGTGTCTAGGTACTTTGGAGTCATTACTAGCAAAATAAGGAGAAAACGTCCATTTGGGGCGTAAAGTGCAAGGAGATTATTTCACTGGAAGATGCTACTCGGATCCCGATCAACGATAAGGGATAACCAGTTGGTTTCTATGAAGAATTGCTAAAAACACCCATGGGTGTTGATAGTCGTCCATACTAAGGCACCTAGTTACGTCGAACTCGGTTTCAGACAGCATTTTATTTCAGCTGCAAATGGGGTGAACTGCTGGTGATTTTGGTTCAAGATTGAAAAGAAAGTTAGGGTATTGATCTCTGGAAGGAAATTAAGCTCATTGTGTGGCTGTAGTCGAATTGGAGAATGGGTTTAATGGCGATGTTGGCTAAGTTGGAGAAGATCGAATCCATGGTGATGTAATGGAATTTGTGAAGACGAAGATGAACTCGAGTCTGTTAGTAGTGATTATGGGGTCGATCTGTGATGGTGCTGCAAATGAATAATGAAGGGGATGAACGCGATGCTGTTGAGTCAAATCGAGCATAAATTGAATGGGTTTGCCTCTGTTGATTCGAGCAAGACATGCGGATGGGTTAGATGGAAGAAGAAGAACAAGGGTTTGAGGAATTTCAGAAATTAACTGATGGAGATGGATGAATTTGGAAATCGGGGTTTTGGTGCTGTTGGTGGTCTGTTTAGATCTATAAGAACACAGACAAGAAATTGGTTTGCTGCTATGAAGGGTTAGATCAATGAAGCTCAGAAGGAGGAATGATGGGTTTGTGGTTAAGTTGATATGTAGAAATTATTGACAGGGAAGAATGGATTTCTTTTGCTCTCAAGTTTGATTGAGAATTACAGCCATGGTATGTCTGAATGAGTAATGGCTGTGGGTGTTGATAATTAATGGAATGGTGGAGGACTGCACTTGTGGTGTTTGATGAACCTAGAGTTGGTACTGTTGGTTTGCTCAAGATATTAAGATTGTTGTTCCAGTAAGTCAAGATTCTGAGAAAAAGATGTTGAGATGCAACTGAGATTTGCAAATGAAGAAGCTGTAATTGATAAAGGCTTGGTGTTTTACAGTATTGGGATTAAGGGTTTGAAATCTGAGAAGTTGGTGGATACTGATGTTGTTAGTTCCATTGGAGCAAATGGATTTGATATTGATTGGAGCTATGAGACAGAAGTAATGTTTGATGCAGTATTTGTGTGAGTTACAGTTGAGCTGAAACTGGTGAGAAGAATTGTGTTGTTGGAAGGCAGTGAAGATTATGGAAGTTGTGCATTGCAGGAGAACTGCATTATGAGTTGGGAATAGAACTGATTGATTCTTGAGATGAAGTGGAATTGAATCTAGAAGAAGCTAATGGTGAAATTCAAGGAAGAATTGAGCTGGTTGTGTTGGTGAGATGAAATGACTGAAATGGGTTTGTGTTGTGTGCTAGTATGGTGTTGGTACTTGGCCTGACAGAAAAAAGAAGAAGCCGTTAGAAACTAAGCATGAGAATGGCACTGGAATTGGTAGTGATGGTTATGGGATGCAATGCATTGAGGTTTACAGGGAATAATGTTGGTGTCAGTAAAGGATTGTTTCTTATGGGTTTTGTGAATAACATCTGATTCAGGTGCAGGTGGTAGTTTTATGAAGTTAGATGAGCAATCTGTTGTGACCATGGATCAGGTGGAAGAAAATTGATGTGTTTGAATGGGTCTTGCATCTGAAATTGCAAGTAGTAAAGAGACAGAGATGGAGCTACAGGCAATGAAGATGCCATGGAGTTACAGGGAAGATTTAGCCATCCTGGATGAAGTGCAATGATTGCACTGCAGAGTTTGGCCAGTGCAAATGGCTTATGGCCTAGTAAATCAGCCCAATCAGCCAGGGAGGTCTAAATCCTTCTGACTCAAGATTCTGACTCATATATGACTAGGTTCTGACTCAGTGAGCTTGACCGTGTGGACTCAGTTGACTAACGGTTTGACGTTATTGGCCGTTTACTTTAACGGAATCGTGATGGAATATTCCATCGACGGAGAGGCAGTTTTCAGGTATCCGGCGGTGACTTTTCTTGCCGGATTCCGGCCAAAAACCCAGTTTTTCGGCGAGCGTATTTTGGGACAGAATTTTACACGGGTTTTCACACATGGGCTTAGTGGACCACTTGAAGATGGGTTTTGAGAAGACCTAATATTGGAAGGAGTATCCTTTATGGAAATAGAGAAACATATAAAAGAGAAGACTTTTATCTTTAATCATCTTATACCTTCTTCTACTTTTGTTTCTAGGGTTTGCAATATGATAGGGTTTCTCTTCCTCCTTGTTATGAACTCCATGAACATGAGCTAGATTTTTATTATTGGTTATGGAATAGTTGGATTTCACAAAGCATGATTCTTCGATATGATAAATTAGTTTTGTCTCGTATTTATCGTTTACGATTCTCTGAAAATATAGCTACATGATTTGATTGATTGTTTTGTCAAGTTGCAAATTTGTAGAACTTCTAATCACATTTATTGCTAGTTTAGGGTTCATTATACGTAAAAGTGATAATCCTTGAATACAAGTAGCATAAATATGATTATAGTTTGTAGTGATATATTCTTATGATCGTATGTGAATCGTGACCTTTGTTAAATTGAATTAGTGCGCTTTCCACGTTCAATTGTTTTGATTAGCCTGATTTCATAGAACTTAATGCATCTAGGGAATTAAACTTGATTAGTGCTTTTACACGTTAGGTTGTTCTTTTAGATAGAACTCATACTCTCATCTTTTAATGTGTTTGTTGATGACAAAAGGAGATTTGCGGGATATTCTTGCGATCAAGGTATTCTAGGGCTTTTGATAAAAGTTGAGATTAAATATCAATTCTACTTATTGTTTTGAAAGTATGTTTGTGAATGAAGATGAATCCTTAACCAATATCTCTCCTATTTGATTTGTTTGCTTATTTCTTTCTTTGCTTTTATTTTATTTTAGTATATAAAAATCAGAAAAATACCCGGTGTTTTATATAAGGAACCGAAAATATATTGACAACCTAGTCCTCTCTGTGGGATCGATCCTTTCTTTCCCTTGCTATATTTATATTTTGAGCAGTGAGAAAGTGTAATTTATTTTTGACGCATACGACAGCGATCAACGGGTATACCACATCCGCCACGATTGCTTTAATCCGTAAAGTTAGCGTTTCAAAATAATTGAAAACGCACTCCGTGGTTTAGAGTTACTTGATTCGGGAAATGGAAGGCCATCAGGCACTTTCATGTATATCTCTATATCAAGATCCCTAAAGAGATATGTTGTAACCACATCCATAAGCTACATTTCAAGTCCTTCTGAAACTACCAAGCTAACTAAGTAGTGAAACGTTACGGGAGAGTATGTTTCCTCATAATCAATTCCTGGGCGCTGCGAGAAACCTTGCGCCACAAGGAGAGCCTTATACCTCAAGACTTCATTCTTCTCAATACGCTTTCTGACAAATACCCATTTATGTCCTATGGGCTTTAAACCTAGTGGGGTTAGCACTACCGCACCAAATACCCGTCTTTTTTCCAGTGAATTTAATTCTTCCTGGATTGCAACTTCTCATTTAGGCCAGTCTGCTCTTTTTTGACATTCTGCAATAGAGCTTGGTTCGATGTCATCGTGCTCAATGATCTCTTGAGCAACATTGTATGCAAATGCATCATCAATCTGTGTGGATGATCTTTCTATCAACACGTATGCACTCTCATAATCCATAGAGATTTCTTTGTTCTCTGGAATCATTTCAAACATTAGAGCGTCCTCTAGTATTAATTCATGGACATAACTGTAATCAGAGATAATTTCATGAGAAGTATTATCTGTATTGATGATAAATGGATTGGTTTGTGCCTTACTCACTCTTTTCTTCCTTGGGTGAGTATCCATCGAACCAGGTGGTATTCTCCTCTTCCTTTGGGGAGCCACGGCCTCAGCTACACTTCCACTAAGTGTAGGTTTGACATCTCTATATAAGGTTCCTTTTCCCGTATTGGGGATTTCTAACCTTGCAGGCACGTTTGCAGCTGGTATGTGTGATCTCGTCACTTTAGAAATATCAATGAATGCATCAGGCATTGAGTTTGCCACATTCTGAAGATCAATAATTCTTTGCACTTCACTATCACATTGTGAGGTGCGGGGATCAAGATGAGACAAAGTGGGGACACACCACGACAATTCATGTCGTTCCCATAGGAAATCCTTTTCCATACCTCCCCCTAAAGACGGGAAGGTTGTCTCACCAAAGTGACAGTTCGCAAATCTAGCGGTAAAGAGATCGCCTGTCAAAGGTTCCAAATAGTGGATAATTGTTGGGGATTCATATCCAACATAAATACTTAATCGTATTTGGGGACCCATCTTAGTACGTTGTGGGGCGTAATAGGCACGTATACAGCACAACCAAAAATGTGTAAATGTGAAATAGCAGGCTCATATCCGGTTACCAACTGGTACGCAGAAAATGGTTGACTAATAGTAGGTCTAAAGCGAATAAGTAATGTTGCATGCAATATGGCGTACCCCCAGGCAGTAATAGGCAGGTTGGAACGCATAACCAATGCCCTAGCTATCATCTGTAACATTTTGATGGTAGCTTCTGCAAGACCATTTTGAGTGTATACGTGGGGTACAGGGTGCTCTACGTCAATTCCGATAGACATGCAAAAATCATCAAATCCTTTATATGTAAATTCTCCAGCATTATCAAGTCTGATAGACTTGATTGGATAATCGGGATGGTGAGCCCTCAAACGTATAATTTGTGCTAGGAGATTTGCAAAGGCATCATTTCTTGTGGACAGTAATGCAACGTGTGACCAACGGGTCGAAACATCTACCAGAACCATAAAATACATGAATGGTCCGCACTCTGGATGTATAGGTCCACAAATATCACCTTGTATTCTTTTTAAAAATGGAATGTTTTGTTTTGTATCTTTAGCATAGGATGGTCTCACTCCTGTCTTTGCTAAAGAACAAGCTTTGCAAAATGAGTGGTGTGCTTTTGACAAAGTCCACTAAGTGGAATGAGAAAGAGGTTGCACATCAGTTGCTTTAGATGGCAGTGGCTGGAAGACATTGTTACTTTGCGTTGTAACTGTCTTTCTCTCATTTTACTTTTCACTCGAAAGAAAGGATGTCTGTGTGAGTTTTTTAAAACACGGGTCATCATATCACGACCTGGGTGCCCCAAGCGGTCGTGCCAAAGCTTGTATAAGTCACTGTTCAACAGTTCATCGTTGGTAACAACATGTGATTCGACAATCCGAAAAGTAGTAGTGTACAGACCACTAGAGTGACTCATTAATTTCTCTAAAATGCGTTTTCTTCCACATGTATTAGAGATAATATTTATATATTCAATTCCATTTTCACAGTGAGTTTCCAGGTGATAACCATTTGCACGGATATCTTTGAAACTCAACAAGGTACGGTTAGCTCTAGGTGCATATAGAGCTTCTGTGAATTTAATCATTGTGCCATTTGGCAACAAAATTGAGCATTACCTCGCCAAATGATCACTTGTGATGATCCAATCACCGTAGTCACAAAGAATTTATAAGGAATTAAGTCAACAAATAATTGCCTATTTCTTAAAATAGTGTGTGGTGCCACTATCATCTAGGCACTCAGTTTCTTTTGAAGATGACATTCCTACAAGTAAATGGTACTTCAGAGAATTCGGTCACATAATTCAATCATGCAATAGATTATCACAGTAAAAATTAAATCCAAAGCATAATAAGTACCCGTAAAATTAAAAACCATTGATCCATCAACAAAAAAAAACGATAATTTAAGACTACCTAACATAGCTTAAGTTATCAAAAGAAATATTTAAACGAAAGTATGCTAAACCACAAATCAACAAATAAACAAAAAAAAAATATTTTTTTTAGGTTCAAAGGATAGATAAAACTAAATAAATAAAAATAACAATCAATCAAAGTCAGGTGTTTCCATAAGGGCATGGTTCTTGTTGCCCTGGAAGTCTGAAATGGTGAAGTTGACATCTGGAGCGTGATAATGTTCTTCCACACAGTGAGCCTCTTGATTGATAGATTCCTGGTACATTTTTTAGATGGCTTCTACTTTGGCACTAGCTTTGCATTGCTGGTACCAATGTCCGGAGATTCCACACCTGTAACAAGGTGCATTGTCATTCTCGACCTTCTTATACATGGAGTTCTTATGTGTTTTTTCAACAGTGTTTCCCCTAACACTAGGTCCAGAAGTAACATCTCTAGACCACGTATTTGAATGACCTCCATGACCATGGCCCCTTCCACGATGACCCTTTTATCCTCTTCCACGTGGCTTATTATCCCCACGTGAGTATAGAGAATGAAAATATGAATCAGCATTTTTAAACCTCTTTTATTTGGGGTGTTTTCCCTTGTTATCCTTGCCATAGTTAGCCTCGGGAATTTTCTTCTTCCTGGGGGCTCTAACATTGTTGTTTGCTAGAACTTCATTATGCCTTTCGGCCACCCGCAATAAGTTGATCAACTTGCTGGAAGTTGTTATTCTCTTGTTATCAACTTCTATGCGGTATTGGTTGGCTAGAATAACAGATGAGAAAGGAAAAGTAGACAATGTCTTTTGAATCAAATCTTTATTTGTGAGTTTTATCCCAAAGAAATTGAGTTGTGCTTGTAGCTTAAGCATATCTCTTTGGAAATCACCTACCTTCACATAATCAAGAAAACGAATGTCATTCCACTGTTCATTCAACTATGGGAGAAGACAATCCTCAATGCTCCCAAAATGGCTTGCTAATGCATCCCACAGCTCTTTAGGACACATCATGCACTACACCAAAACGGCCATTTATAGGGACGTTTATAACCGTTGCGCATAATTTTTGCAACGGAAATAAACGTTGGCAACGCCGCTGCGCATTGGTGTGTAAAACATATTATCCGTTGCACAAATTAATTTGTACAACGCTTATAAACGTTGCACAACCATTGCACCTTTTTATTTGTGCAACGTATAATTAACTTGTGCAACGGTTATTATTTAAAGAATAACACTTTTGTGGGTCCCATTTTGGTCAACGTTTTATTTATTTGGTTACAGTTACATCAGTTGCTCATTTTCGGTAATTTGTGCAACGTATAATTGTACAACGTTTATATCCGTTGCAAATTTATTTTCAGGTAAAAAAAAATTACCGCCGACACATTTTCCGGCATATTTATGCTCCTGAATTGCAATCGATCAAGAACAGTTATTGATCATCACAATCCAGCAAGAACGATTCATATATCAACAAATTAAGTAGCTACATAGTATCCAAATAATTTTAGATACAAAATCCAGGATAATTGAGATATTAAACTTGAACCGTAGAAAGGAAGTTTCGGAAGGACAATTGCACGTCCTTTGTATTATACAGAACGTGCAAGTTTTTACTCCCAACTCACTAGATTCTGAAGCTTTATGATCCTCCATTTTTCCAAGTGTCATGACTTCCCGTTTATAAAATGAAGTCAGGTGATTATCCCTGTGAGATGGCGGAAAAGCATTTGAAGATCAACATTGTAAAAAAAAAAAAAAAAAATCTTGCAAGAAAATAGAGACCAGAAATATCTTTCAACTAACAGAGCAAAATCATGAATAAACAATTCAAATCCACCAAGAATAAAGCTAAGAAAACTCACATTTTGCCAAATTGTTTTCAACAATGATACTAGAAAGTTGACACTGAGCTGAACGTTCTTGAATATCTGCTTCTCCTCCATACCAAAGTTACCAACAGCAACACCCATACAAAGCACTTTCTTCAATTTAAACTTAACAATAGCCTTGGTTTCATTCACCTTGGCCTCCAATGACTCTTGATGAGTCACAAGAGTTGGGAACTTACCTGCATTTCATAGTATTAAAAGAACACAATTAGCAGTGAATATGTTGGAAAATTCCTAGTAAACAAGAGCATAATAACAAGAAGGCAAGACAAAGCAGCAGCAACAAATTAATAAGTATGTAATTCTATGTAGAAAAATATGTCTGCCTTGTTAAGACCAGGTCTAAGAAGACGGGGAATCTTCTTGATAACAGCTTCTGAGGCTAGAAAAGTACGGAACTTCTTTGCAAGCCTCTTGACAAACTTCTTGTTCTTGTTAAGCTTCTTAAGACCTTCAACATCCATGTACTCAAGAACGATCTTCTGAGCCTGTAATCATGTAGTTGCAGGAAAACCTACACTACACCCTTCACAAGAATTCATAATAATCAACACATATCTGAAGATTAAAAACAACACTTTATTATTTTATTCTCAGAAATGTTTACAAGAAATGGAAGAAATCAAGAATATAATTGTTCTCTCGGATTTTCTCTCTCCTCGAAGCTTTCTTAGCGCTCAGAAATTCATCCTCCTCCTATGAACCTACTGGATCTCTTTATATATGATAATTACATAATGGATGATAGCTAAGCTGTCCTTTAATTTCGGATCTGACTCGCAATCTTATCGCAGCAGTGATAATGCTAACTATCGCAGATGATGTAACCCTCGCAGAATAGTCACACTCTTCTCATGTTTCAGCTATCATCATCTGTTATGTCATTCTTTCAATCGTTTTGTGACACTCGCAGTGTGTTATTGAAGAGCTTGCAGAACTGTCGCTGTAAATCTCGCAGGAGTATTGTTGTGGCGATATTTTGATCCTACATCTTGCTTCTTCTCATATCTTTTTCTGCGAAGGAGAAAAGATCATGAGAAATAAAATGATGCATCTATTCATCGTTTTATCTTCTTCTTCCGACAAGGCTCCGTGAATTAAGTATAACTGCATATACGTGTCGAATATTCCTCTTTTTATCGGTTAACCTTTTATTACCCGGTTACCATCCTTCTGTCTATAAAAGAAAAAATATATCAAAGAAATATTTTTTATTCTTTTACTCCTTCGTCTTCTTCACCTTTTAGTTATCTGCAAAAAATTTCTATCTGCAACTTTCTTCTTCTGTAGATTCACCTGCTGCTGCTTTAATGGAATCACCAAGGTATGTGTTCTTCTGTCGTTATTAAACTCGATTTTGTTTGTCTGAATCATGTTTATTCTCCCTATTTGATATTTTCTGCTTGATTCTATATAACTCCCATACTATGTTTTCTTTTCAGTGAAACTATATCCAACACCCAGTTTGTTGACCAAAACCTTAATCTTTTCGAAGATTCACAACAAAAACTCACTGAAAAGAAAAGGAAGCATGCGAGTCATAAGGTAGTAAGAAACATTTGTTTTCTTAATAAAAATATTGTTGCCTCTGTTTATTATCTATATTATTACTCGCAGGGTGATGAAAATGTAGTTAAACCTCGCAAGAAACCTCGCAAAACCAAGGCTCTTGAGATAGATATTACTATTCCCAAATTTTCATCTTCAAAATCTGTTTCTACTACTTCGCAGATGGAACCTCCATCCTCTATTTGCGAGAATATCAATATCAATACCCCCAATGCCATTGATCCTCCAATAAATGAGGCTCCTAAAACTGTTATGAACAAATCTTCCTCCTCTCATATTTTACTTCCAACCGTTACCTTTCCAGACACTCCACCTTCTGGTGATGCAACCATCGCAAATGACTCAAATATCCAACTTGCCATCATTACCACTTCACCCTATGCACCTCTTCCCTCATCTAAAGAAGCGTCAGTAGGGGTTGATGCTGCTTTTAAAGTTTTGTCTGACATTTTAGATGATGCCAGGAAATCTTCTACTTATCCTTTCAAATATGACGTTTACAAGACTTTAATCAAATATTTTGGCTCTGATTGAACTGCTTCGCAATTATCTTTAGAAAATGAAGTTTAATCTCTAAATAGAAGTTTCCAAGACAAAACTTCAGAATGTGATATTCTTGATCACAAGCTTCGCAACTCTTTACTAGATTGCGGAAATCTTCACGATAAAAATAAGGAGTTAAAAGGTATAGTTCTTCTGCTTCTGCCTCTGCTTCTAATTTTTCTGTTCTAGTAGATTTTCATCTTTTCTGTACTCAATTCCCTTTTAAATATTTGGTTTGCCTATTTATCTTTAAATCAGAAACGATTAATGAAGATATTTCAATCTGAGTCTGTTGCTGAAGAAGTCCATGTAGAGAGAGATTCTTGGATGGATCAATATAATAGATTAGATAATCTTTACACATATTCGATCGATCAAATAGATAATCTTACCAATGAAAACGATCAATTAGCGCAAAGGCAAAATCTATTAAGTAATGAAGTTACTCGCCTCTTATATTTGTTAACCCAAGCTAACTTGGCGATGGAATCTTTATCAGATGAAAATAAAACTTTGCCTCAGGAGAAACGTAGCTTTTTAAACAAGATAGCGATCTTCTCGCAGCAAATAAATATTCTTCAGAAAGTGTGTAGCGACCAAGAACAATCTCTTCATTCATTAAAAGACGAACTCAAGGAAGTGACTGAATCTTCTGCTGCTGAGAAAGATAAACTTATCAAAGGCAGGTTAACTCTAAGTTTAAAGGCCAGTAAACTCCAAGATCAATATTCTCAATTAGAAGAATCTTACTCCTTATTAGCAAAAGAAAATACTTATCTCCTTTCCAGAGAAGAAATTATAAAATCTCGCTTGAAGGGTATAGTAGGAAATAATTTTGATGATGCCATGAACCGATGGGAGAATCGTTTCTTAACACTAATTCAAAACTTAACTTTTCAAAAAGAAGGTAGTCATTTTGACTGCTTTAATTGTTAATTTTTTTCTATTTAATTTCTCTGCTATATTTCTTGCGAGGTTTTCATCTGAAAATTTTCTTGTCAACTTATGTTTCTCGCAGAATCTGAAAAAAAGCCTTCATTCTACCATTTCTGATCTGACTGAAAAACTGGCTAAAGTTCGCAAAGAAAATGGAGTGCTCACTACCAATCTTGTTCAATCTCGTGATCGAGCAGAGAGGAGATATGACTACCTTGAATATTTCAAAAATATGGAGATTAGAAATCGTGATAGAGGCTTCCTTCGCAAAGTTCATCTTAATGCTGAAGTTCTTGTGAATGATATTTTGATATCCAATTCTCTCCCTCCTGTATCCGTTGATCCTCTAGAAGTACAAGATGATGAAATTCCTCTTCCCATTGATGATGATCTAAACTATGCAAGTGGTGAAGAAGACCCAACAGAAGAACAAAAAAGTCCTTCTAGAGAAGTAGCTGCTGGTGGTGAAGCAATTACTGGTGAAAAGTTAGATGAAGAAGAAACTCAGGCTGATCGTGTCGCGAAGAATATTGGAAAGGAGAATGAAGCTGGCGAGACTCATGGCGAGACCAATATTGAAGCTTGAGTTTTGTTTTTGTTTTCTTTTTCTTCCTCTTTCTTGCGAGCAGTGTATCTTTATGCAACTTTGGAATTTAATTTTGTTTCTGTCAATTTGAATATTCTCAAGGAAGATAATGATATTTTATTTATCAACTCTCATACTTGCCCCTCATTATCTTTCTTGTAACGAACAAGTCTTTCTTGCGAACTGTGTTGCGAATAGTTCTTGCGAAATTATGGATAGTACTGCGATATTATGAATACTTCTGCGAAATTATGAATACTCCTGTTGTGTGATTTTGAATAATATTTCTGAGAAATTCTGAAGGATACTTGTTTCTCTTCATCTCTCCTGTGATGAACAAATCTCTCTTGCATTCTGTTTGGGATTATTCTGTTGGTATTATTTTTCCTTCCTAGTTAAAGGTCTTATTATGCCAATTTTTTGTGTCTACGACAAAATCGCAGGACGTCTTTACATTTGCATGTAAAAACCCGTTGATCTTGCCTTATCCGTATTTTGTCAATTTCTCTGTGACAATATGACAAGTCTAAGCTCTATTGCGAGAACAAAGTCTTATGACATTGCCGTCTTGCGATGAAATCGCAGGACGTCTTTACACTTTCATGTAAAAACCCATTGATCTCATCTTAACCTTTTTTCATGGCTTGTTGCCTCTGTATAATATTTGTCATGCGACAATATGACAGGCCTAAATGTTCTTGAGATCATAAAGCCCCATGACATTGTCGTCTTTAGACACTTATCAGCTCCCTAATGGAGGGTGCCACCCTTATCTCCCCCCTGGTTGCCCCTTCAAGGAGGGCACATCGGCCATACAAGACTAGCTCCTCACATCTGGTCTTAACAACAACCAGTTGTTTTCGCAGCCTCTTGTCCTTTATGCCTATATGGCTTATAGTTACAAGACTGCACCCTAAGTGGGGTTTTCTTCGGGCCGAGTGCATCATAGCCAAGACTTGCGAAGAATGTCCAGGGTAGTTTCGTACGCCCTAGGCACCCTTGGCTCAACCGTGTACCTCAGCGCCTTAGTCATACTCTGCACTCCTTAGAAGATACCCTCGGTCGTCCAACCAGGGTATAACCTTATACAGTTGGAAATCCAAGGTATCTCCCCCGGATAGGTTTTCTTTAACCCCAACATCTCCATGACTCAGGTTCCAGCAGCGGTATAACCTTATCCCCAAGCCATGCAAAGAGATACCCCCTTATATTATGCACTTTAGGTCTTACATTTGCCTCTTGCGAAATTGTATTCGCGAACTAGGGTGTACGCCATAAAGGTTCGTCCCATTCCTTATGTCTCTGCGAAATTTTATTCGCGTTTCTTGCGATATTTTCGCATTTCTTATTTGCTCTGTTATTGGAAGAATCTCGCAGTCGTGATAGAGAAAGAAAATTTATTATCCGTTTCATCATATAATATACCAGCATCTCTAATCTCGCAGAATTTTTCATTGATAATATCTTTTTAGATATAATCTATTCCATGGTCTATCAAGTCTTTGACCAACATCTCTACCTTCTGGGTCCATTAATTTGTATGCCCCGGTTCCAACTATCTCTTTAATGATTTACGGTCCATCCCATTTTCTCGCCAGCTTTCCACCATTTTCTCGCTGATACACTGGTGTTTCTCGCAACACTAAATCACCTTCTTGGAACTCACGTATTTTGACACATTTGTTATACTCGCGAGCTAATTTCCGCTGATAATTTTACATATGTTGTAGGGATTGTTCTCTCTTCTCTTCTAACTCATCAAGTTTATTTAGAATCATACTAGCACTAAGATTCTTCTCCCAAACTTTTTTTTTTTGTAGGAATAGCAACTTCTGTTGGTAATACAGCTTTAACCCCATATGTCAAACAGAAAGGTGACATTCCGGTAGCTTCCCGTCTAGTTATATTGTAAACCCATATTGCATTATGTACTTGTTCGCACCATGCCCTATGGTGTCCTTATAATTTATTCTTCAATATATCTGCATTAATTATCTTATTTGTTGCCTATGCCTTTCCGTTGGCCTGTGGATATAGTGGTGTTGATTTTCCACATTTAATCTTAAATGCACTAAGTAACAATTTGATATTATGTCCTTCAAACGGTTTTCCATTATCAGATACCAACTGTGCAGGAATCCCAAATCTGCTAATTATATTTTCAAATATAAATGTAAAAATGTCTTTGTGCGGATGTGTTGTACTGCCTTTACTTCTCCCCATTTTGTGAAATAATCAGTAGCGACAATTAAATATCTTCTTTGTCCAGAACCCGGTACAAATGGTCCCGCAATATCCAACCCCCATTTTCCAAAAGGCCACACACTGGTTGAGGATGATAATGGTGCCCCTGGTACATGTATTTTCTTTCCATATCGATGACAATCTTCGCATCATCTTGAAAGTTGCTTTGCGTCCTCATGCATGTATGGACAATAATAACCTTGCATTTTTGTTCTGTATGCCAAAGATCTTCCCCCACTGTGATTACCAGCGTCTCCACTATGCAACATCTTTAACACCTTTTGTCCTTCTTCCCGTGTCAAGCATCTTAGCGATGGTCCATTAAAAGATTTGCGATATAATACTTCATCTCTTAATTCATAATTTGTTGCTCGGCTTTTTAACTTATGTGCTTCTAACCTATTTCTTGGTGTCTCCCCTCTTGCCAAATATGCATGAAGCTCTGCTCGCCAGTCTGCAATATTGCCTTTTGGTTCTTCTTCACCACCTTCTATCATCATCACATTTGCTTCATCTTCTTCTTCCTTATTAACTGAGGGTGATACAAGTGTTTGAATTTTTATGCATCTCGCAGCTGGATTTATCATCATGATAGATATGAAAGCAAAAGCATCTGTGAGTCTATTTCCTTTTCTTGATATATGTCTACATTTTATTTTTGGAATTCTCGCAGATAATTCTTCAACAAGTTTCTGGTATTTCTTCAAAGATGGTTCATTTGTTGTGTATTCTCCTTTTATCTGGAGAATAACCAATTGCGAGTCACTAGTAATTCTAGCATTTTCCAACTTCATTTATATTGCGAATTTTAACGCATGCACTACAACTTCATACTCCGTATCATTATTAGTGGACGTGAACTCCAAACGAAATGAAAAAGCCATTTTTTCTCCTTCTGTTGAAATAAAGACAACTCCAATTCCATTACCTTCCCTATTTGATGATCCATCCACCAATATTTCCCCCATGTTGGGTTCCTTAAATATATCTTTTGGGTTTCCATGTTCTTCTTCTATTTCCATCATTTCTTCTACCGCTTTATCATCTCCTAGAGGAAATTCTGCTGAAAAATCTGCTACAGCTTGTGATTTTGGAGAGGATAGGATTTCGTATTTGATTTCAAAGTGCCCTACTTGTGCATTCCATCTCTCAACCCTGCCTGATATTTTTGAATTCTTCATTACTGACTCAATTGGTACCTTTGTTAATACTTTTATTTTATGTGCTTGCAAATAGATGCGAAGCTTAAAGGTTGCATAAAACAATGCCAGAATTAACTTCTCAATCTTTGAGTAATTTTTCTATGCAGTATTAAATGTTTTGCTGATGTAATAAATTAGTTTTTCTATTCCTGCATCCACTCGCAGTAATACTGCACTTAATGCATGCGAGGTTGTCGCTTGGTAGATCAATAATTCTTCTACAGGCTCTGGTTTCTGCAAGATAGATATGTTCATTAAATATTCTTTAATTCCTTGAAAAGCCTTTTCACATTCATATGTCCACTTGAACTTTGTACCCTTCATGAGTATGTTGAATAAATGCTTGCATTTATCTGAAGATCGCGAGATAAATCTCCCTAGCGAGGCTAAGAGCCCGTTCAACTTTTGTACATCTTTTACTGTTGCTAGTGTTGGCATGTCGCGAATTTCTTGTACTTTATCTGGATCAACTTGTATTCCTTCCTTTGACATAATGTACCCCAATTTTTTTCCTAAAGCTACTCCAAAAGTACATTTTTCGGGATTCACCTTGATGTTAAAATGTCGCATTTAATCGAAAATCTCCTTTAAGTCTTGCACATGGTTTTTAGCTTCTTTACTTTTGACTAAAATGTCATCTACATATACCTCTAGCATTTTATGGATCCATTTTGCGAACACTTTTTCCACCATTCTTTGATATGTTGCACCAGCACTTTGTAAACCAAAGGGGATCTTTGTATAACAGTATAATCCTCTTGGAGCAAAGAATGCGGTGTGCTCTTGATCTTCTTCAGCGAGAAGAATTTGATTATATCCTTTATACCCATCTAATGAAGATATTCTATCATTTCCCGCTGCTGATTCGACCATTTGAGGAATATCTGGTAATGGAAAGCTATCTTTAGGACAAGCTTTGTTTAAGTCAGTAAAATATATACAAATTCTTATCCCTTTATTCTTCTTTGGAACCACCACCATATTTTCAACCCATTCCGGGTACTTTGCCTTCCTTATAATTCCCGCATCAAGCATCTTCTGTAATTCTTATTCTATTTGGGAATGGTATGTTGTTGCAATTTTTCTTATCCTTTGTTTAAATGATCTTACCTCCTTGTTAATTTCTAGCTTATGACATCCAACTGATGGGTCTATTCCAGGCATCTCATCCATATTCCATGCGAAGATGTCTTTATACTCTCGCAAGAGATTTACGGTTCGCTCTTCTTCATTTGCATCCATCTTCGTTCCGATTTTCAGTATCTTAGGTTCTTCTTTACTTCTAATATTTACTTCTTTTGTTGGCTCTGATGCGGTGTAGCTGGCTTCAGGCTCTCCCATTGGTGTTGAGGTTTTCACAACTCTTGCGAGTTCATCTCCTTCTTGCGATATTTCGATGGGTATTCCTTTTCCTTCTTTTGCTCTTATCATGTAAACTTTAAACTTTTCTTCTTTCTTTGTTTCTTTCGCCATTTTTCTGCGATCTTTTCGCAGCTTTGGATGCTCTTCACAATTTCTCACTTCAGTTTGATAACACAGCTTCGCAAGATCAGTATCTCCTCTAATTTCTCCAATTCCATTGGGCATAGGAAATTTGATGCATTGATGCAATATTGATGCTACAGCCTTGATTGCATGTATCCACGGTCTTCCCAATATCATGTTATACGACGATTTCACGTCTACCACACATAATGTTACTTGTGTTTCAATCTTTCCTAGCGGAATTCGTACCACTATTTCGCCTTTAGGTTTTGTTAAAGATTTTCCAAATCCATGAATATGATATGTTGAACAAGACATTTCTTCATCTCTGTATCCCATTTTCTCAAATGCATGATAAAATATTATATCTACAGAATTTCCTGCATCCACCAAAGTTTTATCTACAGTCCATTCTTCTGCAGATTTTGTTGATTTTCCCTTCTTTATTTGTATAACAGATACCGTAATTACCAAAGGAGATGTATGATTCAAATTTTCTGTTGGTATATCTACTGCTGTAAATGTGATTTTCTGCTTTTCCCATTCCTTCAACGATGATATTTTCTCCACCGTCATAATTTTATTTCCTTCAAAATCTCGTTTATGTATCTTCCCTTTAATGCTTTCATGGAATTTGTCGATCATTGTTCTTGTTACCATATCACACTCCAATTTCTTACAATTCTCTTTGGCTCTAATCATTCTTTCTACAACTATTTCACCGGTTTGTTCAATTATCTTCTTAATCTTGAATAACTCTCATCTTCTACCTCGCTTTTTCTATGATTTTCGTTAATTCAATCCCTATTTCGGGCGCCAAAACGTAGTTGCAGGAAAACCTACACTACACCCTTCACAAGAATTCATAATAATCAACACATATTTGAAGATTAAAAACAACACTTTATTATTTGATTCTTAGAAATGTTTACAAGAAATGGAAGAAATCAAGAATACAATTGTTCTCTCGGATTTTCTCTCTCCTCGAAGCTTTCTTAGCGCTCAGAAATTCATCCTCCTCCTCTAAACCTACTGGATCTCTTTATATAGGATAATTATATAATGGATGACAACTAAGCTGTCCTTTAATTTCGGATCTGACTCGCGATCTTATCGCAGCAGTGATAATGCTAACTATCGCAGATGATGTAACCCTCGCAAAATAGTCACGCTCTTCTCATGTTTCATCTATCGTCATCTGTTATGTCATTCTTTCAATCGTTTTGTGACACTCGCAGTGTGTTATTGAAGATCTCACAGAACTGTCGCTGTAAATCTCGCAAGAGTATTGTTGTGGCGATATTTTGATCCTAGAAATCAAAAATAACGAAGTATTATTACAAGGGACAGAAACAATTTCATCAGCTCTCACCAATGTGGCTCTAGTAACTAGATAATTTGACAACTCAAGCAAATAATTAATAATATGAAGATGTAGCCATCATAGCGAGCCATAAGCTGATTAAGACAGAGCAATGGATTTCTGAGATGTTAATTTATATAAGACCCTAAATCAGTTTCGAAAGAGACTCGCCCCAAAGGTATGCGTGATTGAACACTCAGAGATCGATGTCCCTTTCAGGGTCTATGAACATGTAACATAGCTTTTATTATTCGTATTAGACACATTATCATATAATATCCTGACCAACAGAAGCTCTACTAAGACTAGTTACATTAATGAATTCAATATACTATATAAACAAGTAATGGATTCATAGAGCAAAGCTCACCTCCTTAACATGTTGAGTATCTCCAAGCATGCAGACTTTCATCTTAGGGCGGGAATATGTGACAACTTCACTGAACCATTGAAACACTTGTCCTGAAATCAAGTGCCATCACACAACAACGTTAGCTAAGAAATAAGATGAAAGTGGAAAACTTTCATAGGAAATGTAACATATTACTTCGTCCACCAATACTAAATGGGGTCATGAGATTAACAAAAAAGACGACGCTATAATGTAAGACAAACCCATCTATATACTTTGAGAGCATCAACCAATTACTTTATAACTGAAACACAAATAACATCAGCACTCCAGATTACAGGTGCTTTGACCTTATGATAGTAGCGAAACCTAACAAACCAACAAACGAAAAGAACCGAAATTCCTCCGTCCACCAATATTAAATGGGATCATGAGATTAACATAAAAGACCGACACTACAATGAAATACATACTCCAGATTACTGTCAAATAGTAATGCTAAAACGGAACCCAATACATTGCTGATTTATGTGATTTGTCTCTCATTAATATTGGAAACAATTTTTGGATCAAATCTTGAAAATCGATCCCTGAAAAAGCATATTTTTTCTTTCAGCACCAATCAATAAATAAAACCAAAGAGGCACATGATAAAATTTTAGAAGAATAAATCAAACAACCTAAACATAGTTGGCTTTTAAAGGAAAAGTACAAAACTATAAATACCCACCAGATTCAAATGAAATCAAATGTTAGCATCCAAGAGGGAGCCAAGAAAAAAAAAATCTCCAACTATGTTAGTAATACACTGACCAAAATAATGGTTTCAAACTCGTACGCACACATTTTATACCATACCCTGTCCATTGTAAAGTTTTCCTTCGTAGTAGGTGAGAGCATTAACGGCTCCATTGTAGTCTCCAGAACTTGTATGGGGATACAAGAAAGGTGTTGTGCTTGTCATGCAATTCACTTAATGAATATAAGTTGGAAGATTTTCGTTGCAAGTATCTTTTTGTTGTTCTTTCACCAATAAGGATTTGCTCCGGGGAACTCTTTGTAGCATGATAAGAATAGTGAGAAAGTGCAGAAATGTAATAAAAGTGCCGATCGCTGAAATATAACGAAAGCGAATATCCCTACCTTTTATATCTCTTTTGAGAACCACAAGGGAAGAGTGAGTTCCGGCTTATCTGACCACTATGCGCCAAATTAGACATGGCAACTTCCAATGGTGTTGAACCGATCAACTTTTGAACATGTGCTACATCAGTAAGAAATATATTACTATCGAAAGACAAGATCCAGTTAGCGAACCCAATAACTTTTGAAGCTACAGAATATTAAAAAGATATAAAACAACAATACAAATGAAAGACATGATCGAATTAGAATTAATCAGAATTACAGTCAACTAAAAAACCTCAACAAGCTGAATAGAAGGATAATTACCCCATGATTTCTAGCAGGCAAAAAGAAGTCTTATTCCTGGTACTTAATACCAACTAAAGTACATTCTTGAGTTAGCATGAGTAAATTGATGGTGGAATTTATACTGAAGAATGTAAGAGTCCATTCTTGAGCTTATTCCTACACATTAACTTCCAGCGGTCCTGTGAAAAAACTATTTGATTTAAAAGGAGAACCAAATTCACACTGATCAATTGATGGTGGAGTTTATACTGAAGAATGTAAGAGTCATCATCTTGATTTGTATGCATGGATAGAAAGCAAGAGAGGCAGAGAGATCCATGCTAAGAAGCTTTTTAAAGATAACAATGAAAGAACACCTTATGAATTTTTTTCACCCCTTCAATGGGCTCCATCCTCTTGATGTTTAATAGGCATGTTTCTGCCATAAATTGGTTCACTATGTATCATTGCTACCACATTATATTCACTTAGTTGCAAATGCTTAATCAAACTCAAACTGATAAGAGTTTCAATAATAGTGATGAGTCTGCTGATAATAACAAGTCAGATTTTTACAAACCAGGTATCCATATTGCACAAGCAAGATAAGCCCAACGTCCATCAGTTGTAGGGTTCATTGAACCCCCTACAACATGGCACTGATAGCAGTGTGGAGGAAAATCTGGTGCCCCTGAACGACATAAGTTGCACAATCAAAGTACTTCATTTACCGGTTCAAGTTCACCATAGCATCTTTCATGTACCTGAAGAAAAGTTAAGACGTATTATAAGACGCATCAAAATGCATCAAAGGGGGAAATAAAAGGATATGGTATCTAATAGACAAAAGGAGCACATATTAAGTGATTAGCCACACTTCAAAGTCATTTAGTCAAAAACTATAAAGCTTAACCTTTTTGACATAAAAACATTGTTCCAGTTATCCAGGTTTATAACTTTTGTAATCCAGAAACATCAGAGAATTTCTTACCATCATTCGGCATTTATCACATTGCAAGAACAATTCATGTGATGAAGTAAGAGATTAAGACTTGCTTGACTCATGCTTATTTTAGAAGAAATAAAGAAAATCACAAACCAAATTAGCCCCCAAAAATTGAACGCGCATTAGGATGTCAAAAATGTGCGATGCAACATAGATAAAAAGAGAGTATGTCACAATATGTTGGAATAAATGATATGTTAAGCACAGTATGAAGCCTGGTTCTAGCTGATGAAAAGAAAACTGATGCCAACCTCATCCATGTGGAAAACATTGCACTTGTCAATATCTTTCCAATCAACACTAACAGGTCTATAGACACTAGGTAGTCCACGTCTGGAGTATATTGGAGATCCAGAATTTGTCTGTCAAATGAAATTCAAGTCTACGTATTACAAAAAAAAAAAAACAGAGCACCAAAATCAAAAACCCTAACTCTTTCGTATACTAGTTAGGTCAAAATCAAAAACCCTAACTCTATCAAATGATTTCAGATAAAAACAAAATTAACCACAATCTAGTTTATACCTAATGATAATCCGACAACTAGTTTATATCAGAGGTTGAATGATTTGATTTTCATATTTCAAGGAAATAATTTGTAGATCAAGACATGGGTTTTGAAGATGGGGTTTGATTAGACTGCAATATTGATGAGAAAATTTATATGATTTGTTGAAACCTAAAATCAATTGAAGCTGGGGTTTGATTAAACTACAGTATTGACGAGAAAAGCTTTCCTCTTCTCTCGACCGAAACCCTTCTCTCGACTGCAACCCAGAGGCCAGAGCCTTCGACGAAAAATAGAAAGAAAAAAGATTGAGAAATCTGTGAAATAAATATTTTAAGATAAATAATCTGAAAATTAATAAATAAAACTACTAATATCCCATAAAGAAACCGTATATTATAAAAGAACCTATTGATGTACAACGGTTACACACGTGGACATACGTTGTACCACTAGGTAATTAATAAATGAAATAAAAATAATTTGCGCAATGGATATTAACGTTGTTTATGGTGCAACGTCTATATACCTTGCGCACCTGCGAACATAAAGTGTTGCTAAAATCAGGATATGGTGTAGTGTGTAACATATGCATGTGTATTTATTTGTATCATTGTTTACACCACTTGTAATCAATAATAATAAGGAAACAAAATAATATTAATACTAAAATAATAAATTTGTCTTTAATGCTATGTGTAACATGTACATGTGTATTTATTTGTATCATTATTTAATTTATCTTTATTGGACTTTGGTGTATGCATATAATACTACCTTTTATTTTAATTCTTATTCTTTTATTTCAATGTATGTGATTGTGATTTTTTTTAATTATAACATGACTTATATTTTATCCTTAAAAATTGCCTTTATCTAAACCATCAATGGGGTACTGTCATCTGTTAGTTTTTTGACTCAACCGGAATACTTTAAGAACCACAAAAAAATATGGTTCTCGCTCCATTGGTCATTAAGAAACTTGGTCTTTAGGAATGCAGTACCGGAATTAGTCATACTAATGTCCTTTAACCTTGCCTTACGTAGATGAGCAAGAAGGAATATATCCGACAAGAATTCGCACAGTTGGGCATAGATGGACTTGAGTATCACCGTTGGATGGCTGATGTGAAGATTCCTTTTGTGGCAAAAGAATGCACCCACACCATCATACCCTCTACTGACAAAGATGTTGTCCCAACAACTGAATAAGAAAAGGCTGAAGCCCTTCGATATTTGAAGGTACACATTGACCTTAATCTCCTTTGGGGATACCAACACATGCAACTAATAATTCGGTCTTATAATCCCAAAGAGAAGCCTATAAATATTAGTCACCTTACAATAACCTAACTGATTAACAGAAGAAGTTATTGCGGAATCACAAGAGTCTGAGACGAACAACTTTTGTGTTTACTTTTTATATCTTACCCACCGGAGATAAATCTCGAGTAAATTTTAGAGAATATAAAACTAAATATGATAGAACAAGTAAGAGAAGAATACGCAACTACAGAGAAAATGTTGGATCTGGCTTCACAAATCCCAAATGAAGTCTTCAAGTCATTAACCTAATAATGGTTTTGGAAAACCTAGGTTAAAGGAAAATCGACTCTAGTTTGCAACTAGGACATAGGGAAGTGTCGAGATTAGGTTTTCCAGTTGCTAGAGTTCTCCCTTATATAGCCTTTCAAATTAAGGTTACTTTCAATCAAAGCTAAGATATCTTAGTAACAAAGTAATCAATATTCACCGTTAGATGAACTCCTGATTTAAGATTCAAGCTAAGTATGCTTAGAAATTAAGCAATTAATCTCCACCGTTAGATGGTCTTAGCTTGTCACACACAAATGAAACGTACTTATATTTAGATATGGGTAACCATTTCTAAACGTGCATATTGGGTTGGCTCAGTAACAGTTAATTGAACTTATCCATATAAACACTTTTGACTTAACCATATTCATCTAACACTTCTAGACCAAATATGATGATCAATAAATCATGATAGATAATCAAATGAATCTAATCATGCTTCAAATAGAGTTATTCAATTGTTCACTATCTCATAGAAATATTCATCAACAAATTGAAACGAAATCGGTTTGATTCGTAATCGTACAAAGTACTTATACAAGAATCAATTCATGAACATTAAGCCACAGTTTGCAAATTAAGTTAATTTGCATTCCTTAAATCATAAATTTTTTAGTTCATGAGTATGAGAATCATACATTACCAATTTTAGAACTTAACCACTGTGTTCGCAAACTGGGAACGCGAAGAGCAGCTCCGGACCTTGGCCTAGACAAGCCGTTCACAAACCCGGTTTGCAAACAACCGTTCCGGACCCAACTCAGGTAAACCTGTTCGCATACTAGGTACGTAAACAAGAGTTTCAAACCTTCTCAGGTAAATCCATTCGCATACTAGGTACGTAAACAAAAGTTCCGGACCTGAATCATCACAAAACAGTTCGCATACTGGGTATGCATACCATGTTGTATCCAGATATGGGTAATCGTTCTAAAATCTTATTTCAATCATTGAAACATCCTTAGAAGACGAAAATGGTAATCTCACACATACCATTAGCTTCAAGCAATTTTCAAGTGAGCAAATGATCAATGCGAAACTTTCCGAGCTAACATCAAATGACTGTCTCATACAAATCATATAAGATGTTCAAGGAAATTTTCAAATGATCATCTTTAGACTTAATATTTAGTTTCCAAAAAATAAATTATTTCCAACTAAACTCGTCAAGAATACGGTGAACATAACTAAAGCAAAAATCTTCCAACACGTATTTCGAGAAATAGATAAGTGGGATAAACTCGGCTCGAAATATCAAATGTGTATAATGTAAAAGTCTATATAACTAACAATTTAGTCTCATTAGAAGATAAAATAGAATACACTTCTGAGTGATAGATAAGTTTTAGTATCCATATACCTTTTGTTGATGAAGTTCCTCCAAGCTCCTTAGTAGATCTTCTTATTAAATTGGTGAATACCGTGAATTCTAAAGCTCAACTACTGAAAAGAAGAGGGTACCCAAATATACCACAATCTTAAACTTTCCACGTATAAGTCCTCTTAACGAAAGTGATTGTATATGGACTGAGTCGATACAATACAACGAATCGGTATTCACACTTTGTGTGATCGTATATGGATACGAGATCGAGACAATACAACAATCAAAGTGTGATTACTTGATAATAATTTCTGACTTAACCAAACTCTATAGGATCACTATCAAGTAATACAAAGTTATAACGTTTGTGTAATTTAATTTAAATTATAATAACAACAATTATAATTGTGGAAAACAAAAGTAAAAGACACAACAAGATTTTGTTAACGAGGAAACCGCAAATGCAGAAAAACCCCAGGACCTAGTCCAGAATTGAATACTCTCAGAATTAAGTCGTTATACAAAATCAAACCAACTTCGTATAGTTGAGACCAAGCAACTAAACATATAGTTCACTTAGTTTCTTTAGTATCCCTGCGCTTCCGACATTCAATAAGTGCACGCACTGGAACAATCCCTTTGGTTCATATTCCAAACAGTAAAGGAACAACAAATTTGTTAGGTAACAACTCTATTCAATCTCAGTGATATGAGTTATACAAAGGCTCTTCTGTTTAATCCAATAAACTTCTTTGTCGGGTTTAGATCTATCTATCCAACAACTACAAAAGTAGAAGAGTTTAGATTTTGCAACCAAATATAGAATCTACCAAAACGTTATATAGTAATGCCGATCTATGCAACTAATCAATCAAAGCTATCAAAGATAAACCAATTATAGTTGGATCCCATCCAATCAAGTTTTGTGCACACTAAAGATTATTAAACCAATAAAAAATCTTTTTTTTCTTCAAATTTTCATAAAAAGATGGGGGGTACCCAAATATACCTCAATCTAAAACTTTTTTACCTATAAGTCCTTTCTCCGAAAGTGATTGTCTATGGACTGAGTCGAGACAATACAACTAATCAGTTCACACTTTGTGTGATCGTCTATAGATACGAGATCGAGACAATGCGACAACAAGATAAGTTGCGTGATTGACTATGGATACAAGATCGAGACAATACAACAACGAAGTATGATTACTTGATAATAGGTTCGGAATTAACCAAACACAATAGGATTGCTATCAAGTAAATAGGAATTAACGTTTGTGTATTTTACTTCTAATTATAATAAAAATAATTATAATTACGGAAATAGAAAAGTAAAAGACACAACAAGATTTTGTTAACGAGGAAACCGCAAATGCAGAAAAACCTCGGGACCTTATCCAGAATTGAATACTCTCATAGTTAAGCCGCTATAAAAAAACTAAACCCACTTCGTATAGTTGACACCAAGTAACTAAACCTATAGTTCACCTAGTTCCCTTAGTATCCATGCGCCTCCAACATGTAATAAGTCATGCACTTGGAACAATTCCTTTGGTTCGTATTCCAAATAGTAAAGGAACAAAAAATCTGTTCGGTAACAACTCTTTGCAAACAAGTGATATGAGTTTGACAAAAGGATCTTTCATTTATCCCAATAAACTCCTTTGTCAGGTTCTTAGATCAATCTATTAACAACTACCAAAGTAATTGTTTAGACTATGCAATCAATATTTTGAATCACAAAGAAATGTATTGATGCCGATCTACTCAACTAATCAATCCAATCTATTAAAAGATAAACCGATTATAGTTGGCCCAGCCGATCAATTTTTGTGCACACCGAAGATTATGAACTCAAATAATAAATCTCATTTGTCTTGAAATCTTCTTAGATCTTCAATAAACACCTGCACACGAACAACTTGAATCTCTTGTGATCAATCACACATAGAACAGAGTCTGTTAACGATGGATTATCACAAGACGTCTTTAGATCTACAAACAATCTAAATATCCCCGTCGATACTTCGATTTAGTTTGAGTGAATCTTATATCAGAAGAGAAGATTCTCAAGCATAAACAAACTAGGTGCAATCAAAGTTCAAGAACCGTTAGTCAATCAAATCAATCAAAAATTAATAATAAACTAAAATTATCTAGTTTCCAACCAACGGTACTCGTAGAGCTTCCCAATCCCAAAGAAGTTTTTAAAACGAGCGGTCGTAAGAGATTTTGCCTAATTAGGGTACTTTTCTCTCCGAATAGACGGATCCACCAGTAACAACACAACTAGGTATTTTTGTTGGCTCTGAGGATTTGTTTGCTCGAGATGCAAACTTCAATATTCATAGACCAAGGAATTTCCAAAACTGTATATTCTCAAAGATATGCAATAAATGCCCAAATCGGTTTTCATAATTCCTGGAAATGCTCTGTCCAAATACTGACCAAAATCTCAGTAGAAAATCTCCAATCATTAAATGCACATTACCAATTTTTATTTTTTAAAGATATGCATTTAATTGTTGGAAATTAAAAGCATATAAAACTAAAAACCTTAATTAAAAGATTCTCAATTTATTTCGATCTGGGATTCTCCATTAGTTATTAAGGAATATCTTTGAACAATAATAGATAAGAATTACTGCATATGTTCAAAGTATGTTGACATCTTTACTTTGTAAATCCTTTTTCATATTTACAATCTTGGAACCGATTTTCCACACTTCCAAATGAGTTTAGAATTGGTTCATTTGATTTCCAAGAACTATGATTGTTCAAAAACATTCAATCACCATTAATGGGTTTAACGGTTCTGCCAAACACAAGTTCGGTTCTACCTCCAAGTGGCTACTAGGATCGGTCACAATAGTTTCCAAAACTTTGTTAACTAAGTACCAGGATCAGTTACCACTATTTATGGTACTTAGTTGTGATCGGTTGCATAAGTTATAGGATCGGTTACACCAATAACTAAAACTTGTTAACCTACTACAAGGATCGTTTACACATCTTGTGATTAGTCCTAACCAAGTTCTAGGATCGGTTACCCAATGACTAGGAATGGTCACGCCAATTACAAATATCGATCATAATGTTAGAGCATTGCTCGGTTGAACTCACCAAGCGTTGGTATGTCAAGTTTGGCTATCATATTTTAGTGAATCAAAACTCATTTTAAGAGTTACTTGATTGTGTACTAGAGTTAACTTCGTATAGGTTAACTTGAAATTATTAGGATTTGAGATATTACAAATATTTCGAATACTTGAAGAAGTGAATAAGAAAGGAGCTACAACGACAACATCATCCTTCCACTTGAGGTTAGTGATATTTGACTTGAACTGTTTCATTCCCTAACGTATCTTTCAAGTCGTGCATATTGAAAACAAAACTGTGAAGCATGAACACTCTAGATATACATACAACGCGTTTGGTTCAAGGAATTGGATTCATGGTAATCCAATTCCGGGGGAATATGACCAATTCCTTGAACCAAACGGTCCAAACCAACTCTATGTAATTGAGAATTTTGATTCCTAGGAATCCAATTCCCCCCAAAATAATAGATTTCCATTGCATTGGTCTAGTAGTGCAATGGAATTGGATTCCAAGGTAAAAACAAAAGAAATTGGATTACCTCAACCAAACGCTTTTTTTTTTATTTGAATCCAATTCCATGGAATTCAATTCCAAGAATTGAATTACCCCATAATTAAATTCCTAGGAATCCAATTCTTCCAACCAAACAAGGTGTAAGGGTAGAAAGCGGTCGCCCATTTTTATTGAGTTGGAGAAAGCTTAGGGTATTTTTTACCTTTTCAATTTAATCTTTTTTGCCTTGTTCCCTTGGTGGGTTTTTCTTAAAGTTTTTTATCAATTAATTTCTTTAATCTTGTGTTGCTCTTCTCTTATCTAAGATTGAAATGGGTCAACAAACATAGAAGCTTTGAGTCCCTGTAAATTTTTTGGGTCGAAAGTTGTTGACATTTTCTTTTGAAATTGAAGAAGAGATCAGAGTAACTATAATATATTCTTCATGATCCTAATTTACTGTGTTCTTTGGCATTTTGTTTTTCAAATTAATAGATCCTTTATCGAATGTTTGGTTGGTGAGGAGGTATTAGAAATGATGGAATTTTAGATGTGGTGGCCAAGTAGTTTTTTAATTCATTTTTGGGAGCCGGTTTTCTACAAATTTCTTGGAGAGATCTTGTTGATTTCAGTTTTTAAGTTTTGGTTTTGTTTCCTTTCTTCTTTTGTCCGTGTTATTCGTAACTCTCAATATTCCTCTGAAAATTTGATTCTGGGTTTAAGTAGGGGATACGGTTACTGGGTTTGGGGCTTCCTGGTATCGGGGAAGTATCCTAGTGTCGAAATGTTAAAATAAATTTCAAGCAAGTATTAAAGAAAAATTTTCAAACAAGGGTCGCTGATCAGGGCCGGTAAAATGTTTGATGTAGTGAAGTATGACAGTCTTAATCTTTTAATTTTGGTTTTCGCATGTATTTCTTTTTATACATTTTGAGTCTTTATCTGTCGCATGTACACTCGAAGCGTACTTCTGATGTAAACTGAACAGCAGGGCCACCCATTTGATCAACTTTTCATCCCTTGGTTTAAACTCTAGGGAATCCGGGTACACAAAATTCTGAAAACTTTGTGCATCTCCTATTCATCTTCTTTGAATGCGAATCTAAGCTTTCTAGTTACAAATTCTAATCCCTTTAGAGTTTCCCTGACTTTAGCCCCCGCTAAAATCAGTAAAACCATAAAATCATCCTTAGAGTATCTCCAACAGCGAGTGTTAAAAATCCTACGTGGATTTTTTTTTGAGACCTTTATTTAAAAGAATTTGTACATATAGTAAATATAGGACCCCATGACTAGAAAACTATCTCCAGCAGTATAGAGGTTTGACCCTTAGAAAACCTTGTGTGATTTTTTTTTTGAAGCATGTATATATTAAAAAGGAACTAAATCAAACCTTGTTTGACCCTTAGAAAACCCTGTGTGATGAAATATTAACCGTTTAATTATTTTTTAATTAATTATTAAAATTAAAAAATATGACATGGAGGTCATTCCGGTGGTCGAGATAAGACTTTCTTCAAAGCCTTCAAAATTAGTATTTCATCCCTCCTATTTTATAGGACCTACTGTTGGCGATGGATTTAGTTAAAATCACGGTCTAAAATCCTATGTGTCACTAAAAAATAAATCTTCCACTTTCTCTTAGAGATGCTCTTAGTTTTATCATGTAATTTGTATTTAGTCCACCTAATTCTTAATGAATTATTTTTTCCTATTAAAAAGTAAAGCTAGTATGGCATTCGATGGGATGTTTCATACTACCAAAAATAAAATGTAAATAAGATAAATGCAAGTATGTGTAAACTACTTTTTTTTTTTTGCCAAGTTAAAAATTTATTAAAAGCAAAAAAATTGTTACGAAGTTTACATGAAAGACCAAAAGAAGTTTACATGAAAGACCAAAAGAAAAGAAGTCCAAAGAGACCTCCAAAAACTCCTAGACTAGCTATCTGAAATGATAATAAGATATGCCCGTCCACTCAACAACTTGAATGAGATCCGACAGAGATGCCCATAAATTCAACTTAACCTTGATAGCAAAGGTAGTCGGAAGATTATTAACTGATCCGAACTCTCTGTGAGCCAAACCTTTAAAACCTAGATATTTTAGAAATAAATATCCCCTTAGAGTATAACCCCCTGATGGATGTTCATGAACTTGGAGATGCATTTGCACATGTTTGAACTTAATGGCCCAAAATAGCATTTTGGAAGTGGAAAATGGTACCAGTATTAATATTTAGGAGGGGATTAATGAAAACCTGATGATTTACAAAATGAGTGATAGCTCTCACATCTCTTTAGTAGCAAACTTAATAGATCCATCTACAAAAAAAATGGAACACAAATTTGGTATACTCTAGCTTTCCAAACTCTATTGCAGAAAAAAATATGTAAAACCAATATTTGCTTTGACACAGATCACAAACAGATAATCTGAGATGGAAACTTACCAAATTTGGAACTTTCTCTGTTAAGTCAATGTGTAACAAGCTGAATGAGCGCATTATGAATGCTAGTAATTTAGATTTATAGGATGCTTTCTGGAAATCATTATGGAAAGTTAGAAATCCTAATATCTTTTAATCGTTAAAGCAGTCATTTTTCAATCACTTTATGTGATAATTTTATTAGTTGTAATTTTATCCATGTAGTTTGATTTCTCATCTTCAGTGACCCTTTAGAATTTTACACTTATGTGACACCCCAACCTAATTACCTGCTTAGCTAATAGGTTTACAACCTAATTGAAGCATCAAACCTAGATTACCAATTTTAAGAATCGTAATTACATGAAGTGCTAAAAACCAAACTCAAACTCTGTGATATTATACAAATGAAAAATCTCTCAGGTGATATAAATATATTAATGTGTTGTTTTACATAATAAATAAACAATACATATATATATATATATATAAGATTCACATCATCTCTAACATTACTAAACTCATTTACCTAATTACCTGCTTAGTTAATAAGTTTACAACCTAATTGAAGCATCAAACCTAGATTACCTATTTTAAGAATCATAATTACATAAAGTGATAAAAACCAAACCTAAACTCTGTGATATTACACAAATGACAAATCTCTCAGGTGATATAAATATATTAATGTGTTGTTTTACATAATAAATAAATAATACGTATATATAAAAGATTCACAACATCTCTAACATTACTAAAAGCTTGAGCTACGAAAAAGGATATCTTCACGCGTACCGTTTCTTCTGATTACTGAAACTGAAGTGGGAACGGGGTGAGAACATCATCCTAAGGGGGTGTCCAATGGAAACACATTAATTTCAAGTAATCACTAACATGCTTCAAAGTTCTAAAAGATTATAAATTGAAAGAAACAAGAAGAAACTAATCATTCATCAATTTATGCAACACGAAGCAAGTGTCACTCTAACCTCACCAAACTCATTGGAGAAGACGACGCGAGAGCAACCCTAATCAATAATAATAACATCGTCTACATATAGTGCCCATACAAACCATGATTCAGAATGTTACCATCTAAATCATAAAGTTAGACAAACAAGTATAATATGCATACGAGTGATTTCCCAATTTAATATAGTAAATAACATCAAAACTGGGGGATGCCGTCATAATAAATAATATACAACTGGGAGGATGCCAGCCTACTAAATAAGGTAATAATATCCAACCGGGGGGGATGCAGGCCTACTAAATAAACATAATATAAAATGAAAAAGACAAGGGTATCCAAATATACCTCAATCTAAAACTTTTTCACCTATAAGTCATTTTCCGAAAGTGATTGTCTATGGACTAAGTCGAGACAATACAACTAATCGGTTCACACTCGTGTGATTGTCTATGGATATGAGATCGAGACAATGCAACAACCAAATATGTTTACTTGATAATAGGTTCAAGCTTAACCAAACTCTAGGGATTGTCTATCAAGTAAAATAGGAATTAACGTTTGTGTGATTTACTTTAAATTATAATAAACAAAATTATAATTGCGGAAAATAAAAGTAAATGACACAACAAGATTTTGTTAACGAGGAGACCTCAAATGCAGAAAAACCCCGGGACCTAGTCCAGAATTGAATACTCTCAGAATTAAGCCGCTATAAAAAATCAAACCAACTTCGTATAGTTGAGACCAAGCAACCAAACCTATAGTTCACCTAGTTTCCTCGGTATCCTTGCGCCTCCAACTTGCAGTAAGTCGCGCACTTGGAATAATTCCTTTGGTTCGTATTCTAAACAGTAAAGGAACAACAAATATGTTCGGTAACAATTCTTTTCAAACAACGTGATATGAGTTTGACAAAGGCTCTTCTGTTTAACCAATAATCTCCTTTGTCCGGGTCCTTATATCAATCTCTTAACAACTACCGAAGTAATTGTTAGACTATGCAATCAATACTATTAATCACAAATAAGTGTATTGATGCCGATATACTCAACTAACCAATCCAATTTATCACAAGGATAAACCGATTATAGTTGGATCCCTTTCCAGCCGAAACAAGTATTGCGCACACCAAAGATTATGAACCCAAAAAGTATTCTTGTCTTCAAATCTTCTTTAATCTTCAATCAGCACCTACACACAATCAACTTGAATCTCTTGTGATCAATCACACACAGAACGGAGTCTGTTAACGTTGGATTATCACAAGACGTATTTAGATCTACAAACAGTCTAAATATCCTTGTCGAAACTTCGATCTAGTTTGAGTGAATCTTATATAAAAAGAGAAGATTCTCAAGCATAAACAAACTAGGTGCAATCAAATTTCAACCACCTCTAGTCAATCAAATCAATTGAAAACTAAAATAAACTACAATTATCTAGTTTCCCACCAACGGTACTAATAGAGCTTCTCATTCCCAAAGAAGTCTTTAAACTGAGCGGTCGTGAGAGATTTCGCATAATTAAGTTACTTTCCTCTCCGAATAGGCGGCTCCACCAGTAACAACACAACTGAGGTAGTTTTGCTGGCTCTGAGGATTAATTTTCTAGGAATGCAAACTTCAGTATTTATAGACAAGGAAGTTTGGACACCAAGGAATTTCCAAAACCGAATATTCTCAAAGATATGCAATAAAAACAAAATCGGTTTTCATAACTCCTGGAAATGCACTGTCCAAATATTGACCGAAATCCCAATAGAAAAATCTATAATCATTGAATGCATATTACTAATTATTTTCTAAAGATATGCATTTAATTGCTGGATATTAAATAGTATATAAAAACTAAGAAACCTTAATTAAAAGATTCTCAATTTATTTCGATCCTGGGATTCTCCTTTAGCTATTAAGGAATATCTTTGAACAATTAATGATAAGAGTTACTGCACATGTTCAAAGTCTGTCGATATACTTACTTTGCAAGTCATTTTTCATACTTACAATCTTGGAAACGATTTGCCACACTTCCAAAAGAATCTGGAATTGGTTCATCTGACTTCTAAGAAATATGTGATTGATTATCCTATCAAATCACCAATCATGGGTTTCACGGTTCTACCAAAACAAGTTTCGGTTCTACCTCCATGTGATTACTATGCATAGTCACACTAGTGACCAAAATTCGGTGGACTAGATACTAGGATCGGTTCCCCATAACTTATGGTAACTACGTGTATTCGGTTGCACATGTCCATATGATCGGTTCCCCCAAAACTACAAACTTGTTGCACATGTCCATATTTTTTTTTGGATTGAAATTCATACTTGTATATAATTTGTTATGTCCAAAGAAATCCTTCTTTTCTTTTGAAATTAAGGTCGCTCGTGTTGTTCCTTCGGGAATGACATTTTATGGGAGAGAGTTCTTAATTGAACTTGTGCTTAATTGCCAAATATTTGTGGGAAGTGCGGCTGTTGAATATTAGAGGCGTTATCTTATATCTTTATGAACTCCTTGATGAATGCATTTAGCTTCGGTTTTATGATGGCATCTAAACAAGATGATATATGCTTACTTTAGTCATGAAACATCTCTTTCGGAAATTTCATTAGGATCCCGTTCTTGTACCTTTGCCAATTTTATTGACAAAAAGGGGGAGAATTAATATGTAGTTCACACTACAAATACATATGGTTTTCGGATCATTATGTAAGGGGGAGTATTTTCCATGGGAGATGGAATATTGACTAAGGGGGAGTGACATATCACCATAGTATTGTTGTTAAAGTTGTGATACAATTAGACTTTGACGTTGTGTAATGATACTATGACATTGTATAACAATGATTGAGAACTCTTGTTTTCTCGTTGTTATAGCTACGAATTTTCAACAACGATGATGCTAAACTTACAACCTTTGGGATCATTGGAGTACTTGGAAGTGACGAAGATTTAGAGTAATGTTGAAAATTAGACACGTGGAATAGGATCTACAAAGTTTATTTATATTTTTTTTGTATTTCATATGTATTAATAGTTTTGTCACTAAAATTGACAAAGGGGGAGGTTGTTAGAGCATTGCTCGGTTGAACTCGCATGCGTTGCTATCTCAAGCATGTTTGTTAATATTAGTGATCAAAACTATAAGTCTTGATTTCTAGTCTACTATAGCTAAGGTCTCGGACTAGGATAGAAAGTGTAGTTGAGCTCAAGAACTCCATGGCGATCATCATACAAAACGAAGGACTACTCAAGGAACCAGTGGATCTTCATCGACTAAAAGGTATGTAGAGACTTGAACTTATCTATCACTCAAAAGTCTATCTACTCTCTCTCCTATCTTGAGACAAAAGTTGTTTTTCTATATAGACTTAGATTATATACATTTGGTATTTCGAGCTGAGTATATCTCGCTTATCTATTTCTCGAAATATGTGTTGGTAAAGCTTTCGCTTTAGCCAAGTTCATCTTTACCTAGTGACAGAAGTCATGTTATGTTTCAATCACTTTGAAAATTTCTCCGACGAAAAATGATTTGTGACTAACAACTATATATCGTCCTCTAAGAATGTTTCAATGATTGGAATGAGAGTTTAGACAATATAACCATTGGAGGATATAAGCATTGTTTTGGAAACACATATATGTATAAGTCCTTATTTCTTGAACCAAAGTTTGCGAACTTTGTTGATCAAGTGAACCGTAGAAGTGCGTGAGCTAAGTCCGCGAACTGGCGAAGTTCTCAAACCCGAGAATTTCTGCTGGAGTTTCTGAACTCCATCCGGGAACTTAAGTCCGCGAACTTGAGTAGGTTATGTCTAAAAATGATTCTTTGTGAACTTATCTTTATAAACTAAGGAATGCTTTTTCAAACCGTGGTTATATAGTTCATGAACAGATTCGAGTGAATCAAATCATTTTTGCTTCGATTGTGTCTTGTGTAGTATATAAAGATCTAAGCAATTGAACAACTCTCTAACTAGTTCATTTGAGTCATTTGGACTAGTTATGGTGAAGAAGAATATGATTGATATGAAAGTTATCATATGGCTAACCATTTGGTTAACTATTGTTGAACCAACTAATGTACAAGTTTGGGTACGGTTACACAAGCCTAAAAACGTGCATTACATGTGTGTATAACAAGCTATGTTTTCGATCTAACGGTTGATAAATATTAGCTTGAATCTAATCAGGTTTTCATATAATGGTGAATATTTAATTCTTTGTTACTAAGCTAACATTGATTGCAAACCCTGATTTGAAGACTATATAAGGGGGAACTCTAGCAACTGGGAAAACTAATCCCCACACATTCTGTGTGATACTAGTTGTGCTAAGCTAGAGTCGATTCTCCTTTAACCTTTGATTTCTTTTTCTAAACTAGGTTAACGATTTAAAGACTTCATTGGGATTGTGAAGCCAGACCGATACTACTTTTCTTGTAGTTGTGTGATCTGATCTTGCATCTTCTATTGTATGAGTACAATTGAAATAATTGGCTTGAGATTTCTATCTCCGATAGGCAAGATATAAAAGTAGTCACAAACACTTTGTCTCATCGTTTGTGATTCCACAAATTGTTTTTCACTGCGTCGATTAAGATTATTATGAGGTGACTGATAAAACTGAGATGTTCTTCGGGAATATAAGTATGGTTTTATCGGTTGGTTCCTGTTCACCTTGATTTATCAAAAGACGGAACAAAAAATTGTAGGTATATTCGTGGGAGACGGATTTATCTATTACCGTAGACTTTTCTGTGTGATACAGATTTGTTTATTAAAGTCTTCGACTTTGGGTCGTAGCAAGTCTTAGTTGGGGGTGAGATCAGGTAAGGAAATCAAGAATGTAGCATCCTGCTGGGATCAGAGGCGTAGGAGCATAACTGTACCTTGGATCAGTGTGAGATTGGTTGTGGTTCAACTACAGTCCAGACCGAAGTTAGCTTGGAGTAGGCTAGTGTCTGTAGCAGCTTAATATAGTGTATATTCAATCTGGACTAGGTCCCGGGGTTTTTCTGAATTTACGGTATCCTCATTAACAAAATTCTGGTGTCTGTGTTATTTCTTTTCCGCATTATATTTTGTTATATAATTGAAATAATACAGGTTGTGTGTTGTTCAATCAATTAGAATATCCAAACTTTTGGTTGTTGATATAAATTTATTGACACATAGATATTGGTCTTTGGTACCATCCAAGTTATCTCTCATATATTTAAATTGAGACAAGCAGTTTGCTTGAGTAAGATTTAAATTAAGAGATTGAGATATAAACTCTTTGATATACTTTTTATTTAGATTAAGTCTGATTGTCTAGTTGATTCTCTAGAAAGTATATTGGAGTTTGTCCATACAGATTTCCTAAATGAAATATTGGGTGTGGTTGTTAGACCCCCGCTTTCTCAGTTTGTTTGTTTGACAAATGCAGTTTGGAATTGTGGTACAACTTTGTTTGCTTTATCTTAACAGGAAACCTGAAAAGTGCAAATGTTTCCATTCATGCTCTTGTAATCTGGTATATACCTATAATTTTATATCTCATGTGATCTTAAACATTAACAGGTGAGAGATGATGACATCTCTTTGTTACTTGGCGGCAGCAAGGTGATAATTAATAGTTTTTGACCAAGATGTGAGTATTTTCTTTCCTCAATCGATAAAGTTCCCTGACATTTGAATGTAATTATATCTAATACAGGGAACTCAGATGCAGGATGGGGTGGGAAAGGACCACGTGCAATTGACCCAGGAAGAGGTTAAGGAGGGATGTTGTATTCTATTCAGATATTTAGTGTTTCCAAGCCAACTACTTGCTACGGGATAGTTTCTTTTCAATATGTTATGTGGATGAATAGGTTTGAAAAGATAGATAAGCTTAGTGATGACCCAACAACATTTCCCAATGAATTTTTCGAATTCTTGGCTATAGGTGATGTTCCAAGCAGGAAAAATTATACTACATATTATATAGTTAAAATCAAGGGTGATGCACAAAAGATGATAAGCTCATTCTGCTTTGTTTCATATCTTTTGAACTTGGTTAGGATTTCATAGCTTCCTTTGTAGTCTGAAATACAGTGGTGAATTGTATATACTACTTGGTAAGTATGTATTTGCTGTTTGGTTTGATGGATTTGTATAAATAGTATATACAAGTAGAACAGGTAGAGGGAATAGGAAATTATGCACATATGGATTCCAAAGGCAGGTCAGGCTCTGATGGGGATTCAATCTGATGGTACAGATACGCTACCGACAAAATACTGTCACCTCCTTCCATTTTGTGGGGATGCACTCCGAAGGATATAACTTAGTGATGTTCTTTTTTTTCCATTTTTTCTGAAATTGTAGTTATGAGAAGTTTTTTGGTTTTGGAGTGTTGTGGATATGAAATGAGTTCTTGGTTAAAATTGGATGGTTATTATTTATTTTTGATTTTTGATGGGCATAAATCTAATTGCTAATTGTTCTTACTGATATATTTAGTGATCTAACATACCAAAAAAAAAGTATGTCATTTGAGTTTGAGATAGTTTGTCATCGTAATGTACATACGTAGAGGTCTTGAGTTTATTTTCCTACAAAATTCATGGAAACATTTAGCCAATAAGATTTTCTTATTGACTCCATTGGCTTGGCTTAATATGAATTCGTAAGACTTCATAAAATTGTTTAGCACGTGTAAACTGTGAACAATCCTATCAGCAAAATGCATCAAAGTTGGTAAGCTCCACTCCATTTTACATCATAAAACCATTGCTATGAACTGGACCTTCTTAGGGGGTCAAGCTTTCAAGAAATGTTTTCATCTCTCTTTGTGTGTGAAATAGTATAGATGCACTTGACCTTCATTCATTTATTATGAACTATTTCAGGAATTTTGACTTTACTAATGGTGAACCTATTTCAGGAATTTTTACTTTACTAAGGATGGCAATTCTAACAATTATGGAGATCAAATACAGTTAAAGCATGAAGATGGGAATCAGAAAGACCCACTGAAATTTGTTGGAGCCTAGGAGAACATCATGTGAAATTGAATTTCTTCTAATACAATACATGATCAAGAAAATTTGAAATTACAATTGGGCATCCTACTGAAACTTCTATTCACAGGGTTTGTACGCATTTGTCGATAAATAAAAGTTGATGAATAAAGGGAGTAATTTATGGGATTGGAAAAAAAATGCATATCGAAGAAAAACTCTTTCATCCCAATCTATTGTTAGTTTTATATGTAGTTCAAAGGGTATTATACACTTCTTTTTACGAAACACTGCAGGGACCAAGTTTGTTTATTTTTTGCATTGATTTTTAAAATAGATTTTGTTCTTAATAAATTGAGGTTACATTATAATTATCGTTTATGCTCTGGAGAAGGTATTGCTGGTGTGGGGCTTTGGTGAACAAAGTAAGCCATGCAAGCAGGCTCATTTAGTTTTGTTTGCATTTGGCTTTTTAATCATAGATATCCCGGATCATGTCATTACACGGGTTGGTGAATGAGCCCCAATTTACCAGGATTGACATCACCGGTTGGGAATTGAGACCAAATTTACTATGATTGATGCATATTAGTTCTTTTGCATTTCTATATATGGTTCATGAGATTTCGCCTAAGTAACTAGGGATGTAATAGAGTGGAGTATGGAGTCATAATGTTTGTTTGGAGCAAAGGAAAAATCCTTGCAAAAATATATGATATTAAAGTACTATGTAATTAGGGTTTTGTTGTTGGTTGCTAGGCTGCTTAAACCCCAAACAGATCTCGTCTATACTCATCTATAGTTGTATAGTTTGTAAAGTGTAAAATCAGTTGACTTGAAAATATGGCTAACAAACATCGTCCAATAGTTGGATATACCTACTGATTCGACATGGCCGTGTGGTGTTAATTTTGGAACTATGAAAGATATTCATAGTTCGAAGACAAATTAATATTTCTCGACTATGTTTTAAGTTTGCATCATGATGTTTCAGACGAAAAATAAGTGAAATATTTTTCGTCATTAGATATCTGATCTTCTAGCATATTGACTGATTGATTAGACATCATCAGCAAGTCTATGATAATTCTCAGTATTGACTTATTTGATGTGGCTGGGCGAACCGGAAAAAGGGTTTTTATATTTCGTGGATTTTTATGTTTTCGGGACTCTATTGGACTTGCTAATAGCATATTACTGTACTGCACGTAAAATCAATCTCAACCCCACCGCTTTGGATTTTTGATTTGGTGATTGCTTTATGTTTTCGATTTGGTGTGCGATTGTCTGATTTGGGGTTTCAAGTTGAGACAATTTTGATTACAACACAAATATGTGGTTTACATGTATATCAATAAAACATGTGTGCAGTTAATCACCCAAGAGCTATTGGCTCAGTGGTTAGGTGGCGGTAGTGTGAGTTGTAGGTCTCGGGATCAATTCTCCTTCCTTACACAAATTTTAGTATATTTTTAAAATGTGGGTAAGTAGTTAACGTGAGTCTTATCCACCTACTTAAGGTACGGTTAAGTTTAGGTGTAAACCAAGTGTAAATTATTAATTAGGTGTAAATACCCACATAAGTGTTGTATACCCACGTTTTGGTATTGTTTTGTATACCAATAGAGTCATGCCACTTGTCCTTTCCAAAATTGCTCTAGTTGAAAGCTTTTATCTCATTTAATTTGAGAAGGGTGTCACACTCACCGTGCGACGTGGGAACTCATATGACTTAGCCTTTTATAGAAGTGGAGATTTATGTTATATAATTATATTAAAATTAACTCAAATCTAAATTTTGTTTCGGGAATTGGATAAAGCAAAGTAAACATAACACAGTCTTCTCGAACCTCGGTTCTAAATCTAAATATAACATCGTATTCTTAAAACAAATGTCAGACTTGGACATATTTAACAAATCATTGTTTAATACTGAAACTATTAGTTAGAGGTACTATAGTTGATTAATGTTTAGATTATCATGAAAACTGGATTTCATGCTATAACAATTAGCAAAAAAAAAAAAGTGCTATAAGAATTAGCAGATTTGAAGATAAGGCCTTCTTGCACGGGGTTTAAGGCTTGATAGCAGCATGGTGCCTAATTAGTAAGTTCGCGAATAATACTCGTATAATTCGCGTATTCGTCCGTATCGACCGTATAACTGGAATTCCGACTTAGATTCACGAATTTCCAGCTTAAATCGAATTATACACGTATTTACGAATTACCGAATCATACGCCCCGTATAATACTTTGCCACATCATCACTAAATAATCATTATTTATTATATTTTTGTCTTTTAAAATTTTACATACACTAATCTGATTCCAATACCATCAATGTTCATGTTATTTGCTGATTCTGATGCACATATCGTATGTATAGTTCATGACAAGTATTAAGTATAGTATTTTAGTAGAGATTATATTAAAAATGATTTTTTAACAGGTTAATATATGCCGAATTTTGTACGCCGAATGCATATCTCTAAAACGAATTATACACGTACGTATGTCGTTCCGTACTACTGCCGAATCACGAATCGTTGACCGAATTTTTGACCAAATTTAACTTTTATGAATCCGTATAATACTCGTACATATCCCGTTCCGAATATATCTCGTACCACGAATTGATAACTAGGGCATGGTGCATGGAGAGGTGAAGGTTATTTTCAATTTTTTTTTTTTTTTTGCATTTATAAGAATGTGACGCAGTAATTGATCTTGAAGGTGGTGGGTCTTTAAATCATACTTTAGTTTGGCAGAACAAATTTGAGACAACTACGATGATCAGATTGATCAGAAAACTTACCATCAGCAACTTATGATTGATAATTAATGTACTTATCCGATTGATGATCAAGAAAATATCAGAAGAAGGAAAAAAGATATCAAAATAATGTTGAGGCTTATCATACTTCTGAAGATCTTGTGTAGATTTAGTTTCAGATGCATTAGGGAAAAGATTTAGTTTCAGATGCATTAGCAAAGAAGATAGGGAAAATAACATTTAATATGCATTGAAGTTCGTAATTTAATTAAAAACGAAAAATAAAATTAAGAAAATGAGAGAGATAAGAAATTAAATTTCGGTTAGTCCGACTTTGTGCACCTCCCTTTAACTAGAGGTGCACATTCCTCCTTTCTTTATTGGTTGTATTTCTAACCTTGGTTATTTAAGTTTTTTCAAATATTTTTATTTTTCTAAATAAGTTGACACATTGGGAATTGGGGAATTATTAATTGTTATCTGAGACATAGTTCTTCTGTACGAACCCAAAAGTCCAACTTTGTGCACCCCTCTAAAACCGGGGTGCACATTCCGGCTTTCCTCATTGGAAGGGTTTGAGGTCACAAAACCGGAGTTGTTATTACTTTTGAACAAAAGTATTTTATATTTTATTTTAAAACAAGTTTCCATGTATGAGAAAAATATTCTCTCTCTAATGTTCATAACTTTTAATGCCTAAAAGTGGAGATTCCTAACGTTACCGCAACAGATGGGTTTTCCGATTCACATTTGTTGTTCTTCATCAATTTTTTGTTATGGAAGTGGTTGTTCACAAGTGTCGATCCCAATTGTACGAGTTTAACCACCAAATTCACCTGTTTGTTCTCAACATTATTTTCAATCCAACCTAAAGTTATTCTAATTACAGATGTAGTCTTTATTACTTATTGATTTTATTGCAAAGGAGATGGCGAACGGAAGTATATATTGATTGATGGAGGTACTTCAATGGTTCACTCGCCATAATATTGCTCGTGTGGATTCTTGCAATTGGACCCATGAGCATGATGATGCAGTATTTGGACCAATCTCAAATCTTTGATTCTCTTACATCTCAATATTTGCGTAAAATGTAATATCAGATCTAAATTGTTTTAAATCAAAAGTTTTTGGATCTGAATAGAGTATTTTGGATTTGAATTTTTTGATTGAGTATGCTTTCTCTCATTCAAGAGGAACAATTATTGATTCACCTTCAATAGTAACGGTGGCTCAAGGTAATTGTAATCTAAATCAAAGAGGGGTAAATAAAAAATCTGAGATTGTGTATGGTAATATACTACTTTCGTAAACGACATCTAAGAAATTGATTGCAAATCTCCTTGTCGCTTCTATTGGTGCAAGACTTGATGATGATCAAGATACTGAAGATCAATTAGTTACCAATTGACATATTCTGTTGCACCCCGATTGAGTTTCATGATATATTGTTTTAAAAAAGGAAAAAAGATAAATCAAATTAGTAATAACGTAGAAAGAGAAGTGGATTTTAAAGGTGGTTTTAGAAGTTTCGTGAACCAATTAGGAGAGACGGAATGTGCACCCCGGTTTTAGAGGGGTGCACAAAGTTGGACTCCGAACCCAAAACCCAAAGTAGTACGCTATGTAGAATGAACTAGAAGAGATTATTTTTGAAGTTTTTAGAAGATCGGAAATAAGATACGGGGGAAAATTATTAAGCAGGCTATATTGATGCTACTTCGGAGGACTGAATATTAATGGATGATATTTTTTCATCATGATGGTGATCACTGATCATTATCAACTAAGTATAAGATGATGTTGATGATTAATAGCAGTTGCTGCATCAATATAATTATTACTGGGTTGAAATTAGTATTAGTAATGTTATGTTATTATTAGTAGTGGTGCAAATCGGTAATAAATCTGATTTTGCTTCTTCAACTTATTGCATGTTTTAGCTACTCTAACTTGCTTTTGAAGTTGAAAAGCTTGATTTTGCAAGTACGAAATTGCGCAAATACAATACATACCATAAACTGGCTAGGCATCTTGTGTTTGTTTTGCATCTTCCCTGCCTTACGAAATCAAGAAAAAGGCCAGTAGATGTTAAATTCAATCCATTGGAAATGATAGCTTTTATAGAATCATGTGTGAAAATGAAGCTCTGCTCGCCAGTCTGCAATATTGCCTTTTGGTTCTTCTTCACCACCTTCTATCATCATCACATTTGCTTCATCTTCTTCTTCCTTATTAACTGAGGGTGATACAAGTGTTTGAATTTTTATGCATCTCCCAGTTGGATTTATCATCATGCTAGATATGAAAGCAAAAGCATCTCGCTGATAATTCTTCAACAAGTTTCTGGTATTTCTTCAAAGATGGTTCATTTGTTGTGTATTCTCCTTTTATCTGGCGAATAACCAATTGCGAGTCACTAGTAATTCTAGCATTTTCCAACTTCATTTATATTGCGAATTTTAACGCATGCACTACAACTTCATAATCCGTCTCATTATTAGTGGACGTGAACTCCAAACGAAATGAAAAATCCATTTTTTCTCCTTCTGGTGAAATAAAGACGACTCCAATTCCATTACCTTCCCCATTTGATGATCCATCCACCAATATTTCCCACATGTTGGGTTCCTTAAATAGATCTTTTGGGTTTCCATGTTCTTCTTCTATGTCCATCATTTCTTCTACAGCTTTATCATCTCCTAGAGGAAATTCTGCTGAAAAATCTGCTACAGCTTGTGATTTTGGCGAGGATAGGATTTCGTATTTGATTTCAAAGTGCCCTACTTGTGCATTCCATCTCTTAACCCTGCCTAATCTTTTTGAATTCTTCATTACTGACTCAATTGGTACCTTTGTTAATACTTTTATTTTATGTGCTTGAAAATAGATGCGAAGCTTAAAGGTTGCATAAAACAATGCCAGAATTAACTTCTCAATCTTTGAGTAATTTTTCTCTGCAGTATTAAATGTTTTGCTGATGTAATAAATTAGTTTTTTTATTCCTGCATCCACTCGCAGTAATACTGCACTTAATGCGTGCAAGGTTGTCGCTTGGTAGATCAATAATTCTTCTCCAGGCTCTGGTTTCTGCAAGATAGATATGTTCATTAAATATTCTTTAATTCCTTGAAAAGCCTTTTCACATTCATCTGTCCACTTGAACTTTGTACCCTTCATGAGTATGTTGAAGAAATGCTTGCATTTATCTGAAGATCGCGAGATAAATCTCCCTAGCGAGGCTAAGAGCCCGTTCAACTTCTGTACATCTTTTACTGTTGCTGGTGTTGTCATGTCGCGAATTGCTTGTACTTTATCTAGATCAACTTGTATTCCTTCCTTTGACATAATGTACCCCAAATTTTTTCCTAAAGCTACTCCAAAAGTACATTTTTCGGGATTCACCTTGATGTTAAAATGTTGCATTTAATCGAAAATCTCCTTTAAGTCTTGCACATGGTTTTTAGCTTCTTTACTTTTGACTAAAATGTCATCTACATATACCTCTAGCATTTTATGGATCCATTTTGCGAACACTTTTTCCACCATTCTTTGATATGTTGCACCAACACTTTGTAAACCAAAGGGGATCTTTGTATAACAGTATAATCCTCTTGAAGCAAAGAATGCGGTGTGCTCTTGATCTTCTTCAGCGAGAGGAATTTGATTATATCCTTTATACCCATCTAATGAAGATATTCTATCATTTCCCGCTGCTGATTCGACCATTTGAGGAATATCTGGTAATGGAAAGCTATCTTTAGGACAAGCTTTGTTTAAGTCAGTAAAATATATACAAATTCTTATCCCTTTATTCTTCTTTGGAACCACCACCATATTTGCAATCCATTCCGGGTACTTTGCCTTCCTTATAATTCCCGCATCAAGCATCTTCTATAATTCTTATTCTATTTGGGAATGGTATGTTGTTGCAATTTTTCTTATCCTTTGTTTAAATGCTCTTACCTCCTTGTTAATTTCTAGCTTATGACATGCAACTGATGGGTCTATTCCAGGCATCTCATCCATATTCCATGCGAAGATGTCTTTATACTCTCGCAAGAGATTTACGGTTCGCGCTTCTTCATTTGCATCCATCTTCGTTCTGGTTTTCAGTATCTTAGGTTCTTCTTTACTTCTAATATTTACTTCTTTGGTTGGCTCTGATGCGTTGTAGCTGGATTCAGGCTCTCCTATTGGTGTTGAGGTTTTCACAACTCTTGCGATTTCATCTCCTTCTTGCGATATTTCGATGGGTATTCCTTTTCCTTCTTTTGCTCTTATCATGTAAACTTTAAACTTTTCTTCTTTCTTTGTTTCTTTCGCCATTTTTCTGTGAGATTTTCGCAGCTTTGGATGCTCTTCACAATTTCTCACTTCAGTTTGATAACACAGCTTCACAAGATCAGTATCTCCTCTAATTTCTCCAATTCCATTGGGCATAGTAAATTTGATGCATTGATGCAATATTGATGCTACATCCTTGATTGCATGTATCCACGGTCTTCCCAATATCATGTTATACGACGATTCCACGTCTACCACACATAATGTTACTTGTGTTTCAATCTTTCCTAGCGGAATTCGTATCACTATTTCGCCTTTAGGTTTTGTTAAAGATTATCCAAAGCCATGAATATGATATGTTGAACAAGACATTTCTTCATCTCTGTATCCCATTTTCTTAAATGCATGATAAAACATTATATCTACAGAATTTCCTGCATCCACCAAAGTTCTAACTACAGTCCATTCTTCTGCAGATCTTGTTGATTTTCCCTTCTTTATTTGTATAACGGATACCGTAATTACCAAAGGAGATGTATGATTCAAATTTTCTGTTGGTATATCTGCTGCTGTAAATGTGATTTTTTGCTTTTCCCATTCCTTCAACGATGATATTTTCTCCACCGTCATAATTTTCTTTCCTTCAAAATCTCGTTTATGTATCTTCCCTTTAATGCTTTCATGGAATTTGTCGATCATTGTTCTTGTTACCATATCACACTCCAATTTCTTACAATTCTCTTTGGCTCTAATCATTCTTTTTACAACTATTTCACCGGTTTGTTCAATTATCTTCTTAATCTTGAATAACTCTCATCTTCTACCTCGCTTTTTCTATGATTTTCGTTAATTCAATCCCTGTTTCGGGCGCCAAAATGTAGTTGCAGGAAAACCTACACTACACCCTTCACAAGAATTCATAATAATCAACACATATTTGAAGATTAAAAACAACACTTTATTATTTGATTTTCAGAAATGTTTACAAGAAATGGAAGAAATCAAGAATACAATTGTTCTCTCGGATTTTCTCTCTCCTTGAAGCTTTCTTAGTGCTCAGAAATTCATCCTCCTCCTCTGAACCTACTGGATCTCTTTATATAGGATAATTACATAATAGATGACAGCTAAGATGTCCTTTAATTTCGGATCTGACTCGCGATCTTATCGCAGCAGTGATAATGCTAACTATCGCAGATGATGTAACCCTCGCAGAATAGTCACGCTCTTCTCATGTTTCAGCTATCGTCATCTGTTATGTCATTCTTTCAATCGTTTTGTGACACTCACAGTGTGTTATTGAAGATCTCGCAGAACTGTCGCTGTAAATCTCGCAAGAGTATTGTTGTGGCGATATTTTGATCCTAGAAATCAAAAATAACGAAGTATTATTACAAGGGACAGAAACAATTTGATCATCTCTCACCAATGTGGCTCTAGTAACTAGATAATTTGAGAACTCAAGCAAATAATTAACAATATGAAGATGTAGCCATCATAGCGAGCCATAAGATGATTAAGACAGAGCAATGGATTTCTGAGATGTCAATTTATATAAGACCCTAAATCAGTTTCGAAAGAGACTCGCCCCAAAGGTATGCGTGATTGAACACTCAGAGATCGATGTCCCTTTCAGGGTCTATGAACATGTAACAGAGATGTTATTATTCGTATTAGACACATTATCATATAATATCCTGACCAGCAGAAACTCTACTAAGACTAGTTACATTAATGAATTCAATATACTATATAAACAAGTAATGGATTCATAGAGCAAAATTCACCTCCTTAACATGTTGAGTATCTCCAAGCATGCAGACTTTCATCTTAGGGCGGGAATATGTGACAACTTCACTGAACCATTGAAACACTTGTCATGAAATCAAGTGTCATCACACAACAACGTTAGCTAAGAAATAAGATGAAAGTGGAAAACTTTCATAGGAAATGTAACAGATTCCTTCGTCCACCAATACTAAATGGGGTCATGAGATTAACAAAAAATACGACGCTATAATGTAAGACAAACCCATCTATATACTTTGAGAGCATCAACCAATTACTTTATAACTGAAACACAAATAGCATCAGCACTCCAGATTACAGGTGCTTTGACCTTATGATAGTAGCGAAACCTAACAAACCAACAAACGAAAAGAACCGAAATTCCTCCGTCCACCAATATTAAATGGGATCATGAGATTAACATAAAAGACCGACACTACAATGAAAGACATAAACCCATCTATATACTTTGAGAGCATCAACCAATTACTTGATAATTGAAACACAAATAACATCAACACTCCATATTACAGGTGCTCTGACCTTATGATAGTAGCGAAACCTGACAAACCAACAAACAAAAATAACCGAAATTACATCTGCATTAGTAGAAGGCTCATTCCAAGTTGTTTTCCAGCATAGATAAGCCTGCAAACCAATTTCAGAATACCAATGTGACACTGAACTTAGCAATATGGATTCACATAAGCAACAGATGATGCAGAAGATTAGTTTGAAATGCCTCGCACAACATTTTACACTTAAAGAAATAAGATAATTAGCTAAACATCAATAGACTACGAGTTTTCTTTATTCAGATTTCACAACCTAGCCTTCGGCTAAGGACCCCCTAAGCAGCAGCATATTTTCTTTCATATATAGGGATATATCTTTAGAGCAGAAGAGAGACAAATATAACATAAAACAAGAAAAATCGCTTAATTCTGACCGAGAAAACAAATTAACACTGTCAGTGAGAAACAACAAGGATATCAGGTTCTCAATTCATAAGTTGAATTTAACAGAGTCAAAATTTACAAGACTTATATGCAAGCAAAAAAAACTGCATATTTGAAGTAACACGGGGCAATTTTAGAAACTATTGCGAGGGAGCATAGAAACATATCACAACTCATATATTTATTGAGAAATAACATACCTCTGCTGAACAGGAGTGATGAACATACGTCCACTGCTAAATACTAAACCACCAAAAAAAAATATAAAAGCAACGAAAATGGTTTTTACTGTCAAAATAGTAATGCTAAAACAGAACCCAATACATTGCTGATTTATGTGATTTGTCTCTCATTAATATTGGCAACAATTTTTGGATCAAATCTTGAAAATCGATCCCTGAAAAAGCATATTTTTTTCTTTCAGCACCAATCAATAAATAAAACCAAAGAGGCACATGATAAAATTTTAGAAGAATAAATCAAACAACCTAAACATAGTTGGCTTTTAAAGGAAAAGTACAAAACTATAAATACCCACCAGATTCAAATGAAATCAGATGTTAGCATCCAAGAGGGAGCCAAGAAAAAAAATATTCTCCAACTATGATAGTAATACACTGACCAAAATAATGGTTTCAAACTCGTATGCACACATTTTATACCATACCCTGTCCATTGTAAAGTTTTCCTTCGTAGTAGGTGAGAGCATTAACGGCTTCATTGTAGTCTCCAGAACTTGTATGGGGATACAAGAAAGGTGTTGTGCTTGTCATGCAATTCACTTAATGAATATAAGTTGGAAGATTTTCGTTGCAAGTATCTTTTTGTTGTTCTTTCACCAATAAGGATTTTCCCCGGGGAACTCTTTGTAGCATGATAAGAATAGTGAGAAAGTGCAGAAATGTAATAAAAGTGCCGATCGCTGAAATATAACGAAAGCGAAGATCCCTACCTTTTATATCTCTTTTGAGAACCACAAGGGAAGAGTGATGTAGCGCCCCCTAAGCTAACAGCTGACTAAATCAAGAATTTAACTAAATAAAGAGGCACTAACGAATCCAAATTATACACTTGAACTTTCAATTAAGAAATCTACTACAAAAATTTAACCCAAAACTAACCCCGCTCAGAAATGTATATACAAGAACTCCTCTCCAATGATACATATAAAATAATCATTTGGTTTACAAATATAATTTACAACAAAATAAACATATCAGAATATAAATAAATAACGAAATTAACTTCTCGAAGCTTTCGCTGCGCAACTCTGCTCTGTCACTGAAACTGAAATGGGGAATAATTAACATTTAACTTCTAAGTAATCATATGCATATTTGGAAAAACAGATTTGGAAAACATTACATGTTTTCCCAAACATCAGAAGATAACAAACCACTGAAATAAAAAATCATGTATATGGACCTAAACTCCTCCTTTAGTTTCTGCGATGACATTTACACACCTTATAATTTCTGTGGTGACATTTACACACCGAAAAATAAAGACAAGTTAGTCTGTGGTGATTAGTATACTCACCCGTAATATTGATGCCCATTTCCACACCTATTATTAATATTGTGGTGTATCGCCCTAGCCATAAATTCAAGGAGCAGTATCCAATATACCACAGATGGAAATTCTCATTTCCCAAAGACAATCATAAAGATAAACAAAGCATGAAATAAATGAATAGACAATGCATGAGTTTATAAAATAAAGACTTTCATAAAAGAAATAACAATGATTACAAAACTGTTAAATGCATTCCCACACCTTTTTGATGACCATCCACGCTTATATCGAGATCCACGATCCACTGATTCATCCTTTGGAATCGATCGTTGTATTAACTAACTGTTAATCAAGCAAATACTCTAAGAGATTATCCAAAAGGCTCACACAAGAATCATACAATTCTATCTAATGGTTCTAATCCCATTATGGTATTTTATTCTCTATCTTTAGTATAAATAAGAGTTTACTAATCCAATTAGATTGATTCTATAGTCTGTAGCTAAGTCTTGTGAATATCTACAACTTTGTAGAAGGAACCGGATGTTAATTCGGACCACAAGAGGTCCAATTAAACTATGTAAGATAACTATTCATAAGCCCAAGTTCTCTAAACAGGCCCATTAACCAAAGGCCTGATCCATCTGAGTCAACTAACGGTCTCTAACGTTCAAACTAACGGTCCAAGGTCAACTAATAGTCAACGTAAGTCAAAGGTCAAGTCCTGGTCAATGGTCAACTCGGTCAAGACAAGGAAAACTCAGTGAGTTAACTCAGTCTACAAGACTGATTCAGGTGAGTCAGGTTCACAGACTCAGTCAGATTAACTGAGTCAGCTAGGCAAATAGTCAGACATCTGACTAGGGTGAAAGCTAACTCAAAACCAAGGCTAAGGTCAAGGACAGGCTCACAAGCCAAAGCACAGGCCAAAAGGTTACAGTTGCACCATCATGGTGCAACACAAGACAGGCCTGCACCAAACACAAACTATCCCATCTATAACTTCAACAATTCATTCAAAAGTACATTGAATACAAACAATTTCATTTACAATTAAATACTGTGCCAACCTGCAATTGCAGCTTTTCCAAGCTTTCACAAGAGAGATTCAACTCCACACACTCATCTAACCCTCATATCACAACTTCACTTGTAGAATCATTATCAGATAACTCCAACAATTCATTACAACCACAACATCACTAGAACTCCAAAATATTCATAAGTTCAATTGTACCTGCAACTTCATCATTTCATACACTGCCTGCACCCTCATCTCTACCACCATCCACTATAGTCCCAATTCATTTACACTCCACATGCACATTCATATTCTTTGCAACTCACATATAACTAATTATCAAATATCCATTGCGAACATTCATTCATATAACTTCCAAGGCTGCAACACCAACTCAACCTTTAATACTACTGACCTCATTACCCTGTTAATTCCATTCTTCTTGCACCTACAACAGTTCATACCCATTTCAGTGACACTGGAAACTCCATGAACTGCAACACCATCACCAAGGTCTTATACTCCACTAATTACCATCACAACCAATCTCCAACTCAGTTCATTACAACACTACAATCCACTGTCACCCTGTAAACATTCATTCATACATATCACTTCAGTTCAGTTTGTTTTACTGAAATCATCAAACCACCACCAAGTACAGTTTCACAGGACAATACTCATTCCTTTACCATTATCTTTAATCAACCTTAAACATCATCACTCTGTGTAGTTCACTTCATACACCTCATAGAATTCTTTCACTTATAAAATGCAAGGTCTTATTCCAGATACACGTACCCATTTCAATCTTAACTCCACAAGCATTCATAAATACTTTACAAAAGAACTTCATAATTTACTAAGATTGCAGAGAAGCATAATTACCTCAATTACATCTTCCAGTTCTTCCTTGAACCTCTTAGGAAACCCTAGCTCCTGATTCAATCCTCAAACAACTCCATGGCTTCCATCAAACACCAAATAGCAACAAACCCATCTTCTAACATTTCACTAGAGCATCAATTTCAGCTTCAACGTCTTCCTTGAGTTACTCTGAATTCTTCTTATGAATTTCTCTCAATTTGGGGAAGAACAGGGAAACCCTAATTCTAATTCTAATTCATTAAGAGAATAACTTCAATTATATATCATCAACCCACTAATTATCAATCCCTCAGCAACTCAATCAACTTATCAATCCATACGAATTTACAATTCGATCTACAAATCTGAATTCTTCAATTTCTCGTTCCATATCAGCATCACATAAATTGTTTCTCTCCTCTTGATTCATTTCTAAGACATTTACACTTCAAACTAATACCTTTAACATGTTTCCATTTGTTCCTCTCGATCTCACGCTCTCATAACCACAGCAGCTGCGGAACAGGGAAGGAGAAGAAAGAAGAAGAAAAGAAAATGAATGAATGGGAAAATAGAAAATCCCCGAACTTATCTAGTTGCCTTTGAGTTATCCACAGAGGGAGCCCTGAGAAGAAAAGCTGGTTGCCTTGATAACATTATGAAATGACCATTTTACCCTTCACCTAAAATAACAAATATCTTCTTCGTCCGATGTCCGGGTGACACGTTCGAGTAGTTCATTCTGCGTAACTTTTCGAGATCTATCCAGCGGTACTAGTTTCATATCTAAATCGTTGTTAGATTAACCTCTATTAATTAACGTTCGTGTTAAACTAATCGATTTATTATCAGCTAAATCAATATTTGATCATCTCTTGACTGGTCTAACGGCGTTGACGAGCTTGAGGGTCACTACAAGTGAGTTCCGGCTTATCTGACCACTATGCGCCAAATTAGACATGGCAACATCCAATGGTGTTGAACCGATCAACTTTTGAACCTGTGCTACATCAATAAGAAATATATTACTATCGAAAGACAAGATCCAGTTAGCGAACCCAATAAATTTTGAAGCTACATAATATTAAAAAGATATAAGACAACAATACAAATGAAAGACATGATCGAATTAGAATTAATCAGAATTACAGTCAACTAAAAAACCTCAACAAGCTGAATAGAAGGATAATCACCCCATGATTTCTAGCAGGCAAAAAGAAGTCTTATTCCTGGTACTTAATACCAACTAAAGTACATTCTTGAGTTAGCATGAGTAAATTGATGGTGGAATTTATACTGAAGAATGTAAGAGTCCTTTCTTGAGCTTATTCCTACACAATAACTTCCAGTGGTCCTGTGAAAACACCAATTGATTTAAAAGGAGAACCAAATTCACACTGATCAATTGATGGTGGAGTTTATACTGAAGAATGTAAGAGTCATCATCTTGATTTGTATGCATGGAGAGAAAGCAAGAGATGCAGAGCGATCCATGCTAAGAAGCTTTTTAAAGATAACAATGAAAGAACACCTTATGAATTTTTTTCACCCCTTCAATGGTCTCCATCCTCTTGATGTTTAATAGGCATGTTTCTGCCATAAATTGGTTCACTATGTATCATTGCTACCACATTATATGCACTTAGTTGCAAATGCTTAATCAAACTCAAACTGATAAGAGTTTCAATAATAGTGATGAGTCTGCTGATAATAACAAGTCAGATTTTTACAAACCAGGTATCCATATTGCACAAGCAAGATGAGCCCAACGTCCATCAGTTGTAGGTTTCATTGAACCCCCTACAACATGGCACTGATAGCAGCGTGAAGGAAAATCTGGTGCCCCTGAACGACATAAGTTGCACAATCAAAGTACTTCATTTACCGGTTCAAGTTCACCATAGCATCTTGCATGTACCTGAAGAAAAGTTAAGACGTATTATAAGACGCATCAAAATGCATCAAAGGGGGAAATAAAAGGATATGGTATCTAATAGACAAATGGAGCACATATTAAGTGATTAGCCACACTTCAAAGTCATTTAGTCAAAAACTATAAAGCTTAACCTATTTGACATAAAAACATTGTTCCAGTTATCCAGGTTTATGACTTTTGTAATCCAGAAACATCAGAGAATTTCTTACCATCATTCGGAATTTATCACATTGCAAGAACAATTCATGTGATGAAGTAAGAGATTAGGACTTGCTTGACTCATGCTTATTTTAGAAGAAATAAAGAAAATCACAAACCAAATTAGCCCCTAAAAATTGAACGCGCATTAGGATGTCAAAAATGTGCGATGCAACATGGATAAAAAGAGAGTATGTCACAATATATTAGAATAAATGATCTGTTAAGCACAGTATGAAGCCTGGTGCTAGATGATGAAAAGAACACTGATGCCAACCTCATCCATGTGGCAAACATTGCACTTGTCAATATCTTTCCAATCAACACTAACAGGTCTATAGCCACTAGGTAGTCCACGTCTGGAGTATATTGGAGATCCAGAATTTGTCTGTCAAATGAAATTCAAGTCTACGTATTACAAAAAAAAAAAAAAAAAACAGAGCACCAAAATCAAAAACCCTAACTCTTTCGTATACTAGTTAGGTCAAAATCAAAAACCCTAACTCTATCAAATGATTTCAGATAAAAACAAAATTAACCACAATCTAGTTTATACCTGATGATAATCCGACAAACTAGTTTATATCAGAGGTTGAATGATTTGATTTTCAGATTTCAAGGAAATAATTTGTAGATCGAGACATGGGTTTTGAAGATGGGGTTTGATTAGACTGCAATATTGATGAGAAAATTTATATGATTTGTTGAAACCTAAAATCAATTGAAGATGGGGTTTGATTAAACTACAGTATTGACGAGAAAAGCTTTCCTATTCTCTCGACCGAAACCCTTCTCTCGACTGCAACCCAGAGGCCAGAGCCTTCGACGAAAAATAGAAAGAAAAGAGATGGAGAAATCTGTGAAATAAATATTTTAAGATAAATAATCTGAAAATTAATAAATAAAACTACTAATATCCCATAAAGAAACCGTATATTATAAAAGAACCTATTGATGTACAACGGTTACACACGTGGACATACGTTGTACCACTAGGTAATTTTAATAAATGAAATAAAAATAATTTGCGCAACGGATAATTTGGTGCGCAACGGATATTAACGTTGTTTATGGTGCAACGTCTTTATACCTTGCGCACCTCCGAACATAAAGTGTTGCTAAAATCAGGATATGGTGTAGTGTGTAACATATGCATGTGTATTTATTTGTATCATTGTTTGCACCACTTGTAATCAATAATAAGGAAACAAAATAATATTAATACTAAAATAATAAATTTGTCTTTAATGCTATGTGTAACATGTACATGTGTATTTATTTGTATCATTATTTAATTTATCTTTATTGGACTTTGGTGTATGCATATAATACTACCTTTTATTTTAATTCTTATTCTTTTATTTCAATGTATGTGATTGTGATTTTTTTTTAATTATAACATGACCTATATTTTATCCTTAAAAATTGCCTTTATCTAAACCATCAATGGGGTACTGTCATCTGTTAGTTTTTTGACTCAACCAGAATACTTTAAGAACCACAAAAAATATGGTTCTCGCTCCATTGGCCATTAAGAAACTTGGTCTTTAGGAATGCAGTACCGGAATTAGTCATACTAATGTCCTTTAACCTTGCCTTACATAGATGAGCAAGAAGGAATATATCCGACAAGAATTCGCACAGTTGGGCATAGATGGACTTGAGTATCACCGTTGGATCGATGATGTGAAGATTCCTTTTGTGACAAAAGAATGCACCCACACCATCATACCCTCTACTGACAAAGATGTTGTCCCAGCAACTGAACAATAAAAGGCTGAAGCCCTTCGATATTTGGAGGTACACATTGACCTTAATCTCCTTTGGGGATACCAACACATGCAACTAATAATTCGGTCTTATAATCCCGAAGAGAAGCCTATAAATATTAGTCACCTTACAATAACCTAACTGATTAACAGAAGAAGTTATTGCGGAATCACAAGAGTCTGAGACGAACAACTTTTGTGTTTACTTTTTATATCTTACCCATCGGATATAAATCTCGAGTAAATTTTAGAGAATATAAAACTAAATATGATAGAACAAGTAAGAGAAGAATACGCAACCACAGAGAAAATGTTGGATCTGGCTTCACAAATCCCAAATGAAGTCTTCAAGTCATTAACCTAATAATGGTTTTGGAAAACCTAGGTTAAAGGAAAATCGACTCTAGTTTGCAACTAGGACATAGGGAAGTGTCGAGATTAGGTTTTCCAGTTGCTAAAGTTCTCCCTTATATAGCTTTTCAAATTAAGGTTACTTTCAATCAAAGCTAAGATATCTTAGTAACAAAGTAATCAATATTCACCGTTAGATGAACTCCTGATTTAAGATTCAAGCTAAGTATGCTTAGAAATTAAGCAATTAATCTCCACACGTTAGATGGTCTTAGCTTGTCACACACAAATGAAACGTACTTATATTTAGATATGGGTAACCATTTCTAAACGTGTATATTGGGTTGGCTCAGTAAAAGTTAATTGAACGTATCCATATAAACACTTTTGACTTAACCATATTCATCTAACACTTCTAGACCAAATATGATGATCAATAAATCATGATAGATAATCAAATGAATCTAATCGTGCTTCAAATAGAGTTATTCAATTGTTCACTATCTCATAGAAATATTCATCAACAAATTGAAACGAAATCGATTTGATTCGTAATCGTACAAAGTACTTATACAAGAATCAATTCATGAACATTAAGCCACGGTTTGCAAATTAAGTTAATTTGCATTCCTTAAATCATAAATTTTTTAGTTCATGAGTATGAGAATCATACATTACCAATTTTAGAACTTAACCACTGTGTTCGCAAACTTGGAACGCGAAGAGCAGCTCCAGACCTTGGCCTAGACAAGCCGTTCGCAAACCCGGTTTGCAAACAACCATTCCGGACCCAACTCAGGTAAATATGTTCGCATAATAGGTACGTAAACAAGAGTTTCAAACCTTCTCAGGTAAATCCATTCGCATACTAGGTACGTAAACAAAAGTTCCGGACCTGAATCATCACAAAATAGTTCGCATACTGGGTATGCATACCGTGTTGTATCCAGATATGGGTAATCGTTCTAAAATCTTATTTCAATCATTGAAACATCCTTAGAAGACGACAATGGTAATCCTTAGAAGACGACAATGGTGATCAAATGATCAATGCGAAACTTTCCGAGCTAACATCAAATGACTGTCTCATACAAATCATATAAGATGTTCAAGGAAATTTTCAAATGATCATCTTTAGACTTAATATTTAGTTTCCAAAAAATAAATTATTTCCAACTAAACTCGTCAAGAATACGGTGAACATAACTAAAGAAAAAATCTTCCAACACGTATTTCGAGAAATAGATAAGTGGGATAAACTCGGCTCGAAATATCAAATGTGTATAATGTAAAAGTCTATATAGCTAACGACTTAGTCTCATTAGAAGATAAAATAGAATACACTTCTGAGTGATAGATAAGTTTTAGTATCCATATACCTTTTGTTGATGAAGTTTCTCCAAGCTCCTTAGTAGATCTTCTTCTTAAATTGGTGAATACCGTGAAGTCTAAAGCTCAACTACTGAAAAGAAGAGGGTACCCAAATATACCACAATATTAAACTTTCCACGTATAAGTCCTCTTAACGAAAGTGATTGTCTATGGACTGAGTCGATACAATAAAACGAATCGGTATTCACACTTTGTGTGATTGTCTATGGATACGAGATCAAGACAATACAACAATCAAAGTGTGATTACTTGATAATAATTTCTGACTTAACCAAACTCTATAGGATCACTATCAAGTAATACAAAGTTATAACGTTTGTGTAATTTAATTTAAATTATAATAACAACAATTATAATTGTGGAAAACAAAAGTAAAAGACACAACAAGATTTTGTTAACGAGGAAACCGCAAATGCAGAAAAACCCCAGGACCTAGTCCAGAATTGAATACTCTCAGAATTAAGCCGTTATACAAAATCAAACCAACTTCGTATAGTTGAGACCAAGAAACTAAACCTATAGTTCACTTAGTTTCTTTAGTATCCCTGCGCTTCCGACATTCAATAAGTGCACGCACTGGAACAATCCCTTTGGTTCGTATTCCAAACAGTAAAGAAACAACAAATTTGTTCGGTAACAACTCTATTCAATCTCAGTGATATGAGTTAGACAAAGGCTCTTCTGTTTAATCCAATAAACTCCTTTGTCGGGTTTAGATCTATCTATCCAACAACTACAAAAGTAGCAGAGTTTAGATTTTGCAACCAAATATAGAATCTACCAAGACGTTATATAGTAATGCCGATCTATGCAACTAATCAATCAAAGCTATCAAAGATAAACCAATTATAGTTGGATCCCATCCAATCAAGTTTTGTGCACACTAAAGATTATTAAACCAATAAAAAATCTTTTTTTTCTTCAAATTTTCATAAAAAGATGGGGGGTACCCAAATATACCTCAATCTAAAACTTTTTCACCTATAAGTCATTTCTCCGAAAATGATTGTCTATGGACTGAGTCGAGACAATAAAACTAATCAGTTCACACTTTGTGTGATCGTCTATAGATACGAGATCGAGACAATGCGACAATAAGATAACTTGCGTGATTGACTATGGATACAAGATCGAGACAATACAACAATGAAGTATGATTAATTGATAATAGGTTCGGAATTAACCAAACACAATAGGATTGCTATCAAGTAAATAGGAATTAACGTTTGTGTATTTTACTTCTAATTATAATAAAAATAATTATAATTACGGAAATAGAAAAGTAAAAGACACAACAAGATTTTGTTAACGAGGAAACCGCAAATGCAGAAAAACCTCGGGACCTTATCCAGAATTGAATACTCTCATAGTTAAGCCGCTATAAAAAAACTAAACCCACTTCGTATAGTTGACACCAAGTAACTAAACCTATAGTTCACCTAGTTCCCTTAGTATACATGCGCCTCCAACATGTAATAAGTCATGCACTTGGAACAATTCCTTTGGTTCGTATTCCAAATAGTAAAGGAACAACAAATATGTTCGGTAACAACTCTTTGAAAACAAGTGATATGAGTTTGACAAAAGGATCTTTCATTTATCCCAATAAACTCCTTTGTCAGGTTCTTAGATCAATCTATTAACAACTACCAAAGTAATTGTTTAGACTGTGCAATCAATATTTTGAATCACAAAGAAATATATTGATGCCGATCTACTAAACTAATCAATCCAATCTATTAAAAGATAAACCGATTATAGTTGGATCCCCAGCCGATCAATTTTTGTGCACACCGAAGATTATGAACTCAAATAATAAATCTCATTTGTCTTGAAATCTTCTTAGATCTTCAATAAACACCTGCACACGAACAACTTGAATCTCTTGTGATCAATCACACATAGAACAGAGTCTGTTCATGATGGATTATCACAAGACGTCTTTAGATCTACAAAAAATCTAAATATCCCCGTCGATACTTCGATTTAGTTTGAGTGAATCTTATATCAGAAGAGAAGATTCTCAAGCATAAACAAACTAGGTGCAATCAAAGTTCAAGAACCGTTAGTCAATCAAATTAATCAAAAATTAATAATAAACTAAAATTATCTAGTTTCCCATCAACGATACTCGTAGAGCTTCCCAATCCCAAAGAAGTTTTAAAAACGAGCGGTCGTAAGAGATTTTGCCTAATTAGGGTACTTTTCTCTCCGAATAGACGGATCCACCAGTAACAACACAACTAGGTAGTTTTTTTGGCTCTGAGGATTTGTTTGCTCGAGATGCAAACTTCAATATTCATAGACCAAGGAATTTCCAAAACTGTATATTCTCAAAGATATGCAATAAATGCCCAAATCGGTTTTCATAATTCTTGGAAATGCTCTGTCCAAATATTGACCAAAATCTCAGTAGAAAATCTCCAATCATTAAATGCACATTACCAATTTTTATTTTTTAAAGATATGCATTTAATTGCTGGAAATTAAAAGCATATAAAACTAAAAACCTTAATTAAAAGATTCTCAATTTATTTCGATCTGGGATTCTCCATTAGTTATTAAGGAATATCTTTGAACAATAATAGATAAGAATTACTGCACATGTTCAAAGTATGTTGACATCTTTACTTTGTAAATCCTTTTTCATATTTACAATCTTGGAACTAATTTGCCACACTTCCAAACAAGTTTAGAATTGGTTCATCTGAATTCCAAGAACTATGATTGTTCAAAAACATTCAATCACCATTAATGGGTTTAACGGTTCTGCCAAACACAAGTTCGGTTCTACCTCCAAGTGGCTACTAGGATCGGTCACAATAGTTTCCAAAACTTTGTTAACTAAGTACCAGGATCAGTTACCACTATTTATGGTACTTAGTTGTGATCGGTTGCATAAGTTATAGGATCGTTTACACCAATAACTAAAACTTGTTAACCTACTACAATGATCGTTTACACATCTTGTGATTAGTCCTAACCAAGTTCTAGGATCGGTTACCCAGTGACTAGGAATGGTCACACCAATTACAAATATCGATCATAATGTTAGAGCATTTCTCGGTTTAACTCACCAAGCGTTGGTATGTCAAGTTTGGTTGTCATATTTTAGTGAATCAAAACTCATTTTAAGAGTTGCTTGATTGTGTACTAGAGTCAACTTCGTATAGATTAGCTTGAAAGTATTAGGATATGAGATAGCACAAATATTGCAAATACTTGAAGAAGTGAATAAGCAAGGAGCTACAACGACAACATCATCCTTCCACTTGAGGTTAGTGATATTTGACTTGAACTGTTTCATTCCCTAACGTATATTTCAATTCGTGCATATTGAAAACAAAACTGTGAAGCATGAACACTCTAGCTATACATACATCGCGTTTGGTTCAAGGAATTGGATTCCTGGTAATCCAATTCCGGGGGAATATGACCAATTCCTTGAACCAAACGGTCCAAACCAACTCTATGTAATTGAGAATTTTGATTCCTAGGAATCCAATTTCCCCCAAAATAATAGATTTCCATTGCATTGGTCTAATAGTGCAATGGAATTGGATTCCAAGGTAAAAACAAAAGAAATTGGATTACCTCAACCAAACGCTATTTTTTTTTATTTGAATCCAATTCCATGGAATTCAATTCCAAGAATTGAATTACCCCATAATTAAATTCCTAGGAATCCAATTCTTCCAACCAAACAAGGTGTAAGGGTAGAAAGCGGTCACCTATAGTATAGTATATTCTTCATGATCCTAATTTAATGTGTTCTCTGGCATTTTGTTTTTCAAATTAATAGATCCTTTATCGAATGTTTGGTTGGTGAGGAGTTATTAGAAATTATGGAATTTTAGATGTGGTGGCCAAGTAGTTTTTTAATTCATTTTTGGGAGACGGTTTTCTACAAATTTCTTGGAGAGATCTTGTTGATTTCAGTTTTTAAGTTTTGGTTTTGTTTCCTTTCTTCTCTTGTCCGTGTTATTCGTAACTCTCAATATTCCTCTGGAAATTTGATTCCGGGTTTAAGTAGGGGATACGGTTACTGGGTTTGGGGCTTCCTGGTATCGGGGAAGTATCCTAGTGTCGAAATGTTAAAATAAATTTCAAGCAAGTATTAAAGAAAAATTTTCAAACAAGGGTCGCTGATCAGGGCCGGTAAAATGTTTGATGTAGTGAAGTATGAAAGTCTTAATCTTTTAATTTTGGTTTTCGCATGTATTTCTTTTCATACATTTTGAGACTTTATCTGTCGCATGTACACTCGAAGCGTACTTCTGATGTAAACTGAACAGCAGGGCCACCCATTTGATCAACTTTTCATCCCTTGGTTTAAACTCTAGGGAATCCGGGTACACAAAATTCTGAAAACTTTGTGCATCTCCTATTCATCTTCTTTGAATGCGAATCTAAGATTTCTAGTTACAAATTATAATCCCTTTAGAGTTTCCCTGACTTTAGCCCCCACTAAAATCAGTAAAACCATAAAATCATCCTTAGAGCATCTCCAACAGCGAGTGTTAAAAATCCTGCGTGGATTTTTTTTTTGAGACCTTTATTTAAAAGAATTTGTACATATAGTAAGTATAGGACCCCATGACTAGAAAACTATCTCCAGCAGTATAGAGGTTTGACCCTTAGAAAACCTTGTGTGATTTTTTTTTTGAGGCATGTATATATTAAAAAGGAACTAAATCAAACCTTGTTTGACCCTTATAAAACCATGTGTGATGAAATATTAACCGTTTAATTATTTTTTAATTAATTATTAAAAATAAAAAAATATGACATGGAGGTCATTCCGGTGGTCGAGATAAGACTTTCTTCAAAGCCTTCAAAATTAGTATTTCATCCCTCCTGTTTTATAGGACCTACTGTTGGCGATGGATTTAGTTAAAATCAAGGTCTAAAATCCTATGTGTCACTAAAAAATAAATCTTCCACTTTCTCTTAGAGATGCTCTTAGTTTTATCATGTAATTTGGATTTAGTCCACCTAATTCTTAATGAATTATTTTTTCCTATTAAAAAGTAAAGCTAGTATGGCATTCGATGGGATGTTTCATACTACCAAAAATAAAATGCAAGTATGTGTATACTTTTTTTTTTTTTTTTGCCAAGTTAAAAATTTATTAAAAGCAAAAAAATTGTTACGAAGTTTACATGAAAGACCAAAATAAAAGAAGGCCAAAGAGACCTCCAAAAACTCCTAGACTAGCTATCTGAAACGATAGTAAGATATGCCCGTCCACTCAACAACTTGAATGAGATCCGACAGAGATGCCCATAAATTCAACTTAACCTTGATAACAAAGGTAGTCGGAAGATTATTAACTGAGCCGAACTCTCTGTGAGCCAAAGCTTTAAAACCTATATATTTTAGAAATAAATATCCCCTTATAGTATAACCCCCTGATGGATGTTCATGAACTTGGAGATGCATTTGCACATGTTTGAACTTAATGGCGCAAAATAGCATTTGGGAAGTGGAAAATTGTACCAGTATTAATATTTAGGAGGGGATTAATGAAAACTTGATGATTTACAAAATGAGTGATAGCTCTCACATCTCTTTAGTAGCAAACTTAATAGATACATCTACAAAAAAATGGAACACAAATTTTGTATACTCTAGCTTTCCAAACTCTATTGCAGAAAAAATATGTAAAACCAATCTTTTCTTTGACACAGATCACAAATAGATAATCTGAGATGGAAACTTACCAAATTTGGAACTTTCACTGTTAATTCAATGTGTAACAAGCTGAATGAGCGCATTATGAATGCTACTAATTTAGATTTAGAGGATGCTTTCTGGAAATCATTATGGAAAGTTAGAAATCCTAATATCTTTTAATCGTTAAAGCAGTCATTTTTCAATCACTTTATGTGATAATTTTATTAGTTGTAATTTTATCCATGTAGTTTGATTTCTCATCTTCAGTGACCCTTTAGAATTTTACACTTATGTGACACCCTAACCTAATTACCTGCTTAGCTAATAGGTTTACAACCTAATTGAAGCATCAAACCTAGATTACCAATTTTAAGAATTGTAATTACATGAAGTGGTAAAAACCAAACTCAAACTCTGTGATATTACACAAATGAAAAATCTCTCAGGTGATATAAATATATTAATGTGTTGTTTTACATAATAAATAAAGAATACATATACATATACATATATATATATATATATAAGATTCACATCATCTCTAACATTACTAAACTCATTTGCCTAATTACCTGCTTAGTTAATAGGTTTACAACCTAATTGAAGCATCAAACCTAGATTACCTATTTTAAGAATCATAATTACATAAAGTGATAAAAACCAAACCCAAACTCTGTGATATTACACAAATGAAAAATCTCTCAGGTGATATAAATATATTAATGTGTTGTTTTACATAATAAATAAAGAATATGTATATATAAAAGATTCACAACATCTCTAACATTACTAAAAGCTTGATCTACGAAAAAGGATATCTTCACGCGTACCGTTTCTTCTGATTACTGAAACTGAAGTGGGAATGGGGTGAGCACATCATCCTAAGGGGGTGCCCAATGGAAACATATTACTTTCAAGTAATCACTAACATGCTTCAAAGTTCTAAAAGATTATAAATTGAAAGAAACAATAAGAAACTAATCATTCATCAATTTATGCAACACGAAGCAAGTGTCACTCTAACCTCACCAAACTCATTGGAGAAGACGACGCGAGAGAAACCCTAATCAATAATAATAACATCGTATACACATAGTGCCCATACAAACCATGATTCAGAATGTTACCATCTAAATCATAAAGTTAGACAAACAAGTATAATATGCATACGAGTGATTTCCCAATTTAATATAGTAAATAACATCAAAACTGGGGGATGCCGTCATAATAAATAATATACTACTGGGAGGATTCCAGCCTACTAAATAAGGTAATAATATCCAACCGGGGGGGATGCAGGCCTACTAAATAAACATAATATAAAATGAAAAAGACGAGGGTATCCAAATATACCTCAATCTAAAACTTTTTCACCTATAAGTCATTTTCCGAAAGTGATTGTCTATGGACTAAGTCGAGACAATACAACTAATCGGTTTACACTCGTGTGATTGTCTATGGATATGAGATCGAGACAATGCAACAACCAAATATGTTTACTTGATAATAGGTTCAAGCTTAACCAAACTCTAGGGATTGTCTATCAAGTAAAATAGGAATTAACGTTTGTGTGATTTACTTTAAATTATAATAAACAAAATTATAATTGCGGAAAATAAAAGTAAATGACACAACAAGATTTTGTTAACGAGGAGACCTCAAATGCAGAAAAACCCAGGGACCTAGTCCAGAATTGAATACTCTCAGAATTAAGCCGCTATAAAAAATCAAACCAACTTCGTATAGTTGAGACCAAGAAACCAAACCTATAGTTCACCTAGTTTCCTCGGTATCCTTGCGCCTCCAACTTGCAGTAAGTCGCGCACTTGGAATAATTCCTTTGGTTCGTATTCTAAACAGTAAAGGAACAACAAATCTGTTCGGTAACAATTCTTTTCAAACAACGTGATATGAGTTTGACAAAGGCTCTTATGTTTAACCAATAATCTCCTTTGTCCGGGTCCTTATATCAATCTCTTAACAACTACCGAAGTAATTGTTAGACTATGCAATCAATACTATTAATCACAAAGAAGTGTATTGATGTCGATATACTCAACTAACCAATCCAATTTATCACAAGGATAAACCGATTATAGTTGGATCCCTTTCCAGCCGAAACAAGTATTGCGCACACCAAAGATTATGAACCCAAAAAGTCTTATTGTCTTCAAATCTTCTTTAATCTTCAATCAACACCTACACACAATCAACTTGAATCTCTTGTGATCAATCACACACAGAACGGAGTCTGTTAACATTGGATTATCACAAGACGTCTTTAGATCTACAAACAGTCTAAAGATCCTTGTCGAAACTTCGATCTAGTTTGAGTGAATCTTATATAAAAAGAGAAGATTATCAAGCATAAACAAACTATGTGCAATCAAAGTTCAACCACCTCTAGTCAATCAAATCAATTGAAAACTAAAATAAACTACAATTATCTAGTTTCCCACCAACGGTACTAATAGAGCTTCTCATTCCCAAAGAAGTCTTTAAACTGAGCGGTCATGAGAGATTTCGCATAATTAAGTTACTTTCCTCTCCGAATAGGCGGCTCCACCAGTAACAACACAACTGAGGTAGTTTTGCTGGCTCTGAGGATTAGTTTGCTAGGAATGAAAACTTCAGTATTTATAGACAAGGAAGTTTGGACACCAAGGAATTTCCAAAACCGAATATTCTCAAAGATATGCAATAAACACAAAATCGGTTTTCATAACTCCTGGAAATGCACTATCCAAATATTGACCGAAATCCCAATTGAAAAATCTATAATCAGTGAATGCATATTACTAATTATTATTTTCTAAATATATGCATTTAATTGTTGGAGATTAAATAGTATATAAAAACTAAGAAACCTTAATTAAAAGATTCTCAATTTATTTCGATCCTGGGATTCTCCTTTAGATATTAAGGAATATCTTTGAACAATTAATGATAAGAGTTACTGCACATGTTCAAAGTATGTCGATATCCTTACTTTGCAAGTCATTTTTCATACTTACAATCTTGGAAACGATTTGCCACACTTCCAAAAGAATTTGGAATTGGTTCATCTGACTTCTAAGAAATATGTGATTGAAAATCACCAATCATGGGTTTCACGGTTCTACCAAAACAAGTTTCGGTTCTACCTCCATGTGAGTACTATGCATAGTCACACTAGTGACCAAAATTCGGTGGACTAGATACTAGGATCGGTTCCCCATAACTTATGGTAACTACGTGTATTCGGTTGCACATATATGATCGGTTCCCCCAAAACTACAAACTTGTTGCACATGTTCATATTTTTTTTTTGGATTCAAATTCATACTTGTATATAATTTGTTTTGTCCAAATAAATCCTTCTTTTCTTTTGAAATTAAGGTCGCTCGTGTTGTTCCTTCGGGAATGACATTTTATGGGAGAGAGTTCTTAATTGAACTTGTGCTTAATTGCCAAATATTTGTGGGAAGTGCGGTTGTTGAATATTAGAGGCGTTATCTTATATCTTTATGAACTCCTTGATGAATGCATTTAGCTTCGGTTTTATGATTGCATATAAACAAGATGATATATGCTTACTTTAGTCATGAAACATCTCTTTCGGAAATTTCATTAGGATCCCGTTCTTGTACCTTTGCCAATTTTATTGACAAAAAGGGGGAGAATTAATATGTAGTTCACACTACAAATACATATGGTTTTCGGATCATTATGTAAGGGGGAGTAGTTTCCATGGGATATGGAATATTGACTAAGGGGGAGTGACATATCACCATAGTATTGTTGTTAAAGTTGTGATACAATTAGACTTTGACGTTGTGTAATGATACTATGACATTGTATAACAATGATTGAGAACTCTTGTTTTCTCGTTGTTATAGCTATGAATTTTCAACAACGATGATGCTAAACTTACAACCTTTGGGATCATTGGAGTACTTGGAAGTGACGAAGATTTCGAGTAATGTTGAAAATTAGACACTTGGAATAGGATCTACAAAGTTTATTTATATTTTTTTTGTATTTCATATGTATTAATAGTTTTGTCACTAAAATTGACAAAGGGGGAGGTTGTTAGAGCATGGCTCGGTCGAACTCGCATGCGTTGCTATCTCAAGCATGTTTGTTAATATTAGTGATCAAAACTATAAGTCTTTATTTCTAGTCTACTATAGCTAAGGTCTCAGACTAGGATAGAAAGTGTAGTTGAGCTCAAGAACTCCATGGCGATCATCATACAAAACGAAGGACTTCTCAAGGAACCAGTGGATCTTCATCGACTAAAAGGTATGTAGAGACTTGAACTTATCTATCACTCAAAAGTCTATCTACTCTCTCTCCTATCTTGAGACAAAAGTTGTTTTGCTATATATACTTAGATTATACACATTTGGTATTTCGAGATGAGTATATCTCGCTTATCTATTTCTCGAAATATGAGTTGGTAAAGCTTTCGCTTTAGCCAATTTCATCTTTACCTAGTGACAGAAGTCATGTTATGTTTCAATCACTTTGAAAATTTCTCCGACGAAAAATGGTTTATGACTAACAACTATATAACGTCCTCTAAGAATGTTTCAATGATTGGAATGAGAGTTTAGACAATATAACCATTGGAGGATATAAGCATTGTTGTGGAAACACATATATGTATAATTCCTTATTTCTTGAACCAAAGTTTGCGAACTTTGTTGATCAAGTGAACCGGAGAAGTGTGTGAGCTAAGTCCGCGAACTGGCGAAGTTCTCAAACCCGAGAATTTCTTCTGGAGTTTCTGAACTCCATCCGGGAACTTAAGTCCGCGAACTTGAGTAGGTTATGTCTAAAAATGATTCTTTGTGAACTTATCTTTATAAACTAAGGAATGCTTTTTCAAACCGTGGTTATATAGTTCATGAACAGATTCGAGTGAATCAAATCGTTTTTGCTTCGACTGTGTCTTGTGTAGTATATAAAGATCTAAGCAATTGAACAACTCTATAACTAGTTCATTTGAGTCATTTGGACTAGTTATGGTGAAGAAGAATATGATTGATATGAAAGTTATCATATGGCTAACCATTTGGTTAACTATTCTTGAACCAACTAATGTACAAGTTTGGGTACGGTTACACAAGCCTAAAAACGTGCATTACATGTGTGTATAACAAGCTATGTTTTCGATCTAACGGTTGATAAATATTAGCTTGAATATAATGAGGTTTTCATCTAATGGTGAATATTGAATTCTTTGTTACTAAGCTAACATTGATTGCAAACCCTGATTTGAAGACTATATAAGGGAGAACTCTAGCAACTGGGAAAACTAATCCCCACACATTCTGTGTGATACTAGTTGTGCTAAGCTAGAGTCGATTCTCCTTTAACCTTTGATTTCTTTTTCTAAACTAGGTTAACGACTTAAATACTTCATTGGGATTTAGAAGCCAGACCGATACTACTTTTCTTATAGTTGTGTGATCTGATCTTGCATCTTCTATTATACGAGTACAATTGAAATAATTGGCTTGAGATTTCTATCTCCGATAGGCAAGATATAAAAGTAGTCACAAACACTTCGTCTCATCGTTTGTGATTCCACAAATTGTTTTTCACAGCGTCGATTAAGATTATTATGAGGTGACTGATAAAACTGAGATGTTCTTCGGGAATATAAGCAAGGTTTTATCGGTTGGTTCCTGTTCACCTTGATTTATCAAAAGACGGAACAAAAACTTGTAGGTATATTCGTGGGAGACGGATTTATCTATTACCGTAGACTTTTCTGTGTGATACAGATTTGTTTATTAAAGTCTTCGACTTTGGGTCGTAGCAAGTCTTAGTTGGGGGTGAGATCAGGTAAGGGAATCAAGAATGTAGCATCCTGTTGGGATCAGAGGCGTAGGAGCATAACTGTACCTTGGATCAGTGTGAGATTGGTTGGGGTTCAACTACAGTCCATACCGAAGTTAGCTTGGAGTAGGCTAGTGTCTGTAGCGGCTTAATACAGTGTATATTCAATCTGGACTAGGTCCCGGGGTTTTTCTGAATTTACGGTATCCTCGTTAACAAAATTCTGGTGTCTGTGTTATTTCTTTTTCGCATTATATTTTGTTATATAATTGAAATAATACAGGTTGTGTGTTGTTCAATCAATTAGAATATCCGCACTTTTGGTTGTTGATATAAATTGATTGACACTTATATATTGGTCTTTGGTACCATCCAAGTTATCTCTCATATATTTAAATTGAGACAAGCAGTTTGCTTGAGTAAGATTTAAATTAAGAGATGAGATATAAACTCTTTGATATACTTTTTATTTAGATTAAGTATGACTGTCTAGTTGATTCTCTAGAAATTATATTGGAGTTTGTCCATACAGATTTCCTAAATGAAATATTGGGTGTGGTTGTTAGACCCCCGCTTTCTCAGTTTGTTTGTTTGACAAATGCAATTTGGAATTGTGGTACAACTCTGTTTGCTTTATCTTAACAGGAAACCTGAAAAGTGCAAATGTTGCCATTCATGCTCTTGTAATCTGGTATATACCTATAATTTTATATCTCATGTGATCTTAAACATTAACAGGTGAGAGATGATGACATCTCTTTGTTACTTGGCGGCAACAAGGTGATAATCAATAGTTTTTGACCAAGATGTGAGTATTTTCTTTCCTCAATCGATAAAGTTCCCTGACATTTGAATGTAATTATATCCAATACAGGGAACTCAGATGCAGGATGGGGTGGGAAAGGACCACGTGCAATTGACCCAGGAAGAAGTTAAGGATGGATGTGTGTATTCTATTCAGAGATTTAGTGTTTCCAAGCCAACTACTGGCTACGGGATAGTTTCTTTTTAATATGTTATGTGGATGAACTGGTTTGAAAATATAGATAAGCTTAGTGATGACCCAACAACATTTCCCAATGAATTTTTCGAATTCTTGGCTTTAGGTGATGTTCCAAGAAGGAAAAATTATACTACATATTATATAGTTAAAATCAAGGGTGATGCACAAAAGATGATAAGCTCATTCTGCTTTGTTTCATATCTTTTCAACTTGGTTAGGATTTCATAGCTTCCTTTGTAGTCTGAAATACAGTGGTGAATTGTATATACTACTTGGTAAGTATGTATTTGCTGTTTGGTTTGATGGATTTGTATAAATAGTATATACAAGTAGAACAGGTAGAGGGAATAGGAAATTATGCACATATGGATTCCAAAGGCAGGTCAGGCTCTGATGGGGATTCAATCTGATGGTACAGATACGCTACCGACAAAATACTGCCACCTACTTCCATTTTGTGGGGATGCACTCCGAAGGATATAACTTAGTGATGTTCTTTTTTTTCCATTTTTTCTAAAATTGTAGTCATGAGAAGTTTTTTGGTTTTGGAGTGTTGTGGATATGAAATGAGTTCTTGATTCTGGAATGTCTTTGGTAAAAAAAATTAAGTTAAAATTGGATGGTTATTATTTATTTTTGATTTTTGATGGGCATAGATCTAATTGCTAATTGTTCTTACTGATATATTTAGTGATCTAACATACCAAAAAAAGTATGTCATTTGAGTTTGAGATAGTTTGTCATCGTAATGTACATACGTAGAGGTCTTGAGTTTATTTTCCTACAAAATTCATGGAAACAATTTAGCCAATAAGATTTTCTTATTGACTCCATTGGCTTGGCTTAATATGACTTCGTAAGACTTCATAAAATTGTTTAGCACGTGTAAACTGTGAACAATCCTATCAGCAAAATGCATCAAAGTTGGTAAGCTCCACTCCATTTTACATCATAAAACCATTGCTATGAACTGGACCTTCTTAGGGGGTCAAGCTTTCAAGAAATGTTTTCAGCTCTCTTTGTGTGTGAAATAGTATAGATGCACTTGACCTTCATTCATTTATTATGAACTATTTCAAGAATTTTGACTTTACTAATGGTGAACCTATTTCAGGAATTTTTACTTTACTAAGGATGGAAATTCTACCAATTATGGAGATCAAATACAGTTAAAGCATGAAGATGGGAATCAGAAAGACCCACTGAAATTTGTTGGAGCCTTAGAGAACATCATGTGAAATTGAATTTCTTCTAATACAATACATGATCAAGAAAATTTGAAATTACAATTGGGCATCCTACTGAAACTTCTATTCACAGGGTTTGTACGCATTTGTCGATAAATAAAAGTTGATGAATAAAGGGAGTAATTTATGGGATTGGAAAAAAAATGCACATCGAAGAAAAAACTCTTTCATCCCAATCTATTGTTAGTTTTATATGTAGTTCAAAGGGTATTATACACTTCTTTTTACGAAACACTGCAGGGACCAAGTTTGTTTATTTTTTGCATTGATTTTTAAAATAGATTTTGTTCTTAATAAATTGAGGTTACATTATAATTATCGTTTATGCTCTGGAGAAGGTATTACCGGTGTGGGGCTTTGGTGAACAAAGTAAGCCATGCAAGCATGCTCATTTAGTTTTGTTTTCATTTGGATTTTTAATCATAGATATCCCGGATCATGTCATTACACGGGTTGGTGATTGAGCCCCAATTTACCAGGATTGACATCACCGGTTGGGAATTGAGACCAAATTTACTATGATTGATGCATATTAGTTCTTTTACATTTCTATATATGGTTCATGAGATTTTTCCTAAGTAACAAGGGATGTAATAGATTGGAGTATGGAGTCATAATGTTTGTTTGGAGCAAAGGAAAAATCCTTGCAAAAATATATGATATTAAAGTACTATGTAATTAGGGTTTTGTTGTTGGTTGATAGGCTTCTTAAACCCCAAACTGATCTCGTCTATACTCATCTATAGGTGTATAGTTTGTAAAGTGTAAAATCAGTTGACTTGAAAATATGGCTAACAAACATCGGCCAATAGTTGGATATACCTACTGATTCGACATGGGCGTGTGGTGTTAATTTTGGAACTATGAAAGATATTCATAGTTCGAAGGCAAATTAATATTTCTCGACTATGTTTTAAGTTTGCATCATGATGTTTCAGACGAAAAATAAGTGAAATATTTTTCGTCATTAGATGTCTGATCTTCTAGCAAATTGACTGATTGATTAGACATCATCAGCAAGGCTATGATAATTCTCAGTATTGACTTATTTGAGTGAAAAGCTTACGTGTTGACGGTGTTGAATGGTCAAAGAAATTGATGGAGTATATGCTAAATGTTTTTATCTTATTGTTGACAAATTTTGGGCCCTATGTTAATTTAGCCTAATGAATGTGCTTTTTTATGTTCAACAGATGGAACAGTTGGAAGTATATTTTAGGTTGCAAGATTGATGAGAAAATGAACAAACAAAATGATAACTGAGTGGTAGAGAAAATATTTTGGATTAGGTTGTGAATAATTTACCTCATTGAAAAACATATTAACATATATTTTTTGGGGGGAGTAGGGAAAATTTATGCGCAACATCGTCCAAGGAGATAGTTATTTTTTTTAACTTTCCCAAATGTCTCAGATCTCTTTAAACTTTTTTTTTTCACATATCATGAACATATTTTATGTGTATATTTTCGCGCACGTTTGCAAAAAATGTAGATGTTTTGATTTTCTTCATTTTTTGGCTATATGGTTCGGTTGGCGCTGTTTCTGAGCACCGCCACGTCATATCAAAATCTATGTATGAAGATAAACTTATTATACTTAAATGAATAAAATATTAATTTATTTAAACTGTTATTTAGCTTTAGAATGTGACTTTGTGCACTCCCTATTTAATCGGGGTGCACATTCCTCCTTTGCTTATTGGTCTTCTCACTAACCGAGTTTGCCTTTTATTAATACTAGATTTTGTGCCCGTGCTACGCACCGGGAGAACCCGAAAATCATATATCATATTTTTTGTTTGGTGTGTCATGGCTTCGCCTCGCCTCGTGGTTCATTTTTGATTTGGTGTGGCTCGGCTTCGCCTCGTCCCGTCCCGATGTATGCTTAGGATTTTTGATTTGGTGTGGCTCGGCTTCGCCTCGCCCCGTCCTAATGCATGTTTAGGATTTTTGAGTTGGCGTGGCTCGGTTTTACCTCGCCTCGTCGCATAGGATTTCTTATTTGGTGTGGCTCGGCTTCGCTACACCCCGGCGCTTAGGATTTTTAATTTGGTGTGGCTGGGCGAACCGGAAAAAGGGTTTTTATATTTCGTGGATTTTTATGTTTTCGGGACTCTATTGGACTTGCTAATAGCATATTACTGTACTGCACGTAAAATCAATCTCAACCCCGCCGCTTTGGATTTTTGATTTGGTGATTGCTTTAAGTTTTCGATTTGGTGTGCGATTGTCTGATTTGGGGTTTCAAGTTTAGACAATTTTGATTACAACACAAATATGTAGTTTACATGTATATCAATAAAACATGTGTGCAGTTAATCACCCAAGAGCTATTGGCTCAGTGGTTAGGTGATGGTAGTGTGAGTTGTAGGTCTCGGGATCAATTCTCCTTCCTTACACAAATTTTAGTATATTTTTAAAATGTGGGTAAGTAGTTAACGTGAGCCTTGTCCACCTACTTAAGGTACGGTTAAGTTTAGGTGTAAAACAAGTGTAAATTATTAATTAGGTGTAAATACCCACATAAGTGTTGTATACCCGTTTTGGTATTGTTTTATATACCAATAGAGTCATGCCACTTGTCCTTTCCAAAATTGCTCTAGTTGAAAGCTTTTATCTCATTTAATTTGAGAAGGGTGTCACACTCACCGTGCGACGTGGGAACTCATATGATTTATCCTTTTAAAGAAGTGGAGATTTATGTTATATAATTATATTAAAATTAAATCAAATCTAAATTTTGTTTCGGGAATTGGATAAAGCAAAGTAAACATAACACAGTCTTCTCGAACCTCGGTTCTAAATCTAAATATAACATCGTATTCTTAAAACAAATGTCAGACTTGGACATATTTAACAAATCATTGTTTAATACTGAAACTATTAGTTAGAGGTACTATAGTTGATTAATGTTTAGATTATCATGAAAACTGGATTTCATGCTATAACAATTAGCAAAAAATAAAAGTGCTATAAGAATTAGCAGATTTGAAGATAAGGCCTTCTTGCACGGGGTTTAAGGCTTGATAGCAGCATGGTGCCTAATTAGTAAGTTCGCGAATAATAATCGTATAATTCGTGTATCCGTCCGTATCGACCGAATTCATACGTATCGATCGTATAACTGGAATTCCGACTTAGATTCACGAATTTCCAACTTAAATCGAATTATACACGTATTTACGAATTACCGAATCATACGCCCCGTATAATACTTTGCCACATCATCACTAAATAATCATTATTTATTATATTTTTGTCTTTTAAAATTTTACATACACTAATCTGATTCCAATACCATCAATGTTCATGTTATTTGCTGATTCTGATGCACATATCGTATGTATAGTTCATGACAAGTATTAAGTATAGTATTTTAGTAGAGATTATATTAAAAATGATTTTTTAACAGGTTAATATATGCCGAATTTTGTACGCCGAATGCATATCTCTTAAACGAATTATACACGTACGTATGTCGTTCCGTACTACTGCCGAATCACGAATCGTTGACCGAATTTTTGACCAAATTTAACTTTTATGAATCCGTATAATACTCGTACATCTCCCGTTCCGAATATATCCCGTACTACGAATTGATAACTAGGGCATGATGCATGGAGAGGGAGAGGTGAAGGTTATTTTCAATTTTTTTTTTTTGCATTTAAAAGAATGTGACGCAGTAATTGATCTTGAAGGTGGTGGGTCTTTAAATCATACTTTAGTTTGGCAGAACAAATTTGAGACAACTACGATGATCAGATTGATCAGAAAAATTACCACCAACAACTTATGATTGATAATTAATGTACTTATCCGATTGATGATCAAGAAAATATCAGAAGAAGGAAAAAAGATATCAAAATAATGTTGAGGCTTATCATACTTCTGAAGATCTTGTGTAGATTTAGTTTCAGATGCATTAGGGAAAAGATTTAGTTTCAGATGCATTAGCAAAGAAGATAGGGAAAATAACATTTAATGTGCATTGAAGTTCGTAATTTAATTAAAAACGAAAAATAAAATTAAGAAAATGAGAGAGATAAGAAATTAAATTTCGGTTAGTCCGACTTTGTGCACCTCCCTTTAACTAGAGGTGCACATTCCTCCTTTCTTTATTGGTTGTATTTCTAACCTTGGTTATTTAAGTTTTTTCAAATATTTTTATTTTTCTAAATAAGTTGACACATTGGGAATTGGGGAATTAGTAATTGTTATCTGAGACATAGTTCTTCTGTACGAACCCAAGAGTCCAACTTTGTGCACCCCTCTAAAACCGGGGTGCACATTCCGGCTTTCCTCATTGGAAGGGTTTGAGGTCACAAAACCGGAGTTGTTATTACTTTTGAACAAAAGTATTTTATATTTTATTTTAAAACAAGTTTCCATGTATGAGAAAAATATTCTCTCTCTAATGTTCAGAACTTTTAATGCCTAAAAATGGAGATTCCTAACGTTACCGCAACAGATGGGTTTTCCGATTCACATTTGTTGTTCTTCATCAATTTTTTGTTATGGAAGTGGTTATTCACAAGTTCCGATCCCAATTGTACGAGTTTAACCACCAAATTCACCCGTTTGTTCTCAACATTATTTTCAATCCAACCTAAAGTTATTCTAATTACAGATGTAGTCTTTATTACTTATTGATTTTATTGCAAAGGAGATGGCGAACATAAGTATATATTGATTGATGGAGGTACTTCAATGGTTCACTCGCCATAATATTGCTTGTATGGATTCTTTCAATTGGACCCATGAGCATGATGATGCAGTATTTGGACCAATCTCAAATCTTTGATTCTCTTACATCTCAATATTTGTGTAAAATGTAATATCAGATCTAAATTGTTTTAAATCAAAAGTTTTTGGATTTGAATAGAGTATTTTGGATTTGAATTTTTTGATTGAGTATGCTTTCTCTCATTCAAGAGGAACAATTATTGATTCACCTTCAATAGTAACGGTGGCTCAAGGTAATTGTAATCTAAATCAAAGAGGGGTAAAGAAAAAATCTGAGATTGTGTATGGTAAAATAATACTTCCGTAAACGACATCTAAGAAATTGATTGCAAATCTCCTTGTCGCTTCTATTGGTGCAAGACTTGATGATGATCAAGCTACTGATGATCAATTGGTTACCAGTTGAAATATTCTGTTGCACCCCGATTGAGTTTCATGATATATTGTTTTAAAAAAAGGAAAAAAGATAAATCAAATTAATAATAACGTAGAAATAGAAGTGGATTTTAAAGGTGGTTTTAGAAGTTTCGTGAACCAATTAGGAGAGACGGAATGTGCACCCCGATTTTAGAGGGGTGCACAAAGTTGGACTCCGAACCCAAAACCCAAAGTAGTACTCTATGTAGAATGAACTAGAAGAGATTATTTTTGAAGTTTTTAGAAGATCGGAAATAAGATATGGGGGCAAATTATTAAGCAGGCTATATTGATGCTACTTTGGAGGACTGAATATTAATGGATGATATTTTTTCATCATGATGGTGATCACTGATCATTATCAACTAAGTATAAGATGATGTTAATGATTAATAGCAGTTGTTGCATCAATATAATTATTACTGGGCTGAAATTAGTATTAGTAATGTTATGTTATTATTAGTAGTGGTGCAAATCGGTAATAAATCTGATTTTGCTTCTTCAACTTATTGCATGTTTTAGCTACTCTAACTTGCTTTTGAAGTTGAAAAGATTGATTTTGCAAGTACGAAATTGCGCCAATACAATACATACCATAAACTGGCTAGGCATCTTGTGTTTGTTTGCATCTTCCCTGCCTTACGAAATCAAGAAAAAGGCCAGTAGATGTTAAATTCAATCCATTGAAAATGATAGCTTTTATAGAATCATGTGTGAAAATGATAGCTCTAAAATTTTAGTTGATGGTAACCAAAGATATATACATGGGTGCCTGAATTTGAAAAGAGGGGAATCTAAAGATAAATCAACTAAAAAGATAATTGATGAATGTTTATGTTGGGACCTTAGTCCCACATTGGTTGATGGGGCTTAAGTGGGTAGTTTATAAGTCAATGGCATCCCTAATATTTGGTATCAGAGTCAACCACCACGACTCATGCCCGCTCCACGGAAGGGGTGACCTATAGGCTGGATTAAGGTGTAGGGGCACCTATGTATGGGCGTAGTTGTCACCGCATTGAATACTGATAGTCGAGTGGAGCCGCCATAAGGGAAAGGGATACCGCCGGGTCAGTGTCGATAGAGTGGGTCAACAAGGACGTTGGGTTTGGAAGCGTGGTGGGATGTTTGGACCTTAGTCTCACATTGGTAGATGGGGCTTAAGTGGGTAGTTTATAAGTCAATGGGATCCCTCATTTAGTCAACCGATTTTCTAGTTGAGTTCTACCCATGGACTTATGGCGAATTTAGGGTCGGTACCCTAATAGTTTAATTGTTGAATCACAAAAGAAAAGTGTATGCCTTGTGGATAATAAGTCAAAATAAATAACATCGAGTAGAACAATGGTGGTAGTGAGTTTAATTGTTGAATCACAAAAGAAAAGTGTATGCCTTGTGGATAATAAGACAAAATAAATAACATCTAGTAGAACAATGGTGGTAGTGATCATTGTTCCTAAAATTATTCATCTATAAGGGAGACAGACAAAAGCGTTCAAGGAAGGAAGAGAGGTTGCGCCTTGGGTACTGTAATTTTTTTTGTTTCTCCATTTCTTAGGTGAGTGGATATTTTAAGTTGCAAGGAAAAAGATAACCATGGTTAGAATGTAGTCAATAGAGGAAGGAGGAATGTGCACCTCTAGTTAAGGAGAGGTGCACAAAGTCGGACTCTTAAACCCTTCCAACCAGGAATTTAATTAAAAACGAAAAATAAAATTAAGAAAATGAGAGAGATAAGAAATTAAATTTCGGTTAGTTAAACCCTTCCAACCAGGAACGGAGGAACGTGCACCCCGGTTAAAACCAGATGCACAAAGTCGGACTCTTAGCTTTACCCCTCATTTGGCAGTTAATATAAAAAAGTGAAAGTTTTGTGCATTTGCGCATCATGTATTTTTGTATTACCTATTTACCTTTGTTGGTCAGTATATGAGATTTTTATGTTTCTTTTGATTTTAGGCAACAATAGAGTTCTGCGAGTGAGAAAAAAATACTCACAAATGTTAATTGTACAACAAGAAACACAAATAAACAATGCCGATTAATCCAACCAGAAAGAAATTATCACACAATGGGAAGAATTATACACATAAATATAAAAAATAAAAAATAAATTTTTTTATATCTAAGCATCAAAAACGATAATAAATTTAGGTTTAAGTCGTGGCAATTTTGAATTAAATAAATTTCATTCGTAATTATTCAATTATTTAAGAACGATAATCAAATTTAGGATTAAGTTGTGACAATTTTTAATTAAATGGATTTCATTACAATTATTAATCTATTAGATACTAGTATTTATGCCTCAATTATACTTTGTATAGTTTCTAATTTAAGCTAACTTTTTGTTCTCATGTTGATTTAGACAAGATCCAAACAATTTAAAAGAGATTAGGCCTTTTTAATTCTTATTCCTTGATGATATTGGATGAACAATGGTGAACAGATTTGTAATTGATCAACCAACGATGTTTGAAAATCCTTTCCAGCTTGGCTATAATTCAAACAAAAATTTAGCAATAGCAATATATAAAAGATTTAGTTGATGCTTTTAGTTGCTATTGTCAAAGGTGTATATAATAGACGTATCTAGAATATATACTTCCGTTGTGTGCAAATCATTTTAAACTATACATGTAGCATTTTAATTACTACAAAAATAGTTTGAGGTATCAAACTTTTATATCCATTAAAAAGAGTCCGGCTAATCAAGATTTTTGTGAAGATGTTTAAATGCATATGGGCAACGTGCGCAGGGCGAAACCCCGCCACACCAATCCACAATTTGCACCAGTCTCGGTATGTAGCACGGGTTACATACTAGTTTTAATAATTTTGGGGGCTTGACAATATGCGTTAGGGTATCAATGTTTTTTAAAATTTCAGAGTCTAAATTTAAACTTCTTTCAATTAAGGGCCTGATATTATGGGTTGACCATGAGCGGGGCCTTAGCCTAAAAATCCCTTTGAGATTATGGTAACATCCCTTTTTTTGTCGCCTAGTGAATTTGTTAAGTTTGTGGCCGTCTAAAATCAGTTAAGTTTTTGCCAAGGTCGCTCGACTGTGTGAATCAGAGTATAGTTTTCTTCTTTGCTATTACTGCTGCTCCATAAATCATGGTTGTTGTCATCTCTGCTCACAGGTATGCGTCTCTGCTTTTCTCTCGTCTGGGATACATGTTTTTTTCAATTAGGGTTTTACTGCTTCAAAAATAAAAATAGGATTTGATTATGCATTTCCATCTTCAAGTTTTCTTCAACCCAATCTAATTCGATAAAAGTAGAATTAATCAAAGCAATTTGCTATTCAATTTGAGCTAAAAACAATCAAGTACAGCATTACAAAGCTTCGATTCAATCGAACAAAAAATCCTTCATACTGATCGAATTATATGAAATAAAATTAAGTTTCCAATTTTTGTGAAATCCATCAAATTAGTATTATCAGAGAAGGTAAAAGATATCAATTTGAAGAAATTCGAATTGAAAAGATAGATTTTACAGTGGGTCGGGTGAAGAAGACGACTATCCATACGTACAAATCCAACTTTGAAACTCGGAATTTATCTCTGTCTATATCTATCTCTTCAATTGACATAGGATGACTTCTTAAAAGAAATTCAGAATTGGAGCTTGAATTCTTTATTGCATTCCATTGGTCAACAAACACCTTCCTAGACCCCAACCAGCACCTACGTCAAAGTAATAGAAATTAAGTTGTTGATGAGTTTCAATATTGCCAATTAGTGTACATACTTGAGTGGAGCCAACTCTGGACATGGGTGAACAATTGCTCACCCTTGAACGAACACTTTCTGCTGGATTTTCAAAATTCGAAATTCGATTTGAAAACTAAGCGATGTTTCGCCCCATAGAAAGTCCTGGTCTGATTTCTTTTTTCTTTTTTCTTTTGCCTTCTCCCTCTTGAACTTCTGGCTCCATTCCTGCATATCAATATCTATTCTACAAGTGATCAATATGTGTAATTTTCGGTCAGATAAATATTATAGCAGTTCGTTATAGTAATTTATAATTATTAACAAAATTTTACTAGCCTTAAGTAGCTGGTTAAGTGATTTCTATTTTTAGTGCGGTCTCTACCTAGATTGGGTAGTGGGCTGTTGTAGTGAAGTTATGGGTTTGTTCAAGTAGTGATTTATAGTGATATTTTGAAGTCATTGAGGAATACGCGTTTGAATTGGGACTAACTGGTGTGCTTTTAGGTGAAATGTGTAAGTGCAAATGAAGTTTTAGGAATAGTTTTGGTTGGTTTTAATGTTAGTTTTTGGTTTGAGGAAGTGATAAAATTCGTTTATAAAAGCATTTGAGGGGACACATACTTATTGTTTTGTCGTTCATAACATGGATTTGGGAATATGTTATTTGGCTAGTTAGGATTGTTATCATTCGTTTGTTTGCTGCTTACATATGCATATAATATATGGCTTTTTTCAGGGATATTATGATGGATGTTGTGGATAGATGGGAAACTTCCCCACCAGAAGAAAAAGACCAAGTCCTACAATTATTTGTTGATGATGTACAACTCAATCTAAACAATCTTGCATATGAATCTAAGGATGATTTACTTGCAGATTTGGAAATCATCAAAGTAAATGAAATCATCTATCCCCAATTCTTAAGCTGTAAGGTTGTGATGGGCTTAATCTTGTTAAATCTAATTATTTTCCTCTTCATAACAGAAGCTCAATTCAATATTGGAACCTCAAAGAATGAAGCATCAAGAAGATATCTGCAGAGTTCTACTTGATCAAACCAGAGCAATGCAGGGAATACTCAAGGTTAGATTTAAATTTTGAAATCCTGTCGTCTGTCCGCCCCATCTCTCATCCATCTCTGTTATGAGCTATTTACTGTAGCAATGTTGCAGTGATGAGTGTTGTCTCTCACCAACGTCTCCTCATTTTGATGAAAGTTTAATTTGAGTGACTGCAGTGCTTAGCTAGCAACCTCTTGGTTTTAACCAATTTCCTGTCTATTTATGGCTTCGTTAGGCAGAATTGAATTCTTCTTTAGTTGGCTATCCCAAACAAACCCCATATTTTGATGGTGTCTGAATATCATTTCTCCAACAAGAAATGGCTGTTTGGTTACAGTTTGAGTTTACATGCAAAAATCTAAGCCATTCTCGGTGGTTTGGAAACCTCTACATAACCATACCTCTCTATTCTTTACCTCAAGCTCTGTTGATTTGATACCAAAATAATACGAGTAAATACTTTCTGCGACTGAGTTCGACTATTGACCCTTGCTTCTTCTTAGAGACCACATACCCCAATGATTCCCCAAAAGACTACCCGGAGTCCTATTACCACCAGCTGGAACACAGACTCTGTTGATTTTTGTTTCATCTCCTGGTCTGAATCTGGAAAAATGCACCTTCATCTCTGCGTGATAGAGACTATATCCAGCTCTTTGGTTCCATTTATGATCCTTCACTTGATGACGAGTTCAGGATGTTGGTGACAGTGTTCGCGAACCTAACTGAGCTTTGAAGGCAATCCATGACTGATAACCCCTTCCTTCCTCTTCCATTTCAATTGTTCTCTGTTTCTCAAAGTTTCCTTTGGTGACGTCAAGCTATTTCTCTCCAGCCAGATGGTTTCTCTCTCTGGTTACAGTTTTTTGAAGATGTTCTTATTAAACTGGTACAAATTGCTGTTATGTAGTATTTTATTTTTTCTTCTGAAGTTGGTCATATTTACCATCTTAAACTTAAAGGATTAAACATAAGATTTGGATAATTCCAGTTAAATTCATGTTTGGGTTTACTTAGTACAAGCATGATAAATCTATGCTGTTTATTAATATGGGTTGTCTGAAATTGAAACAGATACAACTTCTAATGGCAGACATGTTAAGCTCAGGAGAAGGCAAAGAAATTAAGAAGTGGATGATACAGAAAATGGAGGATGCTGGAAGCAAAGAGAATATTTCAAAGTATCTATACCGTTCCGAAAAAAAGGAACAGTCTTTAATTTATTCATTAAAGGAAATGGGAGCCGAGGTTGAAAATCTAAAGAAAGCCAAACTAGTGGATAAGAGTCGGGGTTTCATAATAGGAAAATGTAACTCGACGAAGACCCAGACAAAGAAAGACAGGCTCGCACTAAAGAAAAAATATTCGGTACTAACGGGGGGATTATACTAAATGATAAATGCTTTTTTTCTGTTTGATGTCTTCCTTGTAAAAAGTACTAATATGGCTGTTTGCGCATGACAGCATTTGGAGGAGCAACTGAAATGCACATCATCTGAATATACTAAGTTATGTGGAATCGAGCTTCCGTTCGAGGAACACAGTAGGAAAGTACGGCAATGCCTCAGGCGATTGAAGGAGAGAGTTGAATGTCAAATGTACTAAATTATGTTAAACCAAGCTTTCTATACTAAGTTGCTTCCATTCGATGATTCCGGAGGAAATAACGTTGACGTGCATTGACCATCTTAAATCTTGACTTCTTTTAAAAAAGAACACACAAACATGCCTATCTTTTAGAGACGGAGGTAATAAAAAATTTATATAAAATATAATCACTATACAAATTCACTATTACACCCTTCACTTCGCTATTATTTACAAAATAATCACATATCAACCCTAATTCTTTTAGAAGAAAGAGAAAGTCAATTTCTTCCTTCCCAAAATCCTTCATCGCCACCACCGTCAATTTCTTGCTCTGACACTACCACTGCAACATCATCACAATCACCATCTCACTTTCCCTGTCTGTTTTCTATTGTCAAACTTTTCTTTTCCATCTGCAAACCTCAATATTTTCTTTTATTAGTTTCTAAAGTTCAGAAATCAAGTTCGAAGATTAGCCAATTTATTCAGCAATAAAAATCATCATCACCAGTCATCCGTAACCAGCACAACAAAAATTTGGGTTACCATTTAGTAAAGATTTCAGCATCTTTATACTGGTAGAAAAATTCCCTCGTATCATATCATTAAGATTTACTTCTGAAATATCCGTAACCTTCATATCTTTGCCAATCCAACTTACCACGTAACTTATTAGGTCACTATGTTCAAGAATCTTAAGTATTTTGTAAGGAAAAAAATAATTCTCTTTTCTCTTGAACTACTCAAAGCCATCAACCAATAGGAATTCCTGTAATTTCCTACTAATAACAAGTGGATCTTTCAAGGTGAGTGCGCGCGACTCTTGCATATCAACCATGGGATCCGGCGACATCAGCTTGTTGATAGCCTTTTGTTTTGGAATCTTCTTAAGTATTTCATAACACAAATCAGGCTTGCCAGCTTTTGAAGAAATCTCCTTCGAGATCAATACATATTGCGAGCGTCCATCCCAACGAACAATATACTTCGACTTCTTTTCTAACTTCTGCGTAACAAAATCTATATAAGGAGTACCAACATCAGTAGTTTTAAAACATTGAAGTGGATTCACAACGTAAGTATCGGGTTTCTCTTGATTATGTAAATTCTTAGGAATTGGAGCAGAAGTGATTGAAGAAACAGAATCAAGGGTTTGTGGATGTTGGATTTCAGCAACATACAAATTCTCTTTGTTACCCTCACTCTCTTCTATTTCTAAGATAGGCACTTGGGAATCTAGCGCTGGTGTAGGGTCTTCAAAATATGTCTTCTCTTGGAAACGAGCAAATATCTCATCCAATCCTTTCCGTAAGTTTAACTTTTCTTTTTCAGTCCAACATCGTAATGTTGTTGGTTCATGTAATCCCATTAAACGATGCAATCTGTTACCTTCACGAAACTCAAAACTATGCATACTTTCATTATAAACAGAACCTAAACTCGAAAGCCAAGGCTCACCTAATATCAAATCACAATCGTTCTTAAAAGATAAATCACAACAAGCAAAATTGATATACTTACCTTTGTTGAAGCTAAATTCAATAAAACCGCCAAATAGATCCCATTTGTTGTAATTCCTTTTCTTGAAGTAATTTGCTGCTCCAATAGATATATAGTTTTTCGGGTTTGATGGATCAATTATAAAGTCAGTGATCATTCCATCTACTCTGAATCTAGTATGAAATTCCTTTTCCATAACGAAAAAATTAAGGCACTCAATGGAGGCTCTTAACCGTGGATAGAAACAAAGCCAAGAAAATCAGAAGAGAATCTCAACCGCGGCTCTGATGCCACTTGGCATAGAGAAAGCGGATGATTTGGATCAAAGATCCGATAAAAGATAGAAACTAATGTGAGATCAATAGATTCAAAAAAGTAATAACAAGATAAAAACTAGTGTGCACCCCTAACATCGTTATTGAAGCCGGGTGGTGGTCTTAGGCCTATAGCGGTGGGTACCATTTGTCGGAGATTGGTCTCCAAGATAGCTGCTTTTTCCGTCAGCAAGGCCATGACTACTTCATGGGTGATTACCGATTTGGTGTTGGTGTGCCTGTTGGAGGTGAGAGTATTTTACACGCTGTAAATAACTTGCTGGAGTTGAAAGGTCAGTCTACCAAGATATCAATGTTGCTTGTTTACTTTTCTAACAATTTTAATTTGGTGTGCCGGTCTCATCTTATTAAGGAAGTACGGCTCCATTGTCCAGGTATTTCACGTTAGGTGGAATTTTGTTATAGTAAGCATGCTAGGCTTTATTATGACCAATATATCTTGTCCTCGGTACTTGGTGTACAACAAGGGGACCCACTCGGTCTTTTGTTGTTTGCTTTGACACTCCATTCACTTGTGCAAAACATTGCGTCTCGGTGCAAATTTGATTTGCATTCCTGGTGCCTCGATGATGGGACAATTATTGGTGACACTATCGAGGTGCCCTAAGCACTTAGCATCATAGAATCTGAGGGCTGTTATGGTCCAACACCAAACACAATGTAAATTAGACCAAATACTTAAGAAAACCAGGATAAAACCCTTTGAGTTGGGGGTTAGCCACCTCTGCTTGGAAGATTAAGAGAAAAAGATTAAGAAATAGGGTTTGTTTTATTAATTGATATCTAAACAATTTACGGCCATGCTATTTATAGCTTCAAAGCCTTGGTAAACAAGAAAAGAACTAGAGTTTCTAAACTGAGAAACTAAGCAAACTAAATATGGTAGTTCTAAATAGGGAAATACGTATAATGTGGTGTTGGTGTCACAACATTCCACCCTTCTTGAAAAATGACTTGTCCTCAAGCCTCAAATTCAGGAAACTCGGTCTTGAGTTGTCATCATAGAACATAAGTTCTTTTCCTCCATGAAAATATAAATTAACGCTCAACGACTTTCCACGATCGAACACAAAATTCATGTCAGCAACGATTCCCACGAGTAAAGCATGTGTGTCTTCCAACTTCGGAGCTACTCCATTTAAAACATGATCCAATTGACTCGTTCCTTCTCCGGTCCAAAACATTTTATTGGCTTCAGTATAAATATTTCTGTTTCGAAATAATATCTCCCAACCAAGTCTTGTATTTTCGACATACCTTCTGCCATCAAGTGTGTCATCTTGAAATCGTCCAACAAATAATAATGCAGCAGTAGACGAAATGAATGTGGTATTAATGAGGTCAAGTAACCATTTCCCGTCAATAATAGTATCAATAGTTTGAAATAGCAGCATCAGTAGTTTAATTCCCATGTCACATTGCTCCCTTGTTGTTGAAACTACTTTTCCTCTCTCAAAGTAATTACCTGGAAAAATAATCGTTTGATTACTTTCGAACTTCGATACCGATCTTGCAACAATAAATATTTGAGTTGGATTATCGCCAAACTCCTTGGGAAACACCAAAATATTACTATTTGGTTTGACCAATGAATATGTAAAGTTGTACAGTTGATGAGAAGGTTCCTCATAACTCTTGAGACACTGTCTTGAGATATAGCTTCCTTTATAGCTGTGAAAGTTACTTCCACCATCTTTTGAAACAAAACTAATTAACGGAAAATGACCAACGCTCTAATCACTTACCCAAGCTCCTGTAATACTCGCTCTTGTGTAATTTAGAGTGATCAGGTTACCGCCAGAAAATGTACAGAAGTTCGTCTTGTACTACGTCAAAAATTGTGCTAGCATGGTAGAGTCTAAAATCCACCGTGAAGCATTTCTATCATAAAATTTCCAATCATCCAGAATTGCTTTATTCTGCAATTTTCTAAACGTAATATCACCGTATACAAATTATGGAGGAGTAATACCAGCACCTGTTAACTCATTAAAAACTCTTAATTTCTGGATTCTCATCGTTGCATTCAGAATATCAAAGCTATACTTCTTTAGCTCCAATGTAATGAATACTGGGAAAACAACAACTCTTGATGAACTTACTGATTCACGTATAGCTCCTAGGCTCAGCTGTTGGCGAGTGCAATATGTCTTTACTTCTGGTAACAAACAAGATAAACTAAGACTATATCCCTCTGCAAGAAAACTATTGTCGAAATCGCATTCCATTCTGACTGTACCGATAGTTGAGATGACATACTGTAGAAGTATGTTGTGGCACTGTCCGTTGATCTCCAAAGTCGTTGAGAATGTTTTTCCTAGCTTGTCAACAGAAAACATCATAACTTCATCACTTATCAAATAACTAACGTTAATCCTTTGGGTAATTAGTGGATTAACTCCTTTAAAGGATTGGATAAGAGATTCCAAGAGATCATAATTAGCTACACTAGAAATATTAACCTTTGCTTGCTTCCCTAGAAATTTGTGGACTTCCATCAGGTCCATCCATTTATAAACAAAACAGAGGACAATAAAATCAATCTGGCAGAATACACCCCACAGTAAAATGTCCTCGTCGACCTTTTCTTCCAAGGGCAATAGGTGTAGAACAAATCCAGGAAGATTTACACTCTTCATGTCTCCAATAAGAGTAAAATTTTCACAGTTACGACTTACCAAACCCAACTTTGTGTTAGAAACATTGTTAACAACTACAAAATATTTGAAAGCATGGGGATGATTACCGTGCACTAGGATTGATGAAGAGGGCTCGAAGAACTTAAATTTGTTTTTAAAGTATTCCTTCATGCTAGGCATAGTTTGAATACTGAACTCGGAATATCCTCATACTGTAGTTCCTCCATAAAGCATCACACATTCTATAACAGCCATCCGAACTCCAAATATCTTGGATAGAGAATCGTCCCGTCGAATTATTTTTGTAAGTGCGTAATCCAAGTAACACCTCATATCAGTCCAAGGTCCATCAACTGGCATAACTACAAGGAATCGCTTGTATTCATCAGACCTCCAAGCAGCAGTCGTAGTGCTGAGCAAAGATTTATGGGAGTCTGAGAAGCATCCAGGTCCAATCCATACTCGACAAAGGAAGGATTCACCGTCATACATGTTGAAAATATAATCTGTGACTCCCTTTCCGAGCAAAAACAAACTTTTTACACGAGAAAATTTCATGAGATCAAGAGTGAAATCCATTGCTGCATCCATTCGCACATTATCCACATTTGCTTCAATTACTGGCACGTTCACATAACTCCATCCCAAAATTGGTAGTTCTGCAATTTTGTAACGGCCATTCACTACACCATATTCTGTATTTTGCAACATTTCAATTTCGGGGGTGTGCAACGTATATAGACGTTGCACCATTTGAAACGTCTATATCCGTTGCACACCATTAAATACGTTGCACAAATTAGGTAATTTTAGTTTATTAATGAAAATTAATGGAGCAACGTTTCTGAACTTCTTAAAACGTTGTACATCATGGGGGTTTCTATAATATAAGGTATTTTGATGGGTTATTAGGACTGAAAATCTTTATTTGTTTTCTGATATTAGAATTAATTAAAAAAACATATGGATAAGAACCTCGTTTTCTCTCTCTCTCTCCATATCTCCCTCGCCCTCTCTAAGAACCCTTCCTCTGAAAACCGAGAACCACTATTGAATCTGCTATGTTTTCAGCTCAAAAAGAAAATCGAATCACCATACATCTAAAATCTGATTTGTAAACAACACCCATATACCAGAAAGCTAGCTTTGAAATTTCCGTAACCCTAGAAAAAAAATCCGTCATCGATCAAAAAAAAAAAAAGAAAAAAAAACCGTCTGGAACCGTTGTACCAGAAATATGTTGGTTGGGCTTCCAACAGTTTGTTTATTATCAGGTAATTTTTAATTTCAGTTTCATGAATTCTTAGGTTTGAATTCGTTTTGTATTGATGAAGTCGTTTCGATTTTTTTGGTTACTTTTGACCTAAATCTAAGGTCTCAGATAGATCGAATTTTTTCTTTTATCTTAGAGTCTCTTTTGCATCTTTGACTCAAGTTGTATCTTAATCAAATGGGTAATCATAGAAATCTTGAATTCAGGGACTTGATTTGAAACTTGGGTTTTGATACCAAGGAACTAATTATTGGATGGAGATCGATTGGCGAAACGAATAGACAACAAAAGATCAGAAAATAGTCTGATTTGGGTTTTTATTCGTATTCTCCTGAGGTACTAGATAATCTCATTTTTTGGGGGTTTAGTTCTTATTTGATTTTGGTTGTTTCTGGAAATAGTTTAATCAGAAGCTTAAGATTTTGTTGTTCTTTTTTATTTGTGTTTTTTGAATCCATTTTTTTTTTTTTGGATCTGATTCCATTTAAGAAATTTTGGGATGTTATATTTTATTTCTCTCCATGTGGCAATACTAACTGTAAAGACGATGTTGAGAACAATCTCTATGGTAAAGATTTTGTGTTATTTGTAATTTAAAGGCATGGGTAAATTTTAATTTCAGTTCTATGAATTCTTAGGTCTGAGGTTTTGGTACTCTAATGGATAGTTTTGTTAATGGATGTTGGCTTGATAGTGTTTTGATTTTGGTTATTTGTGGTGGTAGTTTAACGCTGAGGCTGGTGGTTCTGCAATTGTTGGTGTTATGTATGGCTGTTGGCCGGTGTTTCTCGTGGTAGCTTTGGTGTTACTGGAGGTGAAGGTGGTTTGGTTACCTATGCTTGATTTTAGGAATGCTTCTTGATGATGGTTGCATTTTTAACTTACATGTATGGTTTAATTTGTATGGTGGTTGTGCAGGCTGTTGTTCTTGATCAAATACTTGAAGCTGATCTTATTACTGAGTTACATAAGTATTTGGAAAATTTTATGAACTTGTAAGATTCACTGCGACTTAATCTCTTTTAGCTATCTCACCATTTCGAGAAACAAATCATCTTTTTACAGTGGACAGATTTGACAATATTATGCTTTACCAGCTTATTTGTACTCAGCGCGATACTGTCGAGGGAGGCAGAATGAATACCTTGAGACGAGACTCAAAAATTTGAATTTCACTCTGGTTAGTCGCTTAAATATTGATGTTCCAATTTTATTTGTTTTTCTCACTCTCCACCGGCTATGTCATTTCAGATCGAGTCATGGATGTTGATTGGCGGGATTGTGACACATTTGCAACGAGCTCAGCTGACACCAAAATCAATGCTTGCAAGGTTGGAGAGAATCATCATGTTAAACCTTTTTGGGGCATAAGGTTTGTTATTGCTCAACTAATTTATTCTATACTGTCCATTTTAAACCGCGTCTATCTTTTTTCGGTAATGAGTATTTCTGCTCTATCAAGGCTTCTTGACATTATTGTGCACTAGAGTTGATTCACAACAACTTGATAAAATTAGCAAGATATTATTTGGTTGTATATATGATTTTAGTAAGGTTGTGACTTGTATGGATAAAGTGACCTACTAGGTTCACCAAGTGTAAGAATCACGCATTTACAAAGGGATTTGTTAACCTACATAGTAATAATAGTTCCTGTGAGTATATCTCTGTTCAAATCCCTGTGAAGCATCATGAATGAGCTGCTTAGCCTCTATTTTCTTATCATGTTGCCAATATATGCTTACATGAACGATGGGTAGCCCATATGAGCTGTTGTTCCTGCAGGAATTAAATTCCGAAAAGGCCTGTTGGAGCCCTTGTATTTCGTAAACTAACCATTAGAACTTGATGAATTTTTGATATGTGCTGATGTATGACATTTTCAATACCCTGTATAAATTTCATAGGGATCCGACATAGATAAGTAGTGGAGAAGCTCTTATATTGTTGACTGCACCTACAGATTTTTACCCCAGACCAGGCCTATTGTATGCCCCATTTTGCAGAATGCGACCGTTAGATTGATCAAATTTTTTTGCGGACTGTAATGTATGTTTGTATGAGTTCCCAGTAAAATTTTCAAAATGATCAGGTAAGTGTATCACTGGTTATAACCAGAGCCAGTTGAGTGTACAATTTTCGGTGCTTTCCAGAGCAGGCAATTGGACTGTGATGTTTTGGGAGGGTCTGGCTCTGAGAAACAAAAATGTTAGCATCGGCTGGCTCTGAGAAATAAAAAGGTAAGACTGATGTTCACATAAATTTTGATATGGGTGCTTGGTTTTGTCCCTGCAAATTGCATGTTCTTAAGGAAAACTGCCTTGTACTAGCTCCTGTGTTATCAAGCGACGAGGTAAACTTCACTTATGCCATATCTCTATTTGCATATAAATAATAACTGATAATTTGCATATTAATCTTTTTCAAAAAAAAAAAGAAAGTAACTTAGCAGCAATTCTAATTGTGAAATGGTAGCTTACTAGGCACTTGATTCCAATTTGTTTTTCCTTCTTTAGTCGAATGGATTGAGAATAAGTTATTATCTGATGCGAGTATAACTTTATGGATTGATGTGAGTATAACTTGATGGATTGATGTGAGTATAACTTGATGGATTGTGATGACCAACCACATATGTTCATATGAAAAATTGGGTCTTTTAGTTGATCTACAATGGTATATGAAGGTGCAGAAATCTGCCGGAATTATCATCGGATTTTGTTACCGGAAATTATCGTCGGAATGAATTTTTTTTTTTTTTACCTGTAAATTGGTTTGCAACGTATATAAGTGTTGCTCAAATTAAATTAATACGTTGCTTAAATTATTGTAACCGTTGCACAAATTATTACATCCGTTGCTCCTAAAACGTTGGTAAACAAATTGACCAACGTTTTTTTGCGTTGCACTAATTAATTTTCCCAACGTATTTTCGCGTTGCACATAAATTTGCTACGCCCTATTCCCAACGGATATATACGTTGTTGAAATTAACTGCAACGCGTATATACGTCCCAAATCGGCTGTTTTGGTGTAGTGATTGAGAGATAAATTCATCAGTTCATAGGTACCAAAAATGTTCCAATATGTGAGCATACTCCTGTGTTGTTGAATCCTAGTTGCAACATAATTCTTGATAATCTCTTGAGAATTCATGACACCAGAGTTCAAGAGAGTAATGCAATGGTTCAAATCTTTGGTACCCAAGTAGTCGTCAACGTTTGCATATTTCAAAACTTATTTTTCATGCGAACCGGCATATGACATGAAATATACTACATTAATCACAGTAGAGAGTACCAAAAATAATAGCGGGTTCATGAACAAATCTTGCATGACGAGAACAGGAATGCCAGTGGAATAATAAACTCCATCTATTAACATATGTTGAATTCGAGCATCTTATTTGAACTTCTGAAGAGGGAAGATGTATGGAACTGAACTTAAGAGTATTCTAAAGTCTTCATAGCTAAATTCCTCATATTTTAAATAAGAGTTACTTGGCAAAAATTGTAGTTGACCTGTGTCGAAATAAAAATCATCTTTCCCAGCAACCATAAAATCAACTTGTTTTAGAGAATCACTTGATGTACCAAAAGAAAGGATGTGCATAGGTTCAATACCAGCCATTGGAAAGAATTTAGACTCCAAAACCCTTATACTTGATTTTCCTATATTCGTACTACTACTATTCACGTCAGGATAAAATCCCAACTCTTCTAATGTATATGAGGCAAAATACGACTTTCCATATCTTCTATCTCTTCCGGTGTTAGGAAAAATTCTTCCATGGATTTTACCAGAATATTTTTCTGTAGTGATGTCTTATCGACATACAAACACATCTACAGAAGTATTAGACGACACAAAAGAATTCTCATATGATAACTCAACAAGTTCTGCCTTGTTTTTGGTTATATCGAAAACCATTGGTGTATTCAATTGACTAACAACTTGATGATTATGACCAGTAAAAAAACAAGATAAATTTAAATCATGATCTACTAAATCATTAGGTTTTTCTAAATTTGAGGACTCACCATTAACTTCTAGCGGAACATGTGAAACCTTGTCGTCTTGATTTTATTCTTCTTCTTCTATAAAAACAACGTTCTCTTTATCACCAACTGATGTAGTCGAAACAATGACAGTATCATTAGAAAATAATGATTCCTCTTCAGTTGACAACGAAACATTGTTAAGATGACTGTCATCTTTCGTTCCAGAAGTAGGTTGTAAATTCACATAAACTGATGTATTAAAATCCTGCGAAACATATGGAATCTCATCGACCTTTTGTTTTACTTCTTCCTTTTGAGAAGTAGTTTTGGTTTCTGCTTCACTGAGTTTAGTTGTTGAAACAATATCAATGTTGTTTTGAGTTGAAGATGAATCTATTTGTTTAGCAACAATAAATCTCTCAGGAACAAACGAGCACAAACTAAGAAACAAAACTCCTCCCATGAAAGAACTTCAATCTTCAGTTTCCTCTCTCTCTATACCACTGATTAGCATCACCATTGAAATATATAGAAGCTATTATAATTTTGAGAGCATCACTAACATAGTAATTACTAAAATATTGATCGGCATTGAATACCCAGTCGTCAGGATTTGAACCTCCAAAGTTAGGAAAATCCTCAAGGCGCAGCATCGTAAATTAAGCAAGGAAAAAAAATAGGTGAAAATTAGGTATGATCTAAACCTGCTCTGATCCAGGTGTTATGGTCCAACACCAAACATAATGGAAATCAGACCAAATACTTAAGAAAACCAGGATAAAACCCTTTGAGTTGGGGGTTAGCCACCTCTGCTTGGAAGATTAAGAGAAAAAGATTAAGAAATAGGGTTTGTTTTATTAATTGATATCTAAACAATTTACAGCCATGCTATTTATAGCTTCAAAGCCTTGGTAAACAAGAAAAGAACTAGAGTTTCTAAACTGAGAAACTAAGCAAACTAAATATGGTAGTTCTAAATAGGGAAATACGTATAATGTGGTGTTGGTGTCACAACAAGGGCCCTGGTAGAGGTTTACATCTTAATCTTAATATAAAGAAAACAGAGGTTTTTTGGCCTACTGCTGATCCTAGAAGTTTGGAAGAAAATGTTTTCCCTCGAGATATTGGCAGGCCAGCCAATGGTGTTAAACTTTTGAGAGGCCTAGTGAGTCTGGATTTGAATTTTATCAGTGACATGGCGTTGAGTTCGCAAGACCATTCAGCTTATGTCCGCCATCAAAAAACTCAAGGACCCCTAGAGTGAGATGCTACTGCCTCGCAACTGTACCAATGTGTCCAGATTATACTTTGCTATGCGTACCACCAATCCTGCAGCTCTACAACAAGCCACTAAACTTTTTGATGACCATTTATTTCAGTATTTGAGACTTTTGGTCCGCGTTGTTTTTCATAAAATATTAGGGTGCGAGCTCAATCTATTTGGATTAGAAGACTAGTTCTAGCGTAATGTGGAGCGTGAAATCTAGTTTTCATGGTGTTTTGGTTAAGAAACACTTGGATTTTGTCTGAGAAATTATATTTCTCTTTGTGTGAGCTTACCCGAAGTGTTTACAGACGCTAATAGAGTTTTTATAATCGAATTTTTCGCAAAGCGACACCTTCCTCGAGTATATGTCGAGTTAAAATTGTAAGAGGGGCATTTGTAGACATTTTGTCTTCTCTAATAAATGTTTTCTCTTGAATTTTATTAAGAAACATTTCTTTCTCTTCACTTTCAAGTTCTTCTTCTTCCTGCAACAAAAACAATTTCATTAAACTTGAAAAATTGAAGCTAAGTTACATTATTTGATCAATTGATTGGATTTGGTTGATTTGGAAGCTTCAATTGCAGAAAAGGTAGGGGGAAAATCATCTTTGAAACTGTTTTGAAATTGATTTACGTGATTATTGATTCTATGATTTCATAACCAATGGTATTTGAATCTTCTTTATACTCTCATGAAACTCTATGTGATGAATTTGTGATGTTTAAAACGAATTCATCCTTGTTCATCTTGATTTTGATTCTAGGGTTCATGAAATAAGTTAGGTTTTTCTTCTAATTTGATGTGAAAACTTTACTACTTCTAAAATTTAGCCATGAGTACTCTCAATTTATTGGAATTGATCTTTACTTTCTCTTGAAATTCAATTTAGGGTTTTCTGAAACTGATTTTTATCCTGTTTTTGGGACAAATTTTCACCCTGTTCATATGACTTTTGTTTTTAGTTATATTTTTTTTTTTGTAAAATATGGCCTTTTGTTCTTTAAAACTAGCCAAGAATCAATGGATTCCGATAAGAAATGAAGTCAGAGTGAATTTTTTATTATGAACTACCAAAACTGTAGATTTCTGAAAACAGTTTTTCTGCTCGATTTTTCCAAAGAGATTCAACCTTGTTACTAGATTTATTATTTTTGTTCATATTTTTTATACAATAACTCATCTTGTATTCTTTTAAATGATCCATAAACCAATGAATTTGGATGAGTAATGAAGCCTGTGTGAATTTTTGAATAAAGACTATAAAAAATGTTTGATTTCTGCAGAGAGTTTACTGTCAGTAGTTTTCAGCGTGATTTAGACTTGTTACTCAACTCTTTGCATTTGTTTATATTTTTTACTAGGATATGACCCGTGCCATAACGACCCGGGTTTTGGGTGTTCTCACTACAATTTTTTTTTATCTCTGTTTATCCTTTAAAGTCTATTTTGTTTCCGAAATCGGGCTTAATATCAGTGATTCTTTGTAAAACTGGCTGAAGAAGTTTAACTCTGTCAGCTAACCTAATAAAATTATCGATAACTCTAGGTGTACTTCGAAAAAAAATCCTGAAGAGTCCACCACTACTCACAACAGTTTGGGCCCACCTAACACCTTTGCAATCCCGCTGCTTGAGGGTTTCCCTAACTGCCACACGATTATGTTTTAGTGGCTTTCACGGGACAAAACCCGGTTAGTCTAGCATTTTACTCTAAAATTATTTTAGGCGCCGAGTTTACTCTTACCCAAAGTAAGGGGTAGGTGTCTTAATTAGTATGTTTATTACTACAAAACTAGTGACAAAACACCTAGGTGACCAACTTTGTGGTACAAAAAATCCAACCATATTATTTTTAATAAGTTAAAACAGTTTCACTAAAAAGTGGCACAAAAACCCCAGGTCAAATAATAATGAGCAAATTTAGTTTTGTCTAAATTTTTAATTTCCAAAACTAACCTTCCGTATAAATTAAACTGTTTGAAAGAAATCTGTGGCGGAAGAAAATAGAGAACGAAAACGAGATTTGCTTTCCGGCAAAATCATATTCACATAATCTTCTTCTTAGTTTACATATTCAGAGAAAACGATATCTTTTTCGTTTTTTCAGTTCCAGATCTTCGTGGATTCAATTTAAATATTCTCGATCATCTTATCCTGATTTCGATTCAATTCATAGATTTTTTTTTTTTTAGGTTCGAACTGATTCAATAGGTTAAGAGAAGCTACAAATTCAGAGAGCTGGTGTTTCTTTTTAGTTTAATCGAAGAAGATTATAGAAACTGTACCAACTTCGTCTTCAGATTAAGATGCGTGTTATATTCCGATTATTCATCAACGAATCAATCGACTTCGTATTGATCATCTTCGTCTTTAGGTTAAGCTGTGTGTAGTATTCGGATTATTCATCTAAGAATCAATCAAATTTTCAGTTATTCAATTTTCTTTTTTCTGTTGAATTTTGTTTTTCTAGTGAATAAATTGAATTGATGACGTTCTTATGAATTAACGAATAAACTGAATTGATGATGTTCATATGATTTCTTATGTTTTTGTTGATGTTCTTATGAAGGATTCTATTTATTTGGAATGAACCTTTTATGATTGTCATGAAATTCATACTGTGTTTTCAATTTTGTTGTTGTTGTTGTTGATATTCACATCTGGTGAAACTGTTTTTGGTTTCATCATTTGTTCTGTAGATTATGGATTCTGTTCTGGCAGTTGTATGTTACAAAGAAGATTCTTTAACTTTTCGTATTGGCCTCCAAGAGTCTTTTGCTGATTTGAAGACTAGTATATGCTCAAGTTGGTGTGAATTCTCTCCTCCTTCTATGAAGATGTTTCACATGGTTGATGATCAGCAAAAGGTCATTCATTCTGATTTTGATCTTCAATCGTTGGCTCTATTTAGTCTTTATAATAAAGAAGGAACTATGGAGTTACATGTAAGTCACAAACCTGAGTGTTCTGGTTTAATAAGTTCAGGAATTATAGCTTTTGACCAGCTACAGAGTTCTGGAATTATACCTTTTGAGAAGCCACGAATTGATTATGATGTTCCAGATAAAATTAAGGAACCGTTGAAATCTTCTCACTGGTTACATCTTTTTCAAGGAGTTGAGCAGTTATTTCCGGGAGGTGATCAACAAGTTCGTTGTGATTTACAGAAGTATCACGCAGCAGCCGGTTATGAATTCAAGGTCTACAGGAATGAGAAGTTGAGGATTGGTGCATGTTGTGCTAATAAGAAATAAGAGAAATGTAACTGGCATTTATATGTTGTGTCTGTTGATGGTGTTGTAGGAAACCCTTTTATTATTAAGGAACTAGATAATCACCATACTTGTGTTGGTGAATTTGTTAACAGACCACAGATATCGAAGAAACTAATCAGTAGCTTGATTATTGATGAAATTAAATAAGATCCTAATAAGAAAACTAGGCTTATTATGGATCAGTTTACGAGAGACTACGACTTTGACATTAGTCGTTATTAGCATACTCAGGGAAGAAGCATGCACTGAATACTACATAAGGAGAGAACGAGAAATCTTTTATGTTCTTGAACTGGTATAAAAACAAGTTAATTGAAACCAATCCTGGATCTCACGTGGTTTTGGAAGTTGAAGAAGGGACTCAAAAAATTCAGAGGATTTTTATCTGTTTTGAAGCTTGTAGTCATGGATTCAATTTATGTCATCCTATATTATTCGTTGATGCGTCCCACTTGAAAATCAAGTACCTTGGTCATATGATGGCAGCAACCGGTCTAACCGGAAATGATGGTAAGGTTTTCATCCTCTTTTTTTATGTTGGTTTCATCATTTTTTATTTTTGGTTTCATCATTTTTATATTTGGTTTTCATCGCATCTTATGCTTGTGTTTTACTTTTTGTTCATGTTACAGAAATCTACCCTCTTGCTTATGTTGTGGTTTCATCGGAGAATGAAGCGAACTGGAAATGGTTTTTGGATAATTTGAGGCAAGTCCTTTCTCCTTTGCGACCAAAGCTTACTTTTGTGAGCGATCGAGGTATTGGATTGGTAACTCAAGTTCATGTTGTATTTCCTGAGGCTTTTCATGGTTGGTGCTACTGGCATATGGAATGCAATATCAATACATGCTTACCAAAGAATTGCAAGATTTATAACAAATATGTATTGGGACTGTTTAAGAAATATGTGTATGGAATGCAATATCAATACATGCTTAGCAGAAGTTGCAAGACTATCTCAGTTGAGCTCCTATTGATAAATGGGCAAGTTTTTTTTTCAAGGGTCGACGATATGGTAGGTTGTGTTCCAATATTGCTGAGAGCTTCAATGGTTCGGTCGTTGAATAGAGAGAGAAGCTTATAGCCATCATGGTTGATGAGATCAGGGTGAAGCTTATGGACCAAATGTGTACACGTCGCGAGGACTGCGCAAAGTTATTCAATTGGCATCAAACTCTATGTCCACAATATGAAGCTCTGCTCCACGATAACAAGATTCATGGTTGTGATTACAAAGTCACCAAGTCATCGGAATATGTTTTTGAAGTTCCTGTAACACAGACGGTCAATTTGAAAAGAAGAACATGTTCTTACAACAGTTGGTGTATTGACGGTTTCCCGTGTGCCCATGTTATCTGTTGTATCATGGTGAATAGAGAAGATCCTTACAAGTATGTTGAACACTACTTTACAGTAAAGTTCTACCGAGAATCATATAAACATGCAATCAATCATGTTCCCACAATCGAAAAGTCCGTGACAGTGTCTCCGAAATCGATGGTTTTTGGTCCGAATAATGGACCACAGCCAGGTAGTCGATCGAAGAAGAAGAGATTTCCTAATACAGGTTCAGTTCCCAATAAAAAGATGAGAACATGTGGTTCCTGCAAGGTTTTGACCACCCATAATAAACGGACATGCCCTTCTCGTCAGGTTTCATGAGATCTTGTAGACATTTCGACTACAAGTCATCGAATTTCACTTTTAGTTTCGTTTTTAGACTACAATATGTGTATCATACTATATTTCAGATTTCAGTAGATTTTTTTTTTTAGAAGTTAATGTGCTGCAGGTGTTTTCATTTTATAATTTGTCTGAGAATAAATAAGTTTGATTAAGTTTTCTATATTTTTTGTTTGATTAAGTTTTCCAGATTTTTTGCAGGCCTTTATAGTTTGGTGCAACAAAATTAGGTTTCATCATTGTTTTGATGGAACCCTTTTAGGTTTCACCATATTTTGATGGAACCCTTTTTGGTTTCACCATTTTTTTTGCTGTCACTTTTCTTCTGCATCTTTTGACAACACATTAGATGTGCCGCAAATATATGATACAACATTTATGGATGCTTGTAGTACCAGAATATCGCTACAACGCTATTCCCGCGATATTAACAACATTTCTGCGAGAAGCCCAAACGTTTCTACAAGTATTAACGACACTTTGACGAGATTATCGCAAGATTCTTCAACAACATTTGGCGAGTGTCACAAAAGAGTGATGTAACGATTAACGATTAAAGATATATGAAGAATAAGTCTGCTTCACGATGGTTATAAAGTTGGCGATGGTGAAGACTGAAGTTATGGCGATGAGATCGCAAAGTAGATCCGAATTAGGGGGAAATCTTAGTTGTCTTCCACTATGTAAATCCCTATATAAAGGGCACGATAGATCTAGAAAAGGATGATGCATTTTTGAGAGCTGAGACAATTTTGAGGAGAGAGAAACTCCAGAAATAAAGTTGTACTTCTGAGTTTTGATCTTTCTTGTAAATCTTCCTGAAAGTGAATTAATAAAAGTGTTGTTGTTCATCCACAATTATGGCTTAGTTTTCATAGATTCTTGACAAGGGTGTAGTGTAGGAAATCCTGCAACTACATTTTGCCGCTAGAAACAAGGAAAATCAGTCTAAGAAATCTCAAATTGCAACTTGAAGATTTGAAAAAATTGTTAGAATTGGAGAAATGGCTAGAAGGAGAAGAAATACATCAGAACCACCAACAACTGTGAGGAGGAGCAAAAGACTTGCAGGTGAAGGAACAGGTGAATTGGAAGAATCTTAAGAATAAGATCAGGAAGAAATAGAACAAGAAATGAAGTAAAAAATTCAAATCAACAGCCGAATCAACAAGCACAATCGCAAAATAGGGATGTGGATTATGATAGAGTGAGCGTACACACTTGGAGGTCGGATTCAATGGAAGAAGCAGAAAATCGACAATTAAGAAATTGAGAAGAAGGAGAAAGAAATCAAAGAATGGCTGGAGAATTAGTTCACGTGGGACGTGAAAATGGGACAGTAGATGATCTGAGGCAAAGAACACAGGAAGAAATGAGATTAGAGGCGGAGGAACGTGCGAATCTAACAAGACAAAATCATGAGCTAAGAATGGAGAATTTGAGGTTACAAAGAAGGAGGTCAAGAAGTACTGTAAGATCAAATTCAAGATCATTCAGGGAAGAACCAAGGCGAAATTCTCCAATGAGAAATGTTAGAGAAGAAGTGCAAAATTTAAATGGAGAGCAACGTCATATAGAGGAAGAGATAATTGGCGATCGTTATAATCTGCGTGACAATAGAAATCAAGAGGGAAGAAACAACCAAATTGAAAAACAGAATCCAGAAGAAGGTAGGAGGATATTTCATGGGCGATAGAATCAAAGGAATCAAAGAATAATTGAAGAAGAAATTAAAAGATACTATACTGAACAAGCACGCCTGGCTTGCGAGAGAGAAAGATTAAGAGCAGAAGTAGAAGAGCAAGAATTCCGAGAGGCAGTACGACAAAATAGCCATGAAAATCGAGAAAGAAGACGTACACAAAATCGCTATAATGATAATATTCAAGAGGAGTATGATAGGATACAAAGGAGAATAGAGAGACAGCGAAGAGAAATGAGGAGAAATGAAGAAATTCGCAGAGAAGAAGATAGGCAACAGCGATTTCAAGAGGATGGTGAAAGAGAAAATCGTAGAGAAAGACAGGATGATGATGAAGAAGGAGATACGCAAAATCTCGCAAGACAAGAAAGACAAGAACGCAGAAGAAGGGAAGCTGCATTAAAAAGGCCAATGGAACAAAACTCAGCTGAGAATGAGCAAATTTTGAGAGAATTAACAGAAATGCGAGGAATGATAAGCAATAGAAGAGAAGGAGGTAGAAAGCAACTTGATGAAGCTATTGAAGAAGATGTGAGGACTCCATTTACTCAAGAAGTACAATTAAGAGGAATACCTCCAAAATGCAATTTATCAGCACTAACCAGCATTTTTGATGGGACTACTTGTGCCGTTCAACACGTTAAAGCTTATGTTAGATGTATGCTACAGTGGGAGAATCATGATGATGTGTTATGCAAGTATTTTGTATCTAGCTTAACTGGCGAGGCGTTGAAATGGTTTGAGGGATTACCAAAAAATACTATAACCTCTTTTGATCATTTACAAGCTACATTCTTAGGAGCGTACATCAGCAACAATTCATCACGGCCGGGTATTGAAGATATGTTTGGGCTAAAACAAAGAGTTGGCGAGAGTCTGAAGCACTTAACCATAAGGTGGAAGTCAATGTGCAGTGAGATGGCTGGAAGGGTGGATGAAAGATACCTGATCCTATCCTTCATTAATGCAATGTTTGCGACTAATTTGTTGTACATTCAAATTTTCAGAATCAAAAATACAATTACCATGACAGAATTGCGAGAGCTACATGAAGAATATATTGCTTTGGAGGAGAAACAAAATGAGATGGAATCATATCCAATTGTAAACACCAGCTCACTAACGGCCAGTGGAAGTTTGCTTCCTAAAATGATAAATAATGTGGCGAGCACCTCGCAGACACAACAAGAGAAAGTGGTGATTTATAACTAGCAGAGATTAGTAGCGATGGGCAGTCGAGATCAGGAAGAATATGAAATGGAGAAGAATTATTATAATCGCGGTGGTAATAATAAGATTCAAAGACTCGATCAACCTCAAGAGACTTATGGTGGACAAAGGCAGAATAATTTTAAAGGACAAAGTAATCAGAGGATAATCTGGGAGGAAATTAAGATGCCTGCTCTCAATACTAGCATAGAAAAGATTTGGGAAGCTATCATTTTAATGGAAAATATACCCTCTCCGTGGAACATGGGAAAAGAACCCCATCCAAACAATCGAAGTCAAGTATTCTGTCCTTATCATCATTTTCATGGTCACACAGTAAACGATTATAGGAATGTGAAGAGAATAATCTTGAGGATGATTGATCAGGGAAAGTTAAATCATTTTCTAGCAGGACATCCACAATCTCAAAGAATTACCGCCAAGACTTAAACTCGCAGAGTGAATGCTGTAAAAGGAGCGGAAACATTTGTAATAGAAGTTGGAGCCAAAGCAAAGAATTTGTTTTGTAATTCTATTGTACATTCACGCAGAACTATAGAGGACTTCCATGACAATATCTTAAGCAGGGTCTTCGCGAGAGATACAGATGGAAGAGAGATATTGAATATCGCGAGATCCTCGCCATTAGAGGAGTGGCAGAAGCAAACTCTATCTTTCACTGCGCAAGATGTACCTGAGGTTGGCGAGCAGGACGATAATCCACTGGTCGTACGATTAGAGATTAATCCAAAACAAATGCAAGAAGAAGATGAAGAGAATGATAGTAAAGTTGAAGATTCTTGGGCCATCAATAGAGTCTTAATAGATACAGGGAGTTCTGTTGATATCTTATTTTATCATACCTTTAAAACCATGGGAGGAAGAGACGAAGATCTAATTCCATCAACATACAAAATCTATGGTTTTAATGGCACATCTAACAAACCAAAGGGGGAAATTGAAATGCAGATACCGTTAAAAGGAATATCTTCAAAAAATCTTATTCTGTGTTGTGGACATCGAATCACCTTACAATGCCTTGATAGGACGACCCTGGTTACACGGGATATTGGGTGTAGTATCTACTTATCACCAGTGTATCAAATTTCCTCATCCAAAAGGTGTCGGAGTTATTAAAGGAGATTGGGGAGAAAGCAAGAAATGTTATGAAATCGATATGAAGTCTTGCGAAGAAAGAGCTGAAAAGAATGGCAATTGGAAGTGCAAAATTAAGCAACGACAGAAATGTGAAAGGTTAATGATTGATGCAATAGAATGAAAAGAAGATGTGAAAACTGATGACGAGCGTCTCGCAGAAAAGGAGACAACAACAAAATGTAGCAGAAAAGCAGAATTAGAAAATAGTAAGTAAAGAGGTAAAATGATGAATTTCAGAGAATTCTGCGAATAATTCGTTTGAAAAATATGTAATTGAACAAGATATTGTGCTTGAAAGAATCGCAAAATTTTACCAAAATGATCAAAGTTATGAAATTCTATCAGAGTTACAATACTCACGAGAAACGCGAATAAAATTTCGCAGAGACATAAGAATGGGACGAACTTTCATGGCGTGCACCCTAGTTCGCGAATAAAATTTCGCAAGAGGCAAATGTAAGACCTAATAGCACGTCATAAAAGGGGTATCTCTGGACATGACTCAACGATAAGGTTATACCGCTGCTGGAACCTGAGTCATGCAGACGATGGGGTTAAAGAAAACCTATCCGGGAGAGAGATCTTGGATTTCCAACTATATATGGTTATACCCTGGTTGGACGACTGAGAATCTCTTCCAAGAAGTGCAAAGTATGACCAAGGCGCCAAGGTACACGGTTGAGCCAAGGGTGCCCGGAGCGCACGAAACTCTCTTGCCATCCTTGGTAAGTCTTGGCTACAATGCTCTTGGCCTGAAGAAAACCCCAACTAGGGTGCAGTCTTGCAACTATAAGCCATATAGGCATAAAGGACAAGAGGCTGCGAACACAACTGGTTGTTGGCAAATCCCGATGGGGGGAGCTAGTCTTGTATGGACGATGTGCCCTCCTTGAAGGGGTAACCAGGGGGAAGATAATGGCGGCACCCTCCATTAGGGACCTGATAAGTGTCTTAAGACGGCAATGTCATGGGGCTTTATGATCGCAAGAACATTTATACCTGTCATATTGTCGCGTAACGTAAATGATGCAGAGGCAACAAGCCATGAGAAAAATGTTAAGATGAGATCAATGGGTTTTTACATGAAAGTGTAAAGACGTCCTGCGATTTCATCGCAAGACGATAATATCACGAGGCTTTGATCTTGCGAGAGAACTTAGACTTGTCATATTATCACAATATAATCAAAGAAGAAAGATAAGGCAAGATAAATGGGTCAATACATGCAAATGTAAAGACGTCCTGCGATTTTATCGCAGAAAGAAGAAGCGTGGCAAAATAAGACCTTTAATTAGGAATGCACAATAAGACCACAAGATTACTGCGATAATACTTGCAGATGTTATAAGAATTGCGATTTCACGCAACTATTATTTGACGGTAAGATCGCCAATATTAAGGTAAAATTTTGATTTTGATTTAATCTTTAATCAATTTTTATATTGCAGATAAATAATAGAGGCAAGTATGGGAATGCATGAGAACGATGAAATTATTATTCATCTATCATATAAAAATTGCATAGATACAAGCACGCATATAATTAAAAGAATAATAGTTATATTGATTGATTAACTTGTAGAAAAAGAACTGTTTTCTGATTCTTACAGGTAGAAACAAAAGAGGCAAAAGAAATTTACAAATTAACGGCAATATTACAGAAAAAGGAGAAAGAAAAAGAAGAACTAGTTAGATCCATCGCGATCCTCCTTATCAGACTTCCCTTCATCGCCAGATTCTTCCCCTTTATCATTATCATCATTATTTTCTTCTCCACCAGACTTTTCACCTTCGTCATCACTATCATTTTCATCCTCATCAGAATTTTCAGCCTCACTATCAGAAATGTCAAGACTTGAAATCACTGCGGGTACTTATTTCGCAAGATCAGGGTATACAGAAAGAGAAATTCCATGGTCATCGCAGACCAATTTAACAGAATCATTGCGAACGACAATGAGAGATCTATTGAAGTTCGCGTTGGTGATTCCAAACTGCTTCTTCAGTTGTGAATATTTGTAATTGCGAGCAACAAGGGTATTCGCGAGCTGATCCTTCTCTTGTTCAAGCTCCTTGATCCTTTCAAGATAACCTTTTTCAGCTTCTACAAGAATATAACAACAAGTTAGAAATTTTATAAAAGAGAATAATGAAAACAAGAAATTAGCGAGAAAAAGAGTAGCCAATAACCTTCTTTGTTAGATATCATATCTCTAATTAGAGCCGCTTGTTCGACTTGAAGGCTAACATTTACACCTAAATCATTTCTGGCATTGTCAAGAACCTTCGCAGCCCAGGCAAACTCATCATCGCTATTAATAAGGAGACGAGATCGAATTTGAGTCTCCCTCGCAAGAAGATCTTCATTCTCGCAGATAAGTTTATCTCTAACCTTTTGAACTTCAAGGAGAGTTTTATGAAAATTTTCTAAGGTTTTAGCTCCCTTTTTTATGGCGAGATCCTTCTCGTCAATAAGATCGCTATTCTTCTGCCTTAATTTATCTATTTCTTTCTTTGAATCAAAATAAAGGCTCCTATATTTGTCAGTCAAGCCTAAATTGAATCTATGTTCAAGTTTTAAGAGATTAAACTTGGATCTAAGTTCATCTATGGAGAGGGAGTTAATCTTATCATCTGAGAAGTTACTCAAGGAATTATTAAGACTAGCGAGAAGAGTATGATCATCTACAGGTTCAGGAAAAGTTTGAAAGATTATAGCCTCGTCAGTAAGACCATAAACATCTGCAAGTTAAAAGTGATTGCTTGAATAAGCTGCAATAGAATAAAAGGAATTAAGAGAGAAGGGAAATCAGTCACACCATAAAGTTGTTGGTTAGCTTTATCGAGATTATCGATATTTTTCTTATCAACGGAAGCTTCCGTCTCCATCTGCTTATTCTTCTTGCGAAGTTCAATAACTTCAGACTCTAGCTTTTCCTTATCTTGGCGAGCTTTAACAGCTTTCTCTTCAGCGTAGAAGCAGCTTTCTCTTCAGCGTAGAAGCATCTTTTGTCTAAATCAGAAGCAACAGCAAAAGAAGCTCTTCCAACCTGCGAAGAAGAAAAACAAATTAAAATATAGCGATGAAGAAAAATAAACAAACTAAGGAAGTGAAAACATACCAAAGCACCAAGAGAATTCAAGAGACTGGGAGTCAGTGATCTAGAGATTCCTTGGAGAGAATCATTATCTACTAATATAGGAGCATCGCAAACTTTAGCGAGAGCTTGAGATGTCTTTTTAATAACTTCATCCTCGCCATTAGAGGTCATGCTATGGGAAATATTGCTAAAAATTCTGGACAGATGAGTCATTGAGGAATCAGAAGAAGAAAATTTTCTTATTGAAGGAAAAACACCAGCTTTAAAATCCTCATCAAAACCAGCACTTGGATTCTCCGGAATTGATTGAGGAGTTGAAGAAGAAGAAGGTTGAATTTTTTTTTTCTTTAGCGGAGGATTGCTAAATTCGTCATTGCGAGGGGCAGAAGATCTTCCCCTAGAAGAAGTAGTAGACTTCTCCTTTATAGGTTTCCCAGATGTTTCCTTTGAAGAATTATCCATGATATTTGCAGGAGGCAATGGTTCTAACTCTTCGATTTCCTGCGAGCACAGATGAAGATAAGAAATAGGCACAACAATATATTGTAAAAACTTATAAAGAAATATTTCTTACTTCATCTGTGAAAGACATCAAAGCCATGCGAATGCTGGGTTTCCTAAGAGCTTTATAACTGAGTTTCATCCTATCAATCTGAGAAAAACCAAAATAGTTAGCGAGAATATAAAGAAGACATTGGCGAGAATATAAAGAAGATGATAAACGTTAATAATATGAAAAATTGAGAGAATATACTTCTTTAGTTTTCTCAGGCCAGTTGAAGACCCAGGGTTGATATTCAGCGAGATTCTCGGGAAGTTCGCGAGAACCAGATATATAAGCACATTCAAGACTTAATGGGAAGATGAACCACTTATTGTCGCTAGAATGACAAGGACCTTGGTTAGTAGATGTATGAAAGTCAATATCCATCATAAGAGCATTATCACCAGTGACCTTCTCTTTCTTCAAACGAACACCCCAACATGTACTATCCCTCTTCATAGGGACAATTCTATAGTTTACAAAAAAGTTGTCCACAGTATAATCGCAAGAAACAATGGGGACATATGTGAACAAAGGATTCTTTGGAGCCTTGGGGTAGCGAGTTCCTTTAACAGTGCCACGAGAAGCATATTCAAGTAGTAATCTGATGCAGTCCCCACCCAATTGGTATATTGCTCGTGAGAATCTCTCGTCAGAGATTATTTGATAAAACAGTGGGAGCTCAGAATCATAAAGAGGGATGGGAAGACCAGCTTCAAGTTGTCCTAGCGATAATACGATTTTTTCGCGAGAACATTGATCATCAGTGAACAGTTTAAGGGAAAGTTCTGATTTAGAATCTTGATCTGGAATTAAAGACAAATTAAAACCTTTAGTTCTAAGTCTCTCGCGCATTTTATTGAAGGCCTTCAAATTTTTAGCACCGGCAGCAACCATTTTGAGTATGGGAATGAAGGAAAAAGTTGAAAAGAAAAAATAAATCACAACGATTATAGAAGCGCAATTTGCGGAAGAACAGTAAAAATTGCAGAGAGAATATGGAGAGAAGGAAGAAGAAAGTAAAAGAGAAAAGAAGAGGAATGAGAAGAGTATGTATAGAAGAAGAAATTTCTTGAAAAGGATGAAGGCAATTAATGCAAAGAAAAGACGTGGATGGTAAGATCGCAGCGGTTACAGAAGACGTGTCAAAAATTTATTGGAAGAAAGAAACTCGTGAAAACAGCTGGCGGAGGACGTAGAAACGTGTCAGAATGGGAAAGCAGAAAAGATAAGCGATTATGGCATTCTTAATTCTCATGATCTTCTCTTCTTCGCAGAAAAGACATGAGAAGAGGCAAGATGTAGTACCAGAATATCGCTACAACGCTATTCCCGCGATATTAACAACATTTCTGCGAGAAGCCCAAACGTTTCTACAAGTATTAACGACACTTTGACGAGATTATCACAAGATTCTTCAACAACATTTGGCGAGTGTCACAAAAGAGTGATGTAATGATTAACGATTAAAGATATATGAAGAATAAGTCTGCTTCACGATGGTTATAAAGTTGGCGATGGTGAATACTGAAGTTATGGCGATGAGATCGCAAAGTAGATCCGAATTAGGGGGAAATCTTAGCTGTCTTCCACTATGTAAATCCCTATATAAAAGGCACGATAGATCCAGAAAAGGATGATGCATTTTTGAGAGATGAGAGAATTTTGAGGAAAGAGAAACTCCAGAAATAAAGTTGTACTTCTGAGTTTTGATCTTTCTTGTAAATCTTCCTGAAAGTGAATTAATAAAAGTGTTGTTGTTCATCCACAATTATGGCTTAGTTTTCATAGATTCTTGACAAGGGTGTAGTGTAGGAAATCCTGCAACTACAATACTATTTTATAAAAATGAGACATCATATTTCCGTAGACATAAGCTTTTAAGGGAACACAACTGAAATCGCACGAAATCTTTTTTTATATAAACTGTAATTTGTCACCATTAGAATTACTCGATAACCATTTCAACTCAATAACCATTTCAAAAGTAGTTTAAACTTCGATTAAAACTGAATCTGCAAAAACATGGGCACGACATGCGAGTATTATTCTATGTCGTCAAGGAGTATCTTCAACGCCAACTTTGGTCTCATATTATGCACCTTTTCTCGTACAACATCTTCATGAGACATGTTTCCCTTCAAGAGGCTCTTCATGTAATAGCAAACATGAAGGCCACAATCATTCCTGAAAAACCAAAACAATGTCTCAAAAATGGTTACGAGTGACGATCTGAAAGTGTTCTGACATTGAAATGATGAAACCAAATCTGGTTAAATCAAACAAACATTAAGTAAACACACCAACAGGAAATGGTTTCAAGCATATGTGAACTAATAAACTTCAAAACATAGCTTACCCCATTTGTTGACAACATGAAGGGTTGTGCAGAGTGTACAGTATTGGTTGACTAGTCTGCTCGTCACGGGGGAGCTTTGCGTCGTGCTGTGCAAATGCTGATATTATTTGATGTCTTATGCTTTCAAAACCTTTTCCGCATTCTTCTTCGGTGGAAGCCAAGGAGTTTTAGTGATAAAATTCTGCGGTCTCCATATCAAAAGCAAGCAGCGTCCAATGGTTTACATTTCCAAGTGTTGTCAGCAACGGAACGAATAAAAATTGCACGCTATAATCCATGTTGTCGATGAAATTCTCTATTACAATAACACATTTTTTTCCTAATGAGTGACATGTCTGAAACAATATGAGAAAACAGCTCCTTAATGAGTGACGGATATGCAAGTGTTTCTTCCTAAAAAACGAAACCAAACTTGGTTCCATCAAGATTAACCACATAACCAACAACACTTTTTTCTTCCAAAAATAATTACATGATAGAAATTCTTCAGAGGAAACTTACATATGCAAATGTGCTTAGAAACATAGTTGTCTTGTACTTTGGAGAACCATCTTGTTTTAACTCTATTTTTTTTTATGTTCTTTTGCAGCTTCAACATGTAGAACTCGATGATGTCTCATGCGACGTCACCCTTTCTCATCAAATCATCCATCATCCTCCCCGATATCCACAATTAAAGATTTAAATGCTCCCACGCCGTGGACCTGTTAATTTTGTTTTTTAAAAGCTAGTGAATGATGGATCAAAAGAAGGAGAAACAATGCATAAATGGGAACACATTATTGATGAAACCAGTTTTAATTTGGTTTCATCAGTGATTTTCCACTTACCTGTCATTATTATTTCTGAAAAATCTGCTCACAAGGGGTCTCTCATTTTGCTTGAGTACCTTCATGATCTTCAAATTATAAACTGCTTTCAACTTCACCCCCTGGACTTCCTGTACCACCTTGCTATATCTCTTACTACTTGTAATCTTTGTTCTTTTCCCGGGTGTGTAATCCTGCATTCTAATAGGTGGTTGCAATTTCCTTCTGTCATCCCTCATTCTTGTAACCATGTTACTCAGCCTTTGTTCAGGCATAACACTGACGTCTCGATATATTTTCTCTTCGCTGTCACTTTGCGACAGTCCTAAACTGAAACCAGGTTCTTCATTTTCGAAATCAACTAAATCCCCTGCCATTTTTACGGCTGAGTAGTAGTATGCGCTTTAAATATTTGGCTTTGACGAAGAACATCTCTTGGCCTCAGATTTATTAGCGTAATTAGATTCCATTTGCCGAATTTTATCTTCATCAATTTCAAATTGAGTTTTATTGTCTTCTTGCTCAACATTTTTCTTCGACGAAGAAGCTTTATCCATTTTAGATTCGACCCGCTCGGCCACCTTGATATCCTCGATAGTATTCGGAGTTAACTCAGTACCATCTCCTTCTTGTTCTTCCTCAGTGACTAGCTTCGACGAAGAAGCTTTCTTCATTTCAGATTCCACATGTTCAGCCACCTTGATATCCTCAATAGTATTGGAGTCAACTCAGTACCCTCTCCTTCTTATTCATCATCGGTGACTGGCTTCGACGAAAAAGATATGACCTGCTCTTTTACTACTCCTTATATTTGTTTTGACAAATTTGTAAGGTCAACACCTGAAAAGACACTATCTAGAGTAATGAGATCTTCACCTTTTGCAAATTCGTGTTGATGTTCCGCATCTTGTTTTATTTCTCTATGGGTTGAATCCTTTTTTGGTTCCATCATAAAATCTTCAAGAGTTTGAGCAGCATCTTCCCGTGTTTCAAAAATTGAAACCTTTTCTCCAGGCAACGAAACTGTTTCTTGTTCTATCACGCGATCCACCACCGCAGCATCTATCATGTTAACATCACTTGTTATCACCTGCAATATTAAGATATCTAAGTCATTTTATTTTTCATATTCCTGTGTTTCAAAACCTAATGCTGTAAAAATCTAAAACTTCTGAAAGAAAAGAAAGAACTGGCCAATTCATGAAACAAACATTAACTTGAAATGATGAAACCAAATCTGGTTTCATCAACAAAATGATGAAACAAACATCAACTTGAAATGATGAAACCAAATATGGCTACAACAAACCAGATTTGGTTTATGAAAGACCACATAAGTTTATGAAAGACTATGAAAGACTAGCAATAAACTGAAATTTATCAAAGAAGTTACAAATTTAACCTTTCTCCTCAATTTAACTCATACAAGTTTCTTGAATTTAACAATCAACAATGTTATTCATAGGCAATGAAACTCTTTCTGGTTCCATAAAAAAATAATTTTCATAGTAAACAACGTACAAAGCAACCTAATAAAATAAACTAGATCTAACATATTACCTCAACATCTTCTTCACGGTTCGAAACTGCTTCAGGTACTATTGGAACATCAGCTTGTTTTCTTTTACGTCTCAAATAAGTGCTTTGTACCGGTTGTTGTACCCTGTCCTCAGCATCATATTTTGCCAGCAGTGATTCTTCTTATTCAGAAAGAACATTTGTTGCATTGGTCCTAAGCTTTTCAATAAAGGCTCGCGCCCATTGGTATTTGGCTTTGTAGGAGTTAGCTTCACTGCTAGCACCAACATTTCCTTCAACTGGTGCAGACACTTCATTTTCAGCATCACCAACCGGCATTCCATTTTCAGTATCACCAACCGGCACTTCAGCTTCATCATAATCTTCAACAACAATATCCACTTCATCTATGGGCTCAACCAAGCGCATTTCTTGTTCGTCATACTGAAGCAAGAATGATCCCTTTAGGTGGCCAATATTCTCCAGCAGTACACAAGAAAAATTAGTTTCAGCTTAAAAATTTGATGAATCCAAATTGGTTTCATCAAGAATTTTCGACGAAACCAAAATTGGTTTTATCAAAAAAAGTAAATTTGCTAAGTAAATATTTACCAAAATTGGTTTAAAATAAAATAAACGACATACCAAGCATAGAATTTTAGTTATAACAAGTAATGGTAACAAGTCATATCAATAATTCATAACATGCCAAAAGAAAAACAAATCCAATTCTAACATACTTGAGACATCGCAATAATGGTTTGGAAAAACACAATATCCCATCTATCTATATATCAATCAGTGGAAATTTTGTAGGTTGAGTGGTGGATGATTCGCTGAGTCATAATATATGTTGCCCTACATTGCAAACATCATAACTATACTAACCAAATTAATCAGTGCATAAACAGTACAAGATGAGGAGTTGTTATACTGGTGGTGTGAAGCTTCATTGGTGGAACATGACATGATATACAATTGACACATGGACGATATCTAAAACATAGAGGATTTCGAATATTGTCTAACAAATTTATCATATAAGACCTTCGAAGTTATCTAAGAAACAAAAAGTCAGCTAGAATTTTTGATGAAACCAAAATTGGTTTCATCGGAAAAGTAAATCTTCTATGTATAAATATTTACCTCAAACCAAAGTTCTTTTTTTTTTTCCGACAATATTCTCGAAGTTAGACAATACTTGTTGGAAGATGTTGCTAAGGTTCCATCTAGCAAATCTCGGATACTTTTCGAGCCCATCCTTTCTTTAAGCGATCTTTGTCATCTCTGCCAACCAATACTGAAAGAAAAAAACCCAATATTCAAATTAATCATCAAAAACATTATAAAAATACTTAACTTATGAACCAAAAAGAACAAATCTTAACTTACCAGCGGGTAAATGACGCAACCAACTACATTTTCTACGTCTTTTCTGTTTGTCATTAGCGAATCAAGTAGATAGTCATGAAAGACTTCTGGCCAATACACCTTATTCATATCAAACACCATGTACAAGTACTTTGCTGTCAGAGTTTTCCCACATTTGTTGGGGACAAATACTGAAACCAAAAGGAACATGACGAAAAACTTGACAAAGTCATCCGCTCTGATTTCATCCTTTGCGGCTTACAGTATACAATTTTTAATATCGGTTTTCCTCGTCTTTTTATTTCCACGAAAATATATACTTAGCCATGAAGACATTAACCTTTTTAAACAGATCTTCATCTATGTCGTCTACTTCTACATAATTCACCATTTGTAGACCAAAAGTCACAGCAAAATGTTCGGGAATGGTCCGCAGAGTCTTTTCCCGTGATCTAGTTAACCTGAAAAAATACAGGCGCTCACCATCATGTATATTTTCTATTGAACTTAAAAGCATCATTAATGCTTTTGTCTTTTTTATGAGCTTTTCTTCGTTCATTACGCCATCATAGATCGGCTCAAAGAAACGCCAGAATGGACATGATTTAAGAGCTTTCAAATGCAGTTGCTTGTTTTGTATCAATGCCTTAATTTCCGCTGCTAGCTCGCACAAATGATGCAATGAACACCTGAATGGTTTTGTATCTCTTTTTTTACCTATTGTGAAACCAAAAGTAAACCCTAAGAGAATAATAAATAAAAATGATGAAACCATAAGCATAATTGAAAAACGGTGAAACCATAAGATTACACTTGAAAAATGATGAAACCATAAGCAAGAACAAAGTGATGAAACCATAAGCATAATTGAAAAGTAATGAAACCATAAGCATAAGTTTACACTTGAAAAATGATGAAACCATAAGCAAGAACAAAGTGATGAAACCATAAGCATAATTGAAAAGTAATGAAACCATAAGCATAAGTTTACACTTGAAAAATGATGAAACCATAAGCAAGAACAAAGTGATGAAACCATAATCATAATTGAAAAGTGATGAAACCATAAGCATAAGTTTACACTTGAAAAATGATGAAACCATTAAAAAAAATAACTCTAGAAGTAAACCAATAACTAAAAATAATGAAACCAATTTTGGTTTCATCAAAAAACAGAAAATGAAATCTGGTTTCATCACAAATATGTTACATCAAACAAACAACAACAGAAATCTGTTTTCACCAATAACTGAAGATGATGTAACTCGAATTTGGTTTCATCAAATAAAAAAAAACAAAAAAAAACGGCCAACAGAATACACAAGAAATAAACATACCCAAAATTGAATTTCAACAGAAGAAAAAAAAAACACCCAAAATTGAATTAGTTTTCAATTGAAACCTAAACCTAACAAATGAAACCTAAAAGCAAACTGAAAACCCAAAAAATCAAATCAAATCTTAACCTAAAAATCTGGTTACATAAAAAAAAAAAAAAGACATTAAACCATGACTCCTGGTTCACGAGATTTTATTTTTACTAGGATAGGTTTTGCAATACAAAAAGGGCTTGCGGCGCAGCTTGTTGCCCGCTTGCCTTCTATGTAAGAATATTAAGTCCAAAGTTAATAATGATTGCATATTTAGATTAAACCATTGAAAGCTAATAATTAATGAGATTTCTTACCTTTTGGAAGAGGTTTCGCAGTTATCTTTAGATTAACATCTTTCTTTTTCTCCTGTTGATTTTTTTTATTCGCCATTTTTGCTATTTTAGACTAATTAGGTCAGAAAAATGAAGCTAGTTAGGTCATATTTTGCTTCAATGGTTGACATACGTAACCATCGAATAAGAGAGGAACGTGAAATCGAGAATCAGATATGATTCTCGCTACGGGATGAAGGAGTTAGAGCATATCTGAGATTTCTGGGTTGGTTTTAAAGGAGTTTCAGAAGAGCGGAGGTTTTAAGAGTTTTTTGTCTGTTACGCACGTTGTAGAGTAATTATAAGTGGCTTATTTTTTATTTCAGTTTCTTTTGGGTTGAATTAGGGGAGGGTAGTTTACACAGTTGATGATATTTGGGGTTTTTGTGTCATATTTGTTAGGACGGGTTTTTTGTGGATGTATAGTGACACCTTTGGGGTTATAACTCGCGGACTGTTATTACTAATATTTTCTTCAGATACACCGTTATCACGAGGAGGGAGCTACGGCTACCTTAGAGCCCAGCTGGCTCCCAATAAAGTCATTTTAGTCTCATTTCAAGACCATTTTAGTCCCATTTTAAGATTTGTAGTCATATTAGCCATTTTGGTCCCATTTTGCACCCTCTCAATGCCTGGCTCCCTTGATAGCACCCACGTAATTTCTTCTTGTTGATGATACGCTAGCTAGGATGGATGGACCACCAATATTTGGTAGGTGGGCATTGTTTTTGACCAAAGTGCATAAAACGTTAAGAGTGTGGCACATCAAACACCAACTCAACAAGTAATTTAGATCTTAAAAAAAAATCTGAAATATTGCTCTCACACCTGAAACCGTTTTTTTTAACGGTTTTTTCCTTCTAAATCCCTAAACCTAAATCTTCAGATTCAATGTTCATCTCAATTCTTCTCTGCTAATTTCTAGGGTGGCTAGACCAATTCAATAGCAAAACTCTTTTACTAGATTAGTCCTATCAAACCTGGATTTCCCCTGCGTTTTTTGTGGTTTCAACTTTCTTCTGATTTAGGTGTTGTCCTGTCAAAAACCTTATCTCAAGGCGGCAGCTTAAATCCCAATTCCTTTATGAATTCATTTAGTTGGGTATTGTATCAAATTGTTCAAAGAGTTCACTGGATAATTTTAATCAGTTGCAGACGTGTTGGTTCTCCCCTTCATCCTTATTCGGTGGTGATTCTCTATCTTCTTGACTGGTTGGTATCTCACATCTCCCTGCTATGGGTTTTCAAATCAGGTATTTATGATTTCGTCTCACTTTGGTAATTATAAAGTTTGGTGACACCAGAAGTTATTATTCTATTGGATGGTGTTTAGGCTCTATTTTTACAAAGTAGCTGCCTGGCTTAGATGTACACTTGCCATTGTTTTGAACTTCAATTGTCTATACCCCTTTCATTTCAATTCTTGCTCTTGTGCTGTCTTTGAAAGTTCCTTTTGTTGATGTTCCCTGACATGTTGGTCTCTCGGTTCTGCATAATTCAATAGCCATGTCATTCTATTTCAGTTAAGTTTCCCCTATTCATTAAGACCCTTTTTCCCCGATGTTTGCATACAACCTAGCTCTTTCGTTCTGCAAACCTTGTTTTTGCACTTCAAACCTTTCAGTTTGTTAATATTTTTCTTACCCTGCTCTCAACATGCCTGTTGTTTGGAACGGTGACCTAGATAAACTCACTAACATGCTTCAAGCCTCCATGAGACTAGACACTAGTAGAATTCTTAATGTCCAAAACCCAAATGCCCATCAAAATGTCCCTCATAATCTTTGGAGATATTATCTTATTGGGGGGGTTCTTTACGCTACATGATGTAAATGCATGGCAACTCAGATGTGCATTGAGGAAATAATGGAGAGTCGGAGGAGGTATGTCTGTGAGGCAAGCTGGTGTTGAGTATTATCTTATCAGATTTCAGATTTATCATGAATTTGTTAGAGTTGTTAGACATGGGTCAAGAGATGTTTTGAATGATATATTTATGATTAGTGTTTGGCATAAAGACCAAGACTTTAGACAAATTAACCTTTCTCATGTTGAGCTGAACATCACTATAAGGGGATTAACCTTAGAACAACTTGAAGACTTTGATGATGTTAGAGGATATGTGTTCCATATTGGTGAGATTATCACTTTTGATCAGCCAGTTTTCACTCAGTAAGGTACCTATGAGATGACAATTAGAATTTCGATGAATATCTTCAACACCTTAAGAGAAAGAACCATCGCAGACAATGGAAGAGGAGGACTAAATACACTCACTTTTGAATATCATGAGTTACCTTTTAATTTTTGCGAGTTCTGTAGAAGACTGGCCTTGTTTTTTTTCAAGGTTTTTTTGTGCATCTTTGGAACATTGAAGATATGCGAAGTTTGGGTGTCTCGTTTCGGAAGTCTAGAGCAGATGGGTGTTTAGATGCCTTCTTGGGAGATTTCTTGATGCAGCCATTGGGAACCTTGAAGCTCCTGTTAAAGCCTTTGTGTTTTTAGTTTTTCTGTTTTCTAGCTCTCAGGGCATGTTGCCCATAATTTGAAGTTTTTTCTTTTCATGTGCCCCTTTGGTCTATGGGGGTCGGGGAACTACGGGTCCCTTTTTGTAATCTTGTTGGTTACGTTTTTTTGCTCATAATATAGACCAATTATTGACCGAGTAAAAAAAAAGCTCAATATAGACAAGCTCAGAACTTGGTACAAAATGGATATCAACTACCTGCTCCACCAGGCTTGTACCCTCCCTTACATCAACAAGAAAATGACGAAGATATGGAAGAACTAAATGGGAATGCAGATGATGAACTTGGATTTTTTTCATGATGACATCGACACCTCAAGTACCAACAGAAACACACAATCTGTAGCATCTAACAAATCAGAAATCAGCATTTCAGATCATAACGAAGCCATCCTTCCGGAAGAGGACAAACATATAGCAGACTCAAACCCAGAAATCACACCACCACTTTCACCTCATTATGTTGTTGCCTCTTCTATGGGATGAATTTGGTTTCTTTACCCCAGAACCAACAGAGTCAGTACACCTTCCAAATATCTATGAAATTACATGGGATCAAACCATCACATCCTCTGCCAAAAGACCAAATCCTAGCAATTATGTCTACTCCTTCCGTCCGGAAGATTTAGAAAAAATTTGATCCTATGGAGCTATATCCACCTACAAACCCTGACCCGTCTGCTACTTCATCCTCTAGAGCTCCAATTTGGCATACAATAGATGACTATAGAGCTTGGATACTCCAGGAACCAAATAAGAAAAGACAAAAAAAATTTTAAAGAACTGGCGGCAAATCATCCAACTGTGTTGGTGGATATCTACCAGGCTGAATCTTTCGCACCACCAGATTCCCCTCCAGTAAGGCCAGATACTATCCCGATGGATATTTGGGAAAGTTTGGGATATGAAGAACATAACATTGCATATCAGGATGGAAGTAAGGAAGAACTATGCGTCACTGATCGCAAAGGCAAAGGAATTATGAAGGAACATTAAAACCACAATCTCCACTCAAGTTCAATATGTTTCTCGGACTCGACATTTACAAATTCCCAATTGAGGTTAAGTTTACTAATCAGAGTTGCTTTCACTTGGGCTGGCCAGCCGTTGATATTTCCTAGTTATACCGTTATCTGTTTCTGTTTTAAGATAGTTTGTTTTCCTTTCTAGTGTGTCCTTGTGCTGTACTTTTTCATTCTGTGAGTTTCTGTCTTTTCTAGCCCCTTTAGCTTTTGTTCTTTGTACTTTAGTTTTCTAGTTGTTGTTTGGTCTGTGGGTTGTAAAATATTTCCATCTCTTTTCTTTTGTTCAAGTTCGTGCGCTATAATAGACTAGCAATAGCGTATTGTGTTTAATCTGCTCCTGGGTTCCCAAGTCGTGTGAAGTTTCGTTCTCTGTCTTTGTTTGTTTAATTTTCTGAGTCTGTAACCGCAGTAGTGTCTTAGTAAGTCTGTTTTTGAGGGTTTTGTAACTGAGTAAGTTGGCTGTAACAAAGGTGTGGTTAGGTGTGTTTCGTTTCTTTTGTCTGTGGGCTTGGTTTTTCGTTGAACACTACGGGCTTTTAGTTAAAAGTTGGTACTCTAGTCTTGTTACAACAAACTCACTAGGCCCACAACTTCTTCGACTCCCTTGAGAATATTCAGACTTTTACCTGTGTTGAAGCACTAGTACGAAGGACCTTGTTTTTCCGAAGTTTTACTGAGATTATCTTGAGTTGTTTCATCACCAAAAATTTATCAGTGCATACCAGTTTTTCAAACACTCAAAGCTTGGGAGCTATTTCAATCACGTCTTCAAGGTCAACAATGGAAAATATTATCTATATTCTAGCTTGGAACTGCCAAGGTATCAACCAGGATATTACGATCCAATATTTGCGCGGAATAATTTCATCACATAGACCAGATATTGTGTTTCCGTCAGAAACGATTGCGACTGCACAACATATGTCCTCAGTTCAGAGAACATTAAGATTTGAAAACAGTTTTACCGTTCCTAGAATAGGACACAGATGGGGCCTATGCTTAATATGGAACAACATTGTACAAGTACAGGTTTTACTCCAATCCCAAAGCTACATTCACGCGCTTGTTATACCACAACCACCAACTCTTCCTTGGTTATGTACTGGAATATATGGACCACCACATCCAGTTCCTAGATAGGATTTGTGGAATAACTTCACTAATATTTTTCAACCTTCACCATTACCGTGGGTTTTGATTGGAGATTTTAATGACATCATCCTACAATCGGAAAAGAAAGGCGGAAGACCGGTAACATATGCTCAGACCCAACCATTTTTAAATATGATTGACACAATTTGATTGATTGACCTCGGATTCCAAGGCGACCCATTTACATGGACAAATCGTCAGCAAGGGGATGATTTCATCACGGAAAGGCTAGACAGAGCAATGGCCAACCAAATATGGCGAACGACGAACCCTCATGCAGCTGTCCTACATCTTCCACGAATAGCTTCAGATCATGCTCCTATTATTCTCAGAACCAAGCACTTAGACTGGAGAAATACAAGAAATTACAAATTTGAACACCTTTGGTTATCTCACCCTAATATCCACCTAGTTGTGAATGATGCTTGGATAAACGAATCTGCTGAAGAACCGACGATCAATCTTCAAATCAAACTAATCACAACCGCAAACAGCCTTACATTGTGGAATAAGGAAACGTTTGGTCATCTTCCCACCATGATTAAAACGTCCACGGTATAAATAAAATTTGCACAACATCAATATGCAAGCCAGACAGGTCTGATACTAGCTCATTGGATACAACAAGAAAAAAAACTTCGTGCAGCCCATTTGGACCTACTTCAGTGTCATGCTACATACTGGCAACAACGGGCAAGAATTCAGTGGCTTCAATCTGGAGATAGAAACACAACGTTTTTTCACACCACAGCAGCTATCCACCGAAGCTGCAACAATATTCAATAATTACGAGATCAGAACGGAAACTGGGTTTTTGAAAAAAGCCAGATCATTGAATTACTCTTACAACATTATACCAAGAAATATACGGCACCTAATACCAGACTAGACGACAATCTATTATCCAAGATCTCCCCACGATTAACAACAAACCAATGCGTTACTCTAACCCGAGATGTATCTGATGATGAAATAAAGGAAGAACTATGGGCGATTGGATCAGAAAAAGCTTCTGGACCGGATGGATTCACAAGTAAGTTTTTCAAAGTTTTTGGGACACTACCAAAGTTCAACTCATCGCTATGATTAGAGAATTCTTTGAGAATCTTAATATGCACCCCTTGATGAATCACACTAATCTCACACTCATACCCAAAGGGGAGCAACCAACAAATACATCCCAGTTCAGACCTATTGGTTTATGTAACGTTACTTACAAAATCATAGCCAAAATCCTGGTCAACTGTCTTCGACCTTTACTACCTTTCCTTATAAGCCCCTATCAAAGTGCTTTTGTACCCCAGAGATCGATCCAAGATAATATAGTCATAGCAGGGGAACTTTTTCACTATATCAGAACCTCACCCTTAACCAAAGAACCAAAAATCGGACTTAAATTAGACATTCAAAAAGCCTATGATAGTCTAGATTGGGGTTTCGTGAAAAGGACATTTGCTGAACTCGGATTTCCAGAAAAGTTTATCCAATACATCATGCTATGTATTTCCACAGTAACGTACTCTATCAACGTCAACGGCACTCTACACGGATATATTTCACCAACTAGAGGAATTAGACAAGGAGATCCATTATCACCTTATGTTTTTATTATTTGTGCGAAGATCCTTTCTACAAACCTAGCGCACCTGGAGCACACAAACAACATTTCAGGACTCAGAATCTCTAAAAAAACGCCACCAATTTTGCACCTAATGTATGCTGATGAGCTACTGTTAACTTTCAAAGCCTCCAGAACACATTGTATACAACTCAAACAGCTACTTGATGCTTACTCCGACTCAACAGGACAACATATTAACCCCAGCAAATCTAATATCATCCATAATCCACGGCTTGACCCTTCTACCATTGGCGAAATCCAAAGTATTTTTGACATGCCGGCTACATCAACACCACCAGTATACTTGGGAGTCCAATTCAAGAGTAGATTCACATCAACTCATATTTTTCGTCCACTAATCCAAAATTTGACTCGCAAAGCCAAAGGATGGAAAACGAAATGCCTCAACCAAAAAGGAAGGTTAGTGCTCATTAAAACCTCTTTATTGCCTACAACTAATCATATTATGCAGTCAAATCTTTTACCCATGCAAGTTCATAAGGAGATAAACAAAATTACTAGGAATTTTTTCTGGGGCCATGATGCTTCCATCAAAAAACTGCACCCCATAGGATTGGATAAACTTTCAAAACCCATAGCTGAGGGGGGATTGGGAATTAGGAAAAGCTTAGACCACAACAAAGCACTGTTACTCAAACGAGTTTGGAAAATTCATGATCAACCGGATTCTATTTATACTTCTATGTGTAGAGCAAAATATTTTCACAACCAACCTTTTCTTCAATCCAACCAACCCCCCTCTGACTCGGCTAGCCCACTTTGAAAACAACTAAATTCCCTTCTATCCTGTAACACACCCCATGTTTTCCACAAAATTGGCACATGAACCTCTACCCAAACCGACTCCAATTGGATTCCAGATCACCCACCTCTTAACCATCACCAGAGCCAAAATTTTCCTTTAGTATCTGACCTTATAGACGCAACTACTTCCACATGGATTCATGACCGAATATCTCAACTACCCCAATCAGCCGTGCTCAGGATTGTTAACATTCACCGACCACAGGATGGTCCACCAGATAAAATTATTTGGCCATATACAAAATCTGGAAAATATACAGTTTGCTCAGGGTTCCGCATGCTGACCCACCAGCTTAATTCTCAGACGGCCGTAATTCAGCTTCAACCCTCAACCCACATCTGGACTAGGGATGCACATCGGCCGGTCGGCCCGGTTTTTGGCCAATACCGTTCACCGAGCCGACCAAGGGACGGTTTTTGAAACTGAAACCGTGGCCGAGCCGACCTTCCTTCGGTTCGGTTTTTAACCGATCCTAGTCAACTCGGTCGGTGACGGTTTTTTGGCCGGTTTCTTGCAGACTTGTGTTGTAGGAATTGATTGTTCAAACTAAAATTTTTTTTCTAACTTTCTACCATGTTTACAACACGCATTCATCCATAAAAAATCTTTACATTTCAATAATACAACCATTTCCAAATTTTGGGCACACAATATTTACAGTATACTACAAGAAGAATATAGTTGATATTTAAATCTGATTCACAAATAAACTCATCCATTAATTTACAAAGAATATAGAACCCCAAACCATAAAAGCCCCAAAATTAAAAACCTGGTTTGGAAACCCAAAATATAACGAAAATCAAACAATTTACTAATCCATACATCAAAATCAAAATAGATTGTAAGCATGAAATTCAACTTTTGTGCTTCATCGTTGATGTTAAATGACTCAATCGATGGAGATATTCCTTTACTAGAATATTTTTCTTCTAAAACTAAACGATTGAGAAGAAAAAGAAGATGATGAAGAGCAGGTCGTGGTGATGGAGGTTGGATTTGAACCATTTGATGGTCTCTGTGAGTTTGCACACTAGTATGGACGGTGAGTGAGAGCCTGAGAGAAGAAGAGGCGCTGAAGAGAAGAAAAATTTGAGAGAGAATGTGATTTAGTTTTCTAGGGTTAGGTTAGACTTAGTATTATATATATGTGATGGATGGTTATGATTAAACGTAATATATAGATCAATGGCCAGAGTTTAGCCGGTTTATATTAGCTCGGCTCGGCCGGTTTTTGACTTGAAACCGTGCACCGAGCCGATAGATCAACGGTTCTGATTATTAGAACCGTCACTGACCGTTGGATGAACGGTACGGCACGGTTTTTGATCGGTTTTGTCGGTTCCGGCACGGTGTCTCAGCCCGGCCGGTTTCCTGTGCAGCCCTAATCTGGACATTAAAATGCCCCCCAAAAATATAGCTTTTCTTGTGGAAAGCTATCAATGAAGTCTTACCTACCTTCACCCTACTACATAAAATTCATCTTACTACCTCTAACCTATGTCCTCGATGTAACATATCACCAGAAACGGCTGAACACATACTTTTATCCTGCCAATTCGCCCGAGAAGCATGGGACCTTCTCTTCACTCAGCTTGAAGCAGAACCCGCCTTCCAATACCAAAGACCCCTACCATTAACACCTTCAACCTCCATTAACCAAATGCTACAGATCAATCAACCTACACCGGCAACAACTTGGTTCTGCTTCATCTTGTGGTCACTTTGGTTAGCTAGGAACGATTTGGTATATGGAAGAAAACATAAACCTCCTCCTGACATACTCAAATCAGCAAATCGATTACATCAGGAGTACAATTGGGCAAATTCAATACTACCTCCACCTCTGTCTGGCATGAATGTTGTAAGCACTAACACTTCGGCGTGTCGAAAGACTAAAGTTATTCAAGTTGGATGGAAGCCGCCGGAACAACATTGGATCAAAATCAACACTGATGGAGCTGCTCGTGGTCACCCAGGTCCCACGGGTGGAGGCTTCATTTGTAGAGACTCCACAACCACAGTTATTGTAGCAGCGGCCCATCCATTGGGAATCACCACAGCCCTGCTCGCCGAAACATGGGCCTTGATAATGGCTCTAAGAACGGTGTCTCTATATCAATGGACAAAAATCTACATCGAATCAGACTCGAAGACACTAGTCCATTTCATCCAGAAAAGGGTGGATCCTCCATGGTACCTGAGAGACATGATTACGGAAATCATCAACAGACTTGCTGAAATTCCCAGATACGCAATTCATCACAACTACCGAGAAACAAATCAGGCAGCGGACACCCTCGCTAATCACGCGGCGGATTATAGCCAACAGGGAATATTACACGCCAAAATTTGGGAACACATATATGGTTCCCGATTTTTTTAAACAAAATGTACTAAATGACTCTAGGGGACTAACATTCCCACGTATAATCTCTCTTTAATTTTAATCCAATTTAATGCTTCAAAAAAAAAACCCAACTCAACTCAATCTAATCCCTCTTAATGCACAGTGTTGGTCCTTACAGTACAACCCCATCCCCCACCGTTCGACCAACATTCAAAATTTACAAAACAGAATTAAAAGAAAATATTTAAATGGGTAAGCTTAATAATCAACTCAGAGTTCAAATGAAATACTCCCTCTATCCTAAAATTTCTATCATCTATTCTATTTTCGTCTATCCTAAAATACTGTCCAGCTTCTGTTTATAGTCATATTTTTCAGTCAAACTCTCAAATATACCCTTAATTTTTATAATTACAAAACTATTTTTAAAATAACCAATTTAAGAAAATCTTAAATGAAATCTTTATAATAGGAAACAAATCTTTTTTAATATCAATCATATTTATCTTCATTCTATTTTTAACCAAAAACTATTTTTGGATGTAAATTTAAGACTAGGCAGACGCATACCCATTCCTTTCAAAAAAAAAAAAATGATTCGAAGAGAAAGCGTTAGTTTCCATCAGAATAGAATAGTCTCCAAGTGGTGCAAACTGGAGCATGTACTGAGAACCTACACGGATGGAAGTATTGGCTGTTGTAGCATTTGGCATTAAAATTTGCAGGATGCTCAGATTTTCTCCCTTGTCACCACCAAAATTTGCACTCCTGGCAATGAAAAGAGTTTGATTCTCTCTCTAGTACTACAAAATTTAAAACTATGAAATTGTAGTTGAACTGTGATGGTTTCTTAGTACCAGGTGAATTGTGGTTAAGAGATACAGAGTAACTATAGACTACTCAGACATTCCCTGTGCACACTAATATGCATTGTAACCATGGCATACACAATCGTTCTGCTCCAGTGCACCAAGTAAAGTACAGTACACAAAATAAAATACTCATAGACAGCTATTAGCCGTAGTTGTAATGCATGACTGCAGCTTTCATAGTTTCTTCCAGCAATAGAATCAAACAAGATACAAGCATTGAGTTAAAAGCAGGGAGTACTAGATAAGAAACTTTATTGAAATAATCAGTTCATACATAAGCATAGATAGACTAACTGCTAATGAACCAAACAAAAACTGAAACATGATCAAAGTACCGTAGGAACCAAACGAAAATTAAAGCATGACAAAAGAAAACTAAACACTGATTTCCTACTACTGCAGACCGAGTTTACTAATTGAGGTAGTTTCGAACACTCTCTATTAATGCGGCATCACACTCAAGTTGAATGGGTAGATTACCATTTCTCGCCAATCTATCTTTCTCCATATGTGGCACCTTATAATTATTTCCTCCCAACTGTTTCATACTTTCTATCATGCAACCTTGAAATGTCAGGAAAACGTAATTGAGGTTTTCAGAAGATAAATTTTCAAAAGACTCTTGCACAGCTTGAACTAATTCATCAATTGTATTGGGCGCATACCGATACTGTAGTGATTGAATTGCCCGAAAATAACCAAGATCTAAAACATTAAAATCCGGACTGTTTGGTGGTTGGAAAGACAAGCGAATATCGAATCCATCTTTCAAAGCAGCTTCAATAAATTCTTGATCGTTTGGGTTAATGTGTGGTCTGGCATTGTCCTGTTGAATATAGATAGGCTCCATGTTGCTACTGCGTGGCCATTTGCTTCGGATTGCTGGCAAAACCTTGTTGATCAGACACGACCGAATGACATCTTTAGTAATAGACAAAATTGCTTTTGTTTCCATAGTACCAGCAGTACGATTCTTACTATTGCGTTTCGCAGGCTCTTGGAAAGTGAAAGGAAAAATTCCTATCTTACCTAAAAATTCTTCATTGTTAGCAGAATCATACCTAGGACGAGCAACCACTGCTAAAAACATGACCTTGGTAATAAAACATTTACTCTTACAGCTGCGCAAAGGTTCATCTTCTAGTGGGAGAAGATAATACTTCTGCGACTCCTTAGTCATATAGAACCACTTTTCGTCAATATGAACGTAATTATACATGCTTTTGAAAATAGGTTTCTTAGGAAAACAATAAAAAAATTGAGCATTATAGAGAAAATAGAAGCCTTTCCTTTTTATTGTCATCGGTTAACGCTGGCTTCAAGGCGTTTGAATGTGGTCGTATCGCACCTTCTTTGATTCTTTTATGAACCGTACTTAGACATATTCGCCGCACTTGCCATTGTTCGAATGTTTTTGCGCAGTCGTAAAGGTATTGAAGATATCACGGTTGGATCAATTTCAATTCGTTTACGGCCAGCTCGTCCAGTTAGGCTATGATATACATCAACCAAAGAGCCATTGGTCATTCCAGATTTTGCTTGTTGCCAGATTCTACGAATAGTTCTTGTGCTTACAGAAAAATTAGCAGCAATCTCAACTCCTGAACCGTGCTTGATTTTTCCATTGGCACTTTGTTTGAGAAGCGTCTCATAAATGGCTTTTCGTTGAGCGTTGGTTAGATTTTTTTTCTTTGGGGATTCCATTATCCAGTCCTTAGCTGAATCTGATATTGAAGGTATGAAGATTAAAAGGAGATTGAGAGAGATTTATAGGTAGGAAGGGTTTGATTGATTTGTGGTGATCGACAGAGGTATATAAACAATGGAGACGATCAAAGGAATTCAAAGGAAAATATTAAGTTTCCATGGTGAGCATGTACACAGAAGAGGAAATAATCTATGAATGCAATTCTGAAGTGAATTTCAATTCCAAATTTTAGAGTTCCCTCCAAAATTTCAGTTCCAAAATTTTACTCGTTTCGATTTTGATTCGGTAACTTTACCGTAATGTTGTGAGAGGGAAAGTTATTCTACAACTACTGTTTTAGGAGGGAAACGAGAATCAATTTTGCCTCCAATTATTTGGTGCGAGATGAAAATTTAAGAAACCGAAATTTGGAAGATCTTTTATTTCCTCTTTAAAATACTCCATAACCATCTGTTCATCTCTACAACCTTTGCATCTCTTTTCCTCTTGATCGGTATTTTCTTCATCTCTTATTTCTTCAAACACCATGGACTATGAAAGGCTAGCTTACCTAGCTTCTATAGCTGAGTCAATTTTGCAATTAGTATGAAGAATGGTTGAAATCTGTAGATGTCTATGGAGGTAGATGGAAGGGTAAATTGTAGGTGGTCTTGGAGTTGCAGGTAGATGTAACTGTTTACTGAGGTCTACACAGGGAGCTGTTTGAGTTGTCTGGCAAGCTATTTGTGCAGGTAAACATAAGATTCAAGTTGCAGGTTGAGTTTGGGGTTTAAATGGGTTTGATTTGGTGGAGTTCTGAGCTTGTTTTGCTGCCAGGAAATCATTGAACAAGACTGATATATGTTGTTCTTGTTGGGTGAATTCAGAAGTTAATAGAGGGGTAATACAAGTGATTCAAGATTGTGGTGTTTGTTTTAACTAATTTGGTTGGATTTGGAGATATAAAGATCAGTTGAATGAATGATATACCCTAGTTTGTTTTGGACTTGAATGAAGCAGGGGATGAACTGTGTATGTGTTTGAATGATTGCAAGCAGTGTTGGGTGCTGGAACTGGTGTGAGATATTGCAGTTTGAGCAGAGATGGGAGTTAAAGAAGTAGATTGCAGTTGTGCATGTGCTCAGGAGAAGTATAGAAGATGGATATACTGCTGGTGTTGTCTTAAAGGTGGTGTTGTTTTTGTCACATGGAATCAGTGTTTTAGAAGATGGGTTTGCAGTGGTTGGTGCTCAAAGCTCAAGTTCAGTTGGTTTGAGATCATATGAGATGGAAGGAAATGTTGCAGGTGGACTGGTTGGAATTGCAGTTGCAGAATCAGCGGGTAGGATGGAATACAGAGAGAGAATGTAAATATGTTGTTGCTGGATTCCAAGGTTAGATGGCTCAAATGGTTGTTAAAACTGCGAACTGAGAGTATTGCAGTTGGCTGTGATGTTACGGAATGAATAAGTGGATGTGGAGTTGGCCTTGAGAAGTATTGTAGGTTGTTGCTGTTGATATTGATACAGGAGATGGAAGATATTACATCAACAGTTCAAATGATAGCTAAGATGGGAATGATAATATATGAATTGCTAGGACTTGAGATGTTGTGAAGCTGCAGGTGTTGGAAGTTGATACTGGTGTTACAGTTTATGATATGAGTTGTAATGCAATGGAAGTAGCTGTGCAATGAGTTGCAGGAACTGAACTAAAATAATATAGCTGGAGATGGTTGGTGTCGCAGGAACTGAAGCGGATGATTAGATGAATGTTAGGCTGTTTTACTGGGAAGATTTGAGCTGTAAGTGGTATATGTAGCTACAAAATGGTACTGAGATAGGAGAATGTTCAGTCGTTGGTGGTTGTGATATGCAATGGTGGCCGTGTTGGACATGAGATGGTTCTGGTAGCTGTGAAAGATGACAGAGAAGATATTGTAGCATTGGTGCTGCAATTTGTTGAGTTATTGAGTCTGTATTGTAGACAAGATAATAGAAGAGATGAACTTGGTGTTTTGTGCATAATGGATATATTACTATTGCAGTGGCTAGAGAAGTAGTGTTGCAGGTATAACTGAGTTTAATGGAGGTGTTGAACAGAGTTTGCGGTGGTTGTAGTTGAGCTCAATTGGTGCTGAGATGGCCAGATGGTTGTGAGTATTGTAGGTAGGGGTTAGTTGTGCTGGTCAGAATTAAGCAGAGGAGTTATTATTGCAGTTGGATATGACAGTGCTGTTTAGAAGAGAATCTACTGTTGTGGCCAAGTGATTGAATGCGAAGTTGGAGGTGATGTATTGATGGGAGAAATTGGAGGAGTATGATATGAAATTGTTGTTGAATGGACAGAACTGAAGGCATGCAGTTAGACCAGTTTCAAAGCTGTAGCTGTGAAGAATGCACAACCATCATGGCTGGAAGCATAATGATTGTGCAACAGAGCTTAGGCTTCAGCCACTCAGACCTGACTCGGCTGAGCCTTGACCGAGTTGACTGACTATGACCGATGACCATGTGGACTTTGCCGGTCACCTGAGATACTTTTCTGGCCGGATTCCGGCCAACTTCCGGCAATGTCGCCAGTTTTTCAGCTATAATTTTTTGGCAGAATTCTTACATGGGTATTTCTCTTGTGTGGGCTTGGTGGACATCTTACTATTGGTCATTTGGATTTTGGGCTTTGAAGACCTAATTTTGGAAAGATGAAAAGCTATAAAAGGAGAAAGTTTCTATTTTTATTCTATCACATATTTTTCTACTGGGAGCTTTGGAGAGCGGCGATTATACTAGGGTTTGCTTTCATTTAGTTTTCATATTCTTCATTTTATTATTGATTATGATTATGATGAACACAAAAGTTATGAGTAGCTAAACATATTATTGGTTATGGGATAAAGTGGATTTCACAAATAAGATTTGATTCAATGCATTAGTTTTGTCTTAGTAATTTATTGTTTATGATTCATGGGTTATATTTTTATATGATTTGATTGTTTATTTAGTGGAGTCCGGAATCAATCCGATTTGCTTTCATTTCTAAAGCTATATTAGGGTTTTCAATACGTAAAAGTTGTCAATCCCTGATTCTAAGTAGCATAATTGTGGGTAGTGCTTGTAGTGATATATCCTACTAGTCACATATGAATCATAACCTTGGTTAAATTGAATTAGTGCTTTTACACATTTGATTGCCTTGATTAGTCTTATTCCATAAAACTTATTGCTTTTAGGGACTTAAATCTAATTGTGCTTTTACACTTTAGGTTGCTTTCTAGGAAGAATTCACATATGCATCTTTTAATGTGGTTGTGATGAAATCAGGGAATTAAAAGAATATTCTTGCGATCAATATATTCTAGGACTTTTAGTAAATAAGAGATTAAAATACCATTTCTAGTCATTGTTGAGAATTCAAGTTTGTGAATGAAACTATCCCGTGGCCAATATCTTCTCCTTATTGATTATTTTAATATTTTATTGCTTTTAATTTATTTTTATTGCTTTGATAAATCAAAACCCCCCCTTGGTTACTAAGAAACTGAATTTTTTTTATAACAACAAAAGCCTCTCTGTGGATACGAACTCTTTCTTATCACGTACTTCATTTATTTTAGTTAAGTAAGAAAGTGAAATTATTTTTGACGCATACGACAGCGATCAAATTTTAGCGCCGTTGTCGGGGAGGCATACGGCTTGTTATTAAGTTTTTAGTTTCTTTTTATTATTTTTTTTCTTGTATATTTGCTTATCGTTTCTTGTCTTGTTTCTCACTTGTTTGCGAGAATTGTTTTCAGGTACCTAATCCCTGGCTTTTAAAGATTGGAACTATCCAACGTGCGGGATGGCTACTCGAAGAGGCACAATACTCCAACCAAGTCAAGACACAACGGAAGAGCAAGAGTTAGAAGTGGAAGAAGAGTTACAACTAGAAGGAGAACAAGAGGTTCCATTCATAGGAGAACCACTAGTTGAAGAAGAAGAAGCAATGGGTGATGCAAATTGGACACTCAAGGATTTGGCTTTTCATAGGCTTGATGCACAACAGTGGTGTATTCAAATAAACTCAACCTTAGAGATCAAGCCGGGGTTGATTAGAGAGTTGCCGAAGTTTCATGGCATGGTAAATGAAGATCCAAACAAGCATCTTATGGATTTCCACAATGTTATCATGGCCATGCTTCCAGAGAATACTAATGCGGATGGAGCGATGTTAAAAGCTTTTCCATTTTCGTTGGCGGACAATGCTAAGGAAAGGTTGTATTACTTGCCTTCCGAAAGTGTCACTACATGGAATGGGTTGAAGAAACTCTTTCTAGAGAGGTATTTTCCTGCGTCAAAGGCTACTCAAATTCGCAAAGAGATTTGTGGGATAAAGAAACATGTGGGAGAATCTTTGTATGAATGTTGGGAGCGATACAAGAGATTGGTGGCAAGCTGTCCACACCACCAATTCAGTGATGTTATGATAATCCAATACTTCTACGAGGGCCTCCAAGCAAGTGATAGATATCTTATTGACGCTACGGGTGGTGGAGCACTAGTGAACAAGACGGTGGCCCAAGCTACCGAGTTGATTGAAAGCATGGCTGCAAACTCGCAACAAATCTACACAAGAAGTGAACCAATGGTTAGGCGAGTGCATGAAGTTAGTGATTCATCATCATCACACCGTGATCAAATGATGGATAACATGGAACAAATGATGCAAAATATGGTTGAGGTTATATTACCTTCGTATGGTGAAGAGTTGGAGCAAGCTAGTGCGGTCTTCCCAAATCAGCAAAGACGGTATGATCCCTACTCCAACACCTACAATCGGGGATGGAGAGATCATCCAAATTTTAGATATGCCAACAAGCAAGGTGTGGTTCAACAACCTACTTTCAACCGTTCGGGTGGATTTCAACCACAACAACAATAATTTCAGCAACCACAACAATCGGTGCAAAATCAAGGTTCTGATATCGATGCAAAGCTACAAACAATGATGCAAGGTATTTCTACCATGTTTAAAGAAAGTCAACAAGAGACTAAGAGTGCTATCAAGGAGTTGCAGACACAAGTGGGCTCCATGGTGATTGATATCAACAAATTGAAGGCACAAAATAGTGGGAAACTCCCTTCTCATACCATTAACCCAAAAGAGGGTGACAATTCTATTATGTTGAGAAGTAGTACACAACTTGTGCAACCCGAAGTTGCTGATTTGGGTGAACAAGAAGCTCCAATGGAGACGGTTTTGGAGGAAAAAAGGGATGAAATTCCCCAAACACCCGAGGTACCTATTCCTAACTCTAAAACTCTTATTCCTACTTATGTTCCTCCTATACCTTTTCCTCGCAGATTTGCAAGTTCTAAGAAGGCGGAACTAGAAAAGGAAATTTTAGATGTTCTTAAGAAGATTCATGTGAATATACCACTCATTGATGCTATCAAGCAACTTCCCAAGTATGAAAAAGTGTTGAAGGACTTGTGAACCATTAAGCAAAGGCTTAAAGGAAATTAAGTGCTAAGTGTGGGGGAGAATGCTTCGGAAATCTTACGACACAAACTCCCACTGAAATGCAAGGATCCCGGTAGCTTTGATATTCCCGTCACAATTGGTAACACTACTTGTAACAAAGCAATGTTAGACTTAGGTGCATTCGTTAATGTTATGCCTGCATCTATGTATAACTCACTTGATTTAGGTCATCTTAAAAAGGATGGAATTGTGTTGCAATTAGCCGATCGCTCTAATGTCTACCCAATGGGTATAGTTGAGGATGTTCTTGTGCAGGTTAATCAACTTGTATTTCTAGCTGACTTTTGTGTGTTAGAGATGGATGAAGGTTCACCGGACTCATCTCTTCCATTGCTACTTGGGCGTCCTTTCATGAAAACGGCGAAAACCATTATTGATGTGGACAAGGGAATGCTGACTATGGAGTTTGATGGAGAAATAATACGTTTCAATATTTTTGAGATGATGAGATATCCTAGTGATGTCCACTCTTGTTTCTCCGTTGATGTTATGGATACATTGGCACAACAAATGTTTGAATTGAATGGTGATGATGCTTTGAAAACTGTTTTAACTACATCCATGGATGATGGTATAGAGTGTGGTAATGAAGTCAAGGAAGCCCTTGGTGATCTTAACTCACTACAAGGATGTCCGGAAACTCATAATATCTCTTTCATTTCTTTACCATGCAGTGATGAAAAGCTTGTACCTTCTATTGTTAAATCTCCAAAGTTAGAATTGAAACGTGTATGGCGGCATTCTATCGTTTGGAAGAACTTTTGATTTCATCCCCTATTATTAAACCACCGGATTGGAGCAAGCCTTTCGAGCTCATGTGTGATGCTAGTGACAACGCGGTTGGTGCGGTGCTTGGGAAATGTGTGAGGAAGATACCTCATGCTATTTATTATGCTTCTAGAATGTTAAATGAGGCCTAGAAAAACTACACAACCACTGAAAAAGAGTTATTGGCTATTGTATTTGCATTGGAAAAATTTCGCTCTTATCTAATTGGTACAAAAGTTTTCGTCTTTTCTGACCATGCATCACTTAGGTACTTGCTAATGAAGAAAGAAGCGAAACCGAGGCTCATACGATGGATTTTACTCTTGCAAGAGTTTGATATTGAAATCAAGGACAAGAAAGGAATTGAGAACACCGTTGCGGATCACTTGAGATGTCTTGATGTGGACAAGGAAGCTATCCCATTGCGTGAAAGTTTCCCGGATGAGCAACTATTCTCAATTGCCTTTGGAGAACCATGGTATGCTGATATTGTGAATTACTTGGTAACTAAAAAAATTCTAAAAAACTTGTCTCATGCTGAGAGGGACAAACTTAAGAGGTTAGGGAACCGATACATATGGGATGATCCATACTTATGGAAGCATGGAAGCGACCAAGTAATAAGAAGGTGTGTTCCTGAATCTGAATTTCACTATATCTTGTCTTTTTGTCACTCTTATGCTTGCGGAGGACATTTTGGAAGTAAGAGAACCGCTCACAAGGTACTTGAAAGAGGTTTTTATTGGCCAACCTTGTTTAAGGATGCATACACATTTTGTACAACTTGTGATAGGTGCTAAATAACAGGCAATCTAGGTGCCCGAAATCAAATGCCACAAACTTTTATTCAATTTATTGAAGTTTTTGATGTATGGGGTATTGATTTTATGGGTCATTTTTTCAACTCTCATGGGAATTTTTACATCTTACTTGTTGTTGATTATGTCTCTAAATGGGTGGAAGCTAAGGCCACCCCAACTAATGATTCCAAGGTTGTTTCAGATTTTTTGCAAGCTAACATTTTTGCAAGGTTTGGAATTCCAAGAGCCATAATTAGCGATGGGGGTTCTCACATCAAAAACAGGATTTTACAAAGCTTGTTGAAGAAGTACAATGTGTCACACAAGATTGCAACACTTTATCATCCCCAAACAAATGGATAAGCCGAGATTTCTAACCGGGAGGTGAAATCTATACTAGAGAAGACGCTGAATCCAACAAGGAAAGATTGGAGCATGCGACTTAATGATTCTTTGTGGGCTTATAGAACCGCATACAAGACACCTATTGGGATGTCTCCCTTTAGTCTTGTGTATGGTAAACCTTGTCACTTACCCGTGGAGATTGAGCATAAAGCGTTTTGGGCGATTAAGAAATGCAATATGGAGATGGATGGGGATGGAAAGCAAAGGAAGTTGCAACTCCAAGAGCTAGAAGAGCTTCGCAATGATGCATTTGAAAGCTCACGGATTTACAAGGAGAATTCGAAGGCCTTTCATGATACTATGATTTATAGAAAATAATTTTGTGTTGGGCAGAAAGTGCTTTTGTTTAATTCTCACTTGCATTTATTTCCGGGTAAATTAAGGTCACGTTGGATCAGACCTTTTATTATTACTAATGTGTTTTCTCATGGTGCAATAAAAATTCATATCATAGCTACAGGCAAGGAACTTAAAGTTAATGGGCACCGGTTGAAACCATATTATGAGAATTTCACTTCCAAAGTGGTGGAAGGAGCTAATTTTTTGGATGTACTACCTCTTGAGGAGTCATAGAAAGCAAGGAGATAGTCGGGCTGACGACGTTAAACCAAGCGCTAAATGGGAGGCAACCCATAGGATGAGTATTTCTTGTCTTATTTTCATTTTCTTGTATGTTTTTAGTTTTTCTTGTCTTGTATTTTATTTTTCTGATTTCTTGTCATGTTTCATGTATGATTTCCCACCTTGATTTACTTTGGATGACTCAATTTACATTGAGGATCACAATGTAAAGTTTAAGTGTGGGGGAGTGGTTAAGCATTTGCATTGTAAATTTTTCAACTTTTTTTTAAATTAGTGCATGAAAAACTCCAACTTGTAGTTAATTTAGAGTCACATAGTATACATGTCGCTAAGATTACATCGAGATTCTCATAAGAGTGACTGAACTTAGAGATGATAGATAACATGATCGGGTTTCTTACTTGTATGAGAGTTAAAGTTGGATTTAACCATGCCAGTGGCAAATAAAGTGCAAACTGAATTCGGTAGTAGAGTTGTGGTCCCCCATAGTGGAGACTACCCATGTTACATCATGAGAGGCACCGACCTTCAATTTTTTGTACCTGTCTAAATATATGCTTTTAGAGTGTGTGTCACCGTACGTAAACTCCGGGTAGAATGGTGAGCTACCCAACCTCCCACCAATAGAAGCACTATTTTGATCTCTTGAGTGCTATTTTATCAATCATGATGGTGACATCGAATTGCTAACTTACATACCACTTGTATTCTTGTTAGAAGTTAGCACCATCCACTTTATCTCTCTCTACACCAACAGGTCCATAGAAACACCATCATCATCAACAAGAGGAGCATCACAAATTCGAAGGAAAGTTGAAGACGTTCAAGGATTACAAATGAGCAGATTTCAGATTCAAGTTAAGCAACAACACAAGGAGCATAATTTTTACAAGTTGAAGACTATTGTATAAGAGCGAAGATTATCAAGATGATAATTCAAGAAGTTTATGATATCGAGACATACAAGTTGTGAAGAATCAAGCGGTAAAGTACTTACACCATAGCCTTTGTACTTGCATTTGTATTTTATCTTATTTGTTAATTTGTATTTTATTTTCTCTTGTCTCGAAAAAAAATGGGGACATGGTTATCATTATGCTAGTTCCCTTATCACAAAAAAAAAGAAAGAGAAAAAAATTGAAGAAAAAAAAACAAACAAACAAAAGAAGACAAGAGAAGAGTTCATTAGGTTCATCATTAGTTTTAATTTTTGTTTGTTTTCATTTTGTATTTACTTTATTTATCTTAAAAAAAAAAAAAAAATATTCATTGCATCATATTTTGGTTTGTTTAGTTCGTTTTTGGTTCTGTATTCATTCAATAAAGCCAATGGAAAGAGGAACATCTATAGTGAAGTTTCAAGCAACAAGAATTAAAAGAAAGAGTTACATTGTCAAGATTTTACGAAGTTCAAGAGTTATCATCGACAATTGAAGACCGAAGACAAGGATTGAATACTGAAGACGTTTCTATGGATACCGTGAGAGTGGTGCTAACTGCACGTCGAACGGATAATGAGGTAAGTTAGCATATTCTCACCTTCGTTAAGTGGTTGATCTCCTTTCTTAGAGATCGTCATAAAAAGGGTTTTCAAAATTAATAAAAGATGTGGGTTTTCAAAGCAATTCGGAGGGTTTGCCTTCCTACTATTCAACGTGTCGCAAGATTCTCTCTTCATTCCTACCTGGACACGTGTGTGACCCATAAAGAGCTGTTTATTATTGAGAACAATTTCATAAAATCCTTCCTTGTGAGGCAGAGTCAAGATTTTTGATCACTCTGAACCCGAATTTCTTTCGATAAGGGATGGTTATTTCTCTCTCAACTTTTAAGGATGAGATTGTGTTCATATATGTATCTAACTTCTTATGACTAGTGTGCAGAATCTATATGTATTTTTAGCGCGTTGGATACTATCATTTCGGAGAACTTGTAAGTTGGAAATATAGGTTTTGTGGGTATTTATCTAGTAAACGCTCACGGAAGTTGTATGTATTCTTTAGAATAAGTTTTGTTTGATTTGATCGAGGACTAGCAAAGTCTAAGTGTGGGGGAATCTGATAGGTGTCTAAAACACCTAATTTTATATCTAGTATTTATGTTTTCTTTGCTATTGTCTTTGTAAAATATATATCTTATGTGTGAGTTTGAGTTTGTTAGGTGCAATGGAGTCCTTGGGAGCAAAAGAAGGAGAAAATGACTTTTTGTAGCGTAAAAGGCAAAGAGGCCAATTCACATGGGAGATATATTTGGAGCGGGCTGACGTGCGCAAGGAAGAGGTGGAGAATGAACTGTCAGTTTCCCATAAATGACAGTCGAACGGAGAACTAGGTTGTCGGTTATCTGGGACCGACAGGCCATGTGTGAGTTGGTTACCCCTTAATCACTAAAGTGTGGTGTCAATATGAATCCCTTTTCCTGTACAAACCTAAAAATCAGAGGCACTCATCATTAGAGTTTATGTATCCTACCCACCTGAGAAGCCATGTCGGCTGTTGTACCAGAGAAAATAAAAATTGAGAAGCCGAAATTGTTCCGAGCTATGATTAAGACATGGAAAGGAATTCAACTGGGTTATGAGATGGTTTACCAAGGGTTTGCCAGAAATCAGTGAAGATTGGTTGCTCAAATTGAGCTCAAACCCTAAGATTTGCTGTGAACCGAGAAAATGAGAGGATGGAAGAATTAATTAGATGGTGTTGTTGTTAATGATGACATGAAGATGGGTTTGTTTCTAGATCCAACTACCAGTGAGATGGAAGGAGATTCAGCAGAAATTTGCAGTGAGTTGTGAAACAATTGCAGTTATGATGATTGCAGGGTATGAAGCTGAGAAAGTGCAGTCAAGAAGAACTGCAGGTACTTGTGGTTAAATTTGAGAAGCTAGGGTTTTGCTGGTCATGTAACTGAAGCAGTCTTGGTTGAACTACAGCTGTAGTATGCAGAATGGTTAAAATCTGTAGATGTCTATGAAGGTAGATGGAAGGGTAAATTGTAGGTGGTCTTGGAGTTGCAGGTAGATGTAACTATTTACTGAGGTCTATACAGGGAGCTGTTTGAGTTGTCTAGTAAGCTATTTGTGCAGGTGAACATAAGATTCAAGTTGCAGGTTGAGTTTGGGGTTCAAATGGGTTTGATTTGGTGGAGTTCTGAGCTTATTATGCTGCCAGGAAATCATTGAACAAAACTGATATTTGTTGTTCTTGTTGGGTGAATTCAGAAGTTAACAGAGGGGCAATACAAGTGATTCAAGATTGTGGTGTTTGCTTTGACTAATTTGGTTAGATTTGGAGATATAAATATCAGTTGAATGAATGATATACCCTGGTTTGTTTTGGACTTGAATGAAGTAGGGGATGAACTGTGTATGTGTTTGAATAATTGCAAGAAGTGTTGGGTGCTGGAACTGGTGTGAGATAGGACTGTCAATGGGTACCCGTTACCCGGAACCGGACCCGCTAGATCGGGTCCGGTTCTGGGTCCTAAAGTTGGACCCATTAGCAACTTAGGACCCGACGGGTAATTACCCGATTGGACCCGAATGTTAACGGGTCCAAACGGGTAATACCCGTCGGGTACCCGTTTATTTAACCTTTTGATCATTTTTTTAGCAAAATTATAGGTATTTTGCTAGTTTCGGCTTTGATTTTTTTTTGATTTTTTACATTTAATCTTTATTTAGTACATTAATAAAGAAATAATAATAAATTTTTATAATTTATATTCAAGTTAAAAAGAGAAAGAAATTAAGATTTTAATAGTTTTTTAAATACCTAATCTGTAACGGACCCGACGGTATCCGGACTTTAAACGGGTCCGGTTCTGGGCCAACACATTATGGAACCGTACCCGGAACCATAGGACCCGGAACCGTTGCTGATATGTCGGGTCCGGTTCTGGGCCATGTACTACCCGGGAGGACCCGGACCCGTTGACAGCCCTAGTGTGAGATATTGCAGTTTGAGCAGAGATGGAAGTTAAAGATGCAGATTGCAGTTGTGCCTGTGCTCAGAAGAAGTATAGAAGATGGATATGCTGCTGGTGTTGTCTTAAAGGTGTTGCTGTTTTTGTCACATGAAATCAGTGGTGTAGAAGATTGGTTAGCAGTGGTTGGTGCTCAAAGCTCAAGTTCAGTTGGTTTGAGATCGTATGAGATGGAAGGAAATGTTGCAGATGGACTGGTTGGAATTGCAGTTGCAGAATCAGCTGGTAGGATAGAATATACAGGGAGAGAATGTAAAGTTGTTGTTGTTGGCTTCCAAGGTTAGATGGCTCAAATGATTGTTAAAACTGCGAACTGAGAGTATTGCAGTTGGCTGTGATGTTACAGAATGAATAGGTGGATGTGGAGTTGGCCTTGAGAAGTGTTGTAGGTTGTCGCTGTTGATATTGATACAGGAGATGGAAGATATTGCATCAACAGTTCAGATGATGGCTAAGTGATAGACGCATTTATGTGTCTATTTTGGTCTCAATTATATGTATTGTTAGTGCTCGATTTTGTATTTATTATGGCTTTTTATGTCTTTGTAGGTATTTTTGGAGAAATACGATTTCGCGGAGAAAGTTGCTCGAAAAGTGGTATTTGGCCTCTCCGGAGAAAATTACTGAAGCCACCTCAAATGGACAAGGGTCACACAGTTGATAAGGGGTTACCCACCTTTATTTACACCCCAATCTACTATTTGCACCCAAAGTGCTATTCGCACCCCATCATGCGATAGGGGGACACCCTTCTTCTTCACGATTTGAAAAAGAAAAATTGGCGGGAAAATTCAATGGACGTCTGCATGTTTTCAGGAAAAGATTGGACCGAGATGTTTATGTAGTTTTCTACGGGCTTAGATTGGAATTGTCGTATTGCGATTAAACAGGCTAAGTAATTGAGTTGGACATGAAAAAATAAGAAGATTCCTATGCTGGTTCGATTAAACAGGGAGAACAGTTTTCATGGGATAGTTTCTGTATTTTTGGAAGATACTCAAGTAAACACGTTAAGAATATCCTCTTAGGATTTTATCATATCGAATGGTGGAATGTTTGGATTAAACAGGGCAGCTACGTAAAGAAGAGTACAAGAATGAAATAATTCCGTGACTTTTGGCCGAAGAAAAAAAATTAGGTTTAGAAGATTTCTCGGGATTTTGATCACCTGTTGTGTATAAAAAGAATTGACAGGACTCAGAAAGAGGAAGTCGGGGGTTTGGGGTCGATTATGAGGCTTCAGGGAAGAAAACAAGAAGTTGCAGAGAAACCCTAGTTGCTGCTGCTGAAGAACGAAGAACACGAAGAACAGACGCACCAAAACAGTCGTTTATCAACAGTGATTGCGACAGTCGTTCGGCAGTCTTATACACAGTTACAACGACACTTTCTTTATATCGATCTCTGTAACAGTGGACTTGGAACACCATAAAAGTGTTGCAATTTCCTGGTTTATTCAATTTCTCTCATTTTTATCATTTGTAAACACTTTTGAGCAATGAAATTAAATTTTGAGTGTGTTTCCATGATGAAGAGCTAAACCCCAACACTGGGACAATGGAGGAAGCCATGTTTCACAATTGATTGGTAACTATAATTGATTCTTTTTACTATTTGCATTTATTTTAATTGATTTATGATTTTTATTGATTATTTGTGATTTTGTTTGATAGTGTATGCTTAGTCTAAGAACTCTTGATGCACTATGCTTATGATTTACATATAATGCTTTATAAAATCTACCTTTGGCAAAGAAATAGAGTCTAGGAAAGAGCTAAAATTGATATGAATCATTGTATGAACCAATTGATTGTGAAGTTTGGTGGAATCCTAAGTCCCAGTAATCTCTCAATATTGTTATCATCCTTTGTTTTATTTTTTAGTTTCAGTATTTTCTTTAATTAAGTCTAAAATCAACAACTTCACAAGTCCGAGAATCAAACCCTTTCTTACCACTTGTAAAACTACATCATTTTTTGGCGCCGTCGACGCGGACTTGTATTTAGGTTTAGGTTTTAGGTTTTGCATTTTTTTTAAGGTTTTGTATGTATTTTATTTTATTTTTATTTATTTTAGATTCTTTTTTGTTCTATTTTACGTCTTTGGTATTATTATTTTTGTTGTGCAGGATTGGCTTGAAGCGAAACGTGTAAAGTTGATCTTGCCGTACAAAAAGGGAGAAACTGAAGATTTTATTTTTAGGCTTTGATCTTATTTTTAGTAGTTTCTTTATTTATTTTTGGACTTGTAATTTTTCTTTTATTTGTTTGTGTTTATTTTTAGTATTTTATTTATAATAATAAAAAAAAAAACACTGCACACACCAATTGCATCTTCCTCAGACTACCGAGTTTAGGAAAACTGGTGGATTAGTAAGCTGAACCCGTGCCTTGGGCCTTATGGGAGTTACCAGCTGAAAGTCCACAAACCTTAGGCTCGTACCTTTGGGTATATTTCGCTGTAGGTAACCCAAGCTTACTTAAATTAGTTAGCCCAGCATTTGCATGTGCACGATTTTCTTTCTTCACTAGTATTACTTCTATTTTTGTCAAAATGGTGAAGGAAAATGATGATGAGGTCCCGGTAAAAACCCTTAGGGATCGTTTGGATCCGACTAGGGTAGTACATGACCCTGGTGTAGTTATATCAGCTTCTATGATCCAATTTAATATTAGACCTGAGACTATTGGCATGTTTCGTACCTTTAGGGGGTTAGAGAATGAGAACCCGTATACCCACATAAGAGACTTTGAAATGATTTGTGACACAATTAACTATCTGAATGTCTCCAAAGATGTGCTTAGGTTACGTTTGTTTCACTTCTCTCTCTATGATAAATCCAAAGACTGGTATCATTTTATTCCTTCTAAAACAATTACCACCTGGGATGGTCTTGTAGAGGTATTTGTTAAGAAATTCTACCCACACCATAAGACTGCTACTGTTCGGCAGTCTATCCAAACCTTTAAGAAGAGATTAGGTGAAAAACTTCATGATTATGTAGAAAGGTTTAGTGAACTATTATACCAGTGCCCACATCACGGCTTTGAAAAGCCCACATGGCCCAAATTTTATATGAGGGCCTTGATAGCGAAACCCATATGCAGGTAGAAACAATTAGTGGAAGAGAATTTACCCATCAAGACCCTGATAAATGCTTTGACGAGTTCATCGAGTTAGCTGAAAAAACTAGGCAATGGTCTTCAATGAGAGAGCCATAAATACCTAGAAATCATATCCATAGGGTCGATAGACTGGATTATGGGTCAGATATTCTTAGGCGTCTAGAGGCCTTAGAAATGAATCAAGACACCATGCCAGATACGAATAGCAAGCCCACGCTCTTTATAACAACCCAAACCATCAAAGATTTGATCCATATTCAGACACTTATAACCCTGGTTGGAGAAACCACCCGAATTTCTCTTGGTCTAAGGTCCAGAGTCAAGGCCAGTCTAGTATTTCCTAGGCTCTCCCAAGTTTCGGGTATACAAAGAACCATTTAGGGACAGATCAGTATCAGAACCTGTTGGGTAAAAAACTCACGAGCTTAGAAGAGTCTCTCACCATCTTATCTCATAACAATGCAGAGTTTAAGCAAACGGTTGAGAAAGGTTTGCAGGAGAACTCTTAGGCTATTTCAGAGCTAAAAAATCAGGTTAATATAATTATAAAGTTTTTGAGCGAAAAAGAAAAGGAAAAGTCCCCCAATAAACCACTACCCAATTCTAGAGGAATTCATGAAGTATCTTCTAAAGAAAAAGACTTCAATCATGTGAACTCTATAACAACCCTTAGGAGTGGTAAATTGGTAGACAATAAGGTAGCCATGCCTAATAGTGGAATACTGTAGATCCACCTTCTAGTTCCCAAGATGAGCCCCAGAAGGAGCCACTATCTGAAGAGACCGATAAAATTTCTATTGATGCCAATACGGTTCCCGATAGGTCTCATTTTGTGCCCAGAGCCCCGTACCCACATTTGTTAGCTCCAACAAAGAGAGAGTCGACTTTCAACGAAATAATGGAAATATTTAAGCAGGGTGAACATAAATATCCCTTTATTAGAAGCAATTAGGAAAATGCCTGCTTATGCCAAGTTTTTTAAGGATCTTTGTACACGAAAGCGTAAGCTTAATGTCCATAAGAAATCCTTTTTATCTGGTCAGGTTAGTTCAATCCTTCTGAACCAAACATCCCCTAAGTATAAATACCCTAGATTCCCCACCATATCTTGTACGATTGGTAATCACTTGGTTGATAAAGCATTACTTGACTTAGGAGCTAGTGTTAACTTACTACCCTACTATGTGTACACCCAGCTAGGTCTTGGTAAGTTGAAACCGACTAAAATGACCCTACAGTTAGCTGATAGGTCTGTCAAAGTCCCCCGTGGTGTCATTGAGGATGTACTGATTGAGGTTAATAAGTTTATATATCCAGTGGATTTTGTTGTTTTAGACACTCAATCTGTTCAGGACCCCAATGCTCAAATTCCGGTGATTTTAGGTCTCCCATTTTTAGCCACTTCTAATGCTATCATCAACTGTAGGACCGGACTTATGAACATATCCTTTGGTGATATGACCACTGAACTAAATGTCTTTAATGTTACTAGACAACCTTCTAATGAATTAGAGGAAGTGAATATGATTAACACTTTAGTTCAGGATATAGTTCAGGATAATTGGGATGACACTTTATTGGATGATTCTTTAGATGAATTTGATGAGTTTCTCTTAAGTCAGTTAGGTGACCAAAATGTTAAACTAGAAGAAGCTCTCAAGTACTTTAAAGACTCTACGGACCCTGAAATTCAAGCCATAGTGCTAGGCCTTACGGAGAAGTTTGGGGGTAATGATCTAGAATAAGCTCTTGAGTATTTTAAAGACTCCAAGGATCCGGAAATTCAAGCAATAGTTAGAGGTTTGTCCGAGAATACTGACTACCCTAATTTTGGGGGTAATGATGGTCAAGTATCCCCATTAGAAGTCCCTAACTTGGGATTCAAGCCTAGTGTGCCTGAACTATTACTTGAGTCTCTTCCGACTCCACAACATGATCCTCCTGATACTGTCCAGGATGAAATCCAGCTATTAGAGACATGTATTTCGAATGGATCTATTTATCAAGACACCCATATTAAGCCCAAGTGGGCATCGCAGATAAATCCAGTTGTCTTGGAAGAATTTTTAAATTAGGTTATGCTATATCTGGTTATTTATCTAATCTGATGCATTTGTCTTATAATTGTGGCAGTTTTATTTGGTTTTGTTGATCCACAGTTGTTCCGGCTATTGTTATATGATTCGAGGTGATTAATTTTTCTCATATGTCTGGCTAAAGACGTTAAACTTATCACTTCTTGGGAGGTAACCCAATACTCATGCAACACAGTAATATCTTTCCTTAACTATTTTGCTTCAAATGGTAACAGTTTCTCCTTGTTCATGCTTTTAATTTTATCTTTAGAACATTGAGGACAATGTTAGATTTAAGTTTGGGGGTATGGGAGAAACTTTTTAGTTGCAATAAATGAACTCCAGAGCTGGAAATTTATGTTTATTAAGGATGGCACTAACTAATATAAGTGGATGGAAGCATCTTGGTTGTAGGAGTTGAGGAACCAATCTGAGTAGATGGAAACATCTATAAGAGTCTATTCATAAAAGCACAGAGCTCAGGTGTTATAAGTAACATGGTAGTTTCGCCATATTTCGTTGAGTCCTTTTCACTTTTATTTTTATTTTGTTTTCTTTTTAAAATATGTTTCTCTAAGTGATTAGGTGGGGCTCACGATTCAAGTTGTTACCACTGTTAGGTTGAAATAGAGTGATTGAATTACTAAGAAAAAGAAAAAGAAAAAAAGAGACCAGACCAATTAGACCAAACAGAATAAATTTAAATAAGAAAAAAAAACACTTGGATAGCAATATGTGTGTGTTATCCCTGTCTCTGTTGCTTAAACAAGTGTGGAACGCAGGATCCACGGGAATTGCCATGTAATCTGCTGACAAGAAGCATGCGCTTGGATCCAAAAGATCAAATCATGCAGTTCAAAAAAAAAAATGAAAAATGAAAAATGAAAAGTTTATTATTGTGCAATAAAATTGCCGCTGGTTCCCTTGTATATTCCAGACAAGTTGATCTAGAATTAGGATTATTAACTACTGGTTCCCTTGTATATGCTAGTTGTGTTGATATTAGTCAGACCAGTATCTCAGTCCATTAGGATAGGTTCATTTTGGCAATGGCCTTCAGACAGATATGAGAAACACCATTCACCTAGTCAACATCAAAACCATCTATGTTTTTCTATATCCATTTCTTAATCTTTCCATGTGATTGGTTGACTCCGGTTATGATGTCCAGAAACCATCTGAGTAGAGCACTGTCACTTATATATGAATTTTAGTATACTTGAGTGCAAACTCGTGTACAACAATTGGAATTTCGCATCAGGGTACTTCCTCTTGTAATCAATAAGTATGCCAACCAAGGAGATTATTTAGTGCCTTCCAAGGTTTTGCGTAGATAGCTAGGGTATGGAGTGTAATTTTTTTGTGGGTATACCTCTAGTAAGCCCTCTCGAGACTATAACTCGGCCACTAGGGCCACATAGGGGTTTAAAGGCTTATTGCATACGCTAAATGCAATCGACGATGCCTGCGACAGTGAGTTAGGATTTTATTTTGTAGACTCGATTTGCTCGGGACTAGCAAATAATAAGTTTGGGGGTATTTGATAGACGCATTTATGTGTCTATTTTGGTCTCAATTATATGTATTGTTAGTGCTCGGTTTTGTATTTATTATGGCTTTTTATGTCTTTGTAGGTGTTTTTGGAGAAATAAGATTTCGAGGAGAAAGTTGCTCGAAAAGTGGTATTTGGCCTCTCCGGAGAAAATTACTGATAAGGGGTTACCCACCTTTATTTACACCCTTATCTACTATTTGCACCCAAAGTGCTATTCGCACCCCATCAGACGATAGGGGAACACCCTTCTTCTTCACGGTTTGAAAAAGAAAAATTGGCGGGAAAATTCAATGGACGTCTGCATGTTTTCAAGGAAAGATTGGACCGAGATGTTTATGTAGTTTTCTACGGTCTTAGAATGGAATTGTCCAATTGCGATTAAACATGCTAGGTAATTGACTTGGACGCGAAAAAATAAGTGGAAATTGAATAAATATCCTTACTTTCATTGGGCCTTCACAAATATCCTTGCGAACAATAAATATGTCCCTCTCCATTCGGATAAAAATATATTTTTCCATTAATGTCAAATCTACCCTCCACGTGAATCTAGTTTGTTCTCCACCAAATCTGATTTTCTCGCTCTCATCTCCGAACCACAACAACCACCACCATCTTCATGGTCGCCACCACCATTCCATCACCACTTCCATTTCCTCCACCGCCTCGGATACTCATACCAAATCCACCATCGGCATCATCCCCACCAGATCGATCAATTTCACTATAAATCTTAAATATAGTCATGAATAAGCAAGAAACTAATCTCGAGCATCAAAAAAACATTAGATTCATTTCGATATCAACTGGATTTGGCTTGAATAACCTAAAATCGGTGATCTTAGTTTTTAAAGAATTGTTTGTATCAATTGGAAAGAGATGATGAAAATCGTCATCAATAATTCGATCTGAAGATTCAATCGTCAAAGACTAATCGAAAGATAGTTTCAGCTGATAGTGAAAAGATCAAAAGGTTAAACAATAAAAATGTGTTTCATTACAATTTGGTACTTTAATTTATGATATGGGTTTGGTTTTTATCTTCCTGGTGATTCTTTGTTGGTACCTATGTGGTGGATTAATGAATTAGTAATAAAAGCATTTTTTATGATTGATTTTAGGATATAATCTGAAGTTTCCTTACCAATTATGAAAGAAAAATTTGTTCCCTTTCATCTGCAAGATGGTGCCAAGGTAAATAGATATAAATTCATATGCATTTATCTGATTTCAGTCACCTCAATCATATTTGATCTTGTTGGCACTTTTACGAAGTGAAAAGCATGTCATTTTGTTACAATTTATGTAGGATAAGTCTTGTAGTTTCATAGTTCTCCTTGCAGATCCATTTGGTAGCCTATATGGAACAGTTTTTCTAGTTTCTACAGTTGCATCCTAAACCTTCCAGCATCATGGAAGGGGATTCTAAACAATGTCATTCTTATTGGTAGATTGACTGATGGTCTTTTAGCTACTGAGTATGTTTAGTCTATTAGATTTATTGTTGTATTTTACTGGTATTATGTATTCGATTCGTTCTTTTGATGGTTGTATGGTTTGAGTTTGAACATTTGTATAGAAGTAAGTTATCTTGATTCTCCGTGACATAGATATTTACTTCGACTAAAATTTGTGACCAATGATTTCCTAAATGATGTAATAAAAGTTAGTTATGCTATTGTGGACGGTAGTTTTATGTTTGGAACTCTTTACATAAGTAAATTATTATGAAGTACGACATTTACTTGAAGTGTCATAAACTATGGTTGCATTAGTTAATGAAAATTGTTGCTGGCTATATTGGATTTACAGCTGACGTAATGTATTTTGAGTAGTATATTTTGGATGGGATAATGAACTGACATGTACAACACTTGGTTTGTTAAAAATCATTAGTATATTACTATACAGTTCTTGCTTAGGAAATTTATATGGGATTTTTTTGCATTTGAATTCAGTAATGTTGTTTATGAAGCTATAGGTGATGATCATTTGTTATTGTTTAAAAGTTTTTATGGGATCAATTGTTGATGTTGATCCCATAAATGGGATCAACTACGGTTGTTGACCCAATTTTTATGGATCAATTACGGTTGTTGATCCCATTTATGGGATGAACTCCTGTTGTTGACCCAATTTTTTATGGGATCAACTATTGTTGTTGATCCAATCAACTCCTATTGTTGACAACGTTTTCTTGGATTAGTATAATCATTCTTGTAGTTTAAATCATGTATTTTTTTCTTCAAATGTTGAACTTGTGATGCAATGGTAGCATGACTGACTCCATGTCAGATGATGTGTGTTCTACTCACGCCAAGTTCACTCCATTTACATGGATCAACTTTCATTGTTGATCCAATTTAGTGGATCAACTACCATTGTTAATCCCTAAATTGGATCAACTTCTACCGTTGATCCTTTTTTTTTGGATCAACTACCGTTGTTGATCCCCTAAATTGGATCAACTTCTACTATTGGCTCTATTTTTATTTGGATCAACTACTGTTGTTGATACAAAAATATCCGAACCAGTGGTGGCGGCGGCGACGACGGACTAGTGGTGGTGGCGGCGACGGAATAGTGGTGGTGGAGGACTGTTTGTGGTGTAATGGTGGTGGTGAAGGAGTGGTGGTGGAATATTAGTGGTGGTGGCGGTTGGTAGGTGGTGGTGGTTGTTGAACGGTGGTGGTGAAGTGGTTGTTGAATATTGGTGGTGGTGAAGTGGTAGAGGAAGAAATTTGTTCCATTTTGAAATAAAGAAAAATAATATATGGGTGAGGGTATTAAGGTAATCAAATTTTAAATGGATAAGGTTATTAAAAAGTAGGGACATATTTATTGTTGTATAAGGATATATTTATTGAGTGTCAAAAGTAAGGACATATAAATAATGCACCCAAAAAATAAGAAGATTCCTATGCTGGTTCGATTAAACAGGGAGAAGAGTTTTCACGGGATAGTTTCTGTATTTTTGGAAGCTACTCGAGTAAACACGTTAAGAATATCCTCTTAGGATTTTATCATATCGAATGGTGGAATGTTTGGATTAAACAGGGCAGTTTCGTAAAGAAGAGTACAAGAAGGAAATAATTCCGTGACTTTTGGCCGAAGAAAAAGAATTAGGTTTAGAAGATTTCTCGAGATTTTGATCACATGTTGTGTATAAAAAGAATTTCCAGGACTCAGAAAGAGGAAGTCGGGAGTTTGGGGTCGATTAGGAGGCTTCAGGAAAGAAAACAAGAAGTTACAGAGAAACCCTAGTTGCTGCTGCTGAAGAACGAAGAACACGAAGAACAGACGCCCCAAAATAGTCGTTTATCAACAGTGATTGCGACAGTTGTTCGGCAGTCTTATACACTACAGTTACAACGACACTTTCTTTATATCGATCTCTGTAACAGTGGACTTGGAACACCATAAAAGTGTTGCAATTTCCTGGTTTATTCAATTTCTCTCATTTTTATCATTTGTAAACACTTTTGAGCAATGAAATTAAATTTTGAGCGTGTTTCCATGATGAAGAGCTAAACCCCAACACTGGGACAATGGAGGAAGCCATGTTTCACAATTGATTGGTAACTATAATTGATTCTTTTTACTATTTGCATTTATTTTAATTGATTTATGATTTTTATTGATTATTTGTGATTTTGTTTGATAGTGTATGCTTAGTCTAAGAACTCTTGATGCACTATGCTTATGATTTACATATAATGCTTTATAAAATCTACTTTTGGCAAAGAAATAGAGTCTATGAAAGAGCTAAAATTGATATGAATCATTGTATGAACCAATTGATTGTGAAGTTTGGTGAAATCCTAAGTCCCAGTAATCTCTCAATATTGTTATCATCCTTTGTTTTATTTTCTAGTTTCAGTATTTTCTTTAATTAAGTCTAAAATCAACAACTTCACAAGTCCGAGAATCAAACCCTTTCTAACCACTTGTAAAACTACATCACTAAGCTGGGAATGATAATATATGAATTGCAAGGACTTGATATGCTGTGAAGCTGCAGGTGTTGGAAGTTGATACTGGTGTTACATTTTGTGATATGAGCTGTAATGCAATGGAAGTAGCTGTGCAATGATCTGCAGGAACTGAACTGAAAAGATGCAGCTGGAGATAGTTGGTGTCGCAAGAACTGAAGCGGATGATTAGATGAATGTTAGGCTGTTTTACAGGGAAGATTTGAGCTGTAAGTGGTATATGTAGCTTCAAAATAGTACTGAGATAGGAGAATGTGTAGTCGCTGGTGGTTGTGATATGCAATGGTGGCCGTGTTGGACATGATATGGTTCTGGTAGCTGTGAAAGATGACAGAGAAGAGATTGTAGCATTGGTGCTGCAATTTTTTGAGTTACTGAGTCTATATTGCAGACAAGATAATAGAAGAGATGAACTTGGTGTTTTGTGAAGAATAGATATGTTGTTGTTGCAGTGGCTAGAGAAGTAGTTTTGCAGGTATAACTGAGTTGAATGGAGGTGTTGAACAGAGTTTGCAGTGGTTCCAGTTGTGCTGGTCAGAATTAAGCAAAGGAGTTATTATTGCAGTTGGATATGACAGTGTTGTTTAGAAGAGAAGCTACTGTTGTGGCTAAGTGATTGAATGCGGAGTTGGAGGTGCTGTATTGATGGGAGAAATTGGAGGAGTATGATATAAAATTGTTGTTGAATGGACAGAACTGAAGGCATGCAGTTAGACCAGTTTCAAAGCTGTAGCTGTGAAGAATGCACAACCATCATGGTTGGAAGCACAATGATTGTGCAACAGAGCTTAGGCCAGTGCAATGGCCTTGGCCAATAGCAACTCAGCTACTCAGACCTGACTCGGCTGAGCCTTGACCGAGTTGACTGACTATGACCGGTGACCAGTTGGACTTTTCCGGTCACCTGAGATACTTTTCTGGTCGGATTCCGGCCAAATTCCGTCGATGTCACCAGTTTTCCGGCTACAAATTTTTGGAAGAATTCTTACATGGGTATTTCTCTTGTGTGGGCTTGGTAGACATCTTACTATTGGATCATTTGGATTTTGGGCTTTGAAGACCTAATTTTGGAAAGATGAAAAGCTATAAAAGGAGAAAGTTTCTATTTTTATTCTATCACATATTTTCCTACTGGGAGCTTTAGAGAGCGGCGATTCTACTAGGGTTTGCTTTCATTTAGTTTTCATATTCTTCATTTTATTATTGATTATGATTATGATGAACACAAAAGTTATGAGTAGCTAAACATATTATTGGTTATGGGATAAAGTGGATTTCACAAATAAGATTTGATTCAATGCATTAGTTTTGTCTTAGTAATTTATTGTTTATGATTCATGGGTTATATTGTTATATGATTTGATTGTTTATTTAGTTGAGTCCGGAATCAATCCGATTTGCTTTCATTTCTAAAGCTATATTAGGGTTTTCAATACATAAAAGTTGTCAATCCCTGATTCTAAGTAGCATAATTGTGGGTAGTGCTTGTAGTGATATATCCTACTAGTCACATATGAATCATAACCTTGGTTAAATTGAATTAGTGCTTTTACACATTTGATTGCCTTGATTAGTCTTATTCCATATAACTTATTGCTTTTAGGGACTTAAATCTAATTGTGCTTTTACACTTGAGGTTGCTTTCTAGGAAGAATTCACATATGCATCTTTTAATGTGGTTGTGATGAAATCAGGGAATTAGCAGAATATTCTTGCGATCAAGATATTCTAGGACTTTCAGTAAATGAAAGATTAAAATACCAATTCTAGTCATTGTTGAGAATTCAAGTTTGTGAATGAAACTATCCCGTGGCGAATATCTTTTCCTTATTGATTATTTTAATACTTTATTGCTTTCAATTTATTTTTATTTCTTTGATAAATCAAAACCCCCCTTGGTTACTAAGAAACTGATTTTTTTTTTATAACAACAAAAGCCTCTCTGTGGATACGAACTCTTTCTTATCACGTACTTCATTTATTTTAGTTAAGTAAGAAAGTGAAATTATTTTTGCTCGGCTGACAACCGATCACCATACAGGTTGCTAACCGAAATATTGGGTGAGGTTGTTAGACCCCCGCTTTTTCATGACTAAACAAAATACGCGAAGTTACAGGGCATTCAACAAAAAGGTGCATCATAGTTTCTTCATGAGCATTACAGAAAGAGCAGAGAACATTCACATGAGGATTATAAAGATGCAGAAGGGAGTTAATTGGAAGCATATGAGCAAAAAAATTCCACATAAAGAACTTAACTTTCGGCAGACAATCAATATTCCATACTTTCCTCCAGAAAGTGGAGTCTTCAGGCAAAGGACTATCATTCAAATATATTTTGTATGCATGCTTGATAGTGAACTTACCATTCCTAGTATATGCCCACATAAGAAAGTTTGACTGCAACACGTTTAATCTAACAGACATAATCCTAATAACCTCCTCAGGGGAGAATAAGAGTTTTAGAAGAGGAACATTCCAACAGTTATGATGATGGTCAATAAGCTCAGACACATAAATAAAGTTATTACACATAGTCTTCAAGGGAGAGGGAGGCAAAACAATCCATGGAATCCAGGAAGCATTCCAAATAGGCGTAAAAGCCAAAGAGCTTGAGGAGAGCTTAATTAGAAACCAAGAAAATAATAAACGCCGGTACACAGTTCCGACAGTGAACATTAACTATCGACAATGCCGGTAGTGATAAGTAATTCTATTAGATACCAAAAGTTGACTACCGACACTCTCGGAAAAAACATTTCCCTGCCGTAACAGAGTACCGGCATACAATGCATCCTAAAACCTATGCCGGTACTGGTGACAATATCAAAGGTTTTCCTTTAACTTTTAAGTCCACTACCGGCATACTCGAGTATTAATAAAGGAATGCCGTAACCTAAACCCGACATAGTATTCAACCCGATTTCTATGCCGGTACATAACATTCAGTTTTAGGCGACCCTGGGTTTGGAAATGGCATTGTATTCATGCTACCATCTAATCCGTAACTTAATACCGGCACTGTATTCATTCTAGATCGATTGCCGTAACACACTACCGGCATTGTATTCATACATATATCAGCGCCGGTACTCTTTGTAAATCAACTGTCTGAGTTAGGGTTCACGATTCTAACCTAAACCCATTGTTATAAATCGATTTAAACACTCATAAAGTAGTTTAAAATTACTTACCTTCTCACATAAACCATTTCTGCGAGAGGTTGATTGTCCGAGTGAGCTGCTTCTTCTTCTTCTTGCTCTTGAGCAATCAAAGCAAGTCTTTGTTTTAATTTCTGTTCACCAATCGATTTTGTGTTCGATTGGGCATTTGGTTTCTTTCGTGGAGGCATTGTTATGATTCGAGTAGGTTAATCTACAAAGAAAATTTTGGAACGACGATTAATCGACGAATAACGGATGAAGAACGATGACAATTTTTTTTTTCTTCCAAAAACCTAAACCTACGGCACCGCCGGAACTAATGTTAAAAATGGGATATATGAATTTGGTTTTTGATATTAATGTTTTAGGAGAAAGGATAAAACAGTCTTTTCATTAAAAAATTAATTAACCAAAGGGTATTTTGATATTTTCACACTCAAAAATCACCCCTTAACAGCTACCCCAGGTTAGGGAAAGTAATCTATATTAAGGGGTTTTTCATTTTACTTGATGACCCTTTTTTGTTTTGTAATCATAGGCCCCGAATAATTGGACTTGGCCCGGACTAGCCAGGATATTTAACCGCTCACAGAACACTTGAGATTTTCTCGTCAAAAGTCACACTCGAGAGAAAAGTAGAGAAAAGAGATCAAAGAAGAAGATAAAAATACATGCGAAGAAGAAGAAGAAGGAATGGAAGATCAATCCAGTGAGAGATGGAAAGCCGCTATCGTGAATTTATCAGAGATGAATACCAATTTGGATTCATTACAGAAAACCCTCCTCAAAAAAGCTGTTTTTCTAGATCAGGAAACCTTCTCTAAAGCTTCTCTTTGCTCCGACCAAGCCCGGACGATCAAGGTACTACTTACCGAATTTTCCTTTTTCTTTCTTTATCGGTTGATTTTAAAATCTGGGTTCGTCTCTACATATGAATTTTTTGTTGCTCTGACTGATTTTGTTGGGCAATTCTCAAAGGATAGAGTTTATTACTGAATTAAATTGGTTTATAAATTTTCAGATGTTTAAGTAGATGGGATTTAATCAATTCTCATGTTTATCTTCTAGTAATGAATTTTGAGGACTAGGTCAGTTAGATCCACTGTATATAACCCAATTGACTAGAATTAAAACCATCCCCATTTGTTGTTGTTCTCGTTGTTCTGATTTGATACAATTAGCTGGGTTACCTAAGTATAGTTCATGGTATAACACCCAGAAGAGCTAGGTTTTCGAACTATGATATGAGACTGTACCTCCTTTAGTTTAATTATGCCATCTGCCCAACAGCCAAATTCCAACCATTAACACCGATAAACTCACTAACCCTACAATGTGAATTAGAAAAGACCACATCAAGCAGGTCCATACTTGCCCAAGCAGTTAACCTTTAGCAAGCATTTGGATGCCAAGGATCAGTAAGCATTCTTGTATTACACCCATCTCCCATCTCCTAGAATATTCAAGAGTAAATATTTAGCAACATTTCTTTGCTCTAAACAAGGATTAGATTATTATTAACCCAGTCTGTCCAAACATGGTACGTTCCACTTGTAATATTACATAGGTGTCCAAGACTAGCTGCAGCTCCATATTTCTTACACCAAAATCTCTGTCAGAGTAAAGCCTATAAACAAGGCCCCAAGTCCCAACTACAGTAATAAATAGGGCGAGACTTCTTGCCGAACTCTGCTCCTGTTCCAGAATTTCTGACAAACATAATTTAACTCCTTTAATGCTCTCTTTGGCGAAGCAAAACAAGAAATCCAGACAAAAAGTCATCCCACTTATCACCACTTCAATAGGCAACAATCTTCCAGCGGACAATAACAACTCGGTCTTCCACGATTTCACCCTATTAGTAACTTTAGAAATTAAAGGAAGGCATTCTTGTTGATAGAATAGGAACCCTAAGTATCTCACTGAAGTATCCAGTAGATCAATCAAGACAGAAAACATCTTGAGAGAGAGTGAGGAGTAAGTATTTTATTCATCTCCAAACCAGAAATCTTAAGTAAAGCTAGTTAAAGCAGTCTTAAGGGGTTGAGCTGCAGGAAGGGTACCTTTAAAAAGACAATAACATCATCCAAAACGCAACAGTCAAAGTACCTCTAGTTTCCTTAGTCGCTTTAGCAACCCAACTCCAGACCTTGAACTGGAGCTAATTCAGCGTTTGCCTTTCGGCACTTAGTATGAGTATGCCCAAAAGTTCTATAATCAGGACATTTAGGTTAGGAGGTTAGGTTTCATAGATGCATGGGCAAACCTATGTCTAAAGGAACTTAAGGAAGGTTAGGTTTCATAGATGCATCGAAGGCTAATTTAGTTATGCATCTGAGGCTAATTTGGTTATGTTAGCCATAAGGCATCTGGAGACTGATTGAAAGTTCTGATTGTTTACGAGCTTCCTAATTAAAATCTACATATTCCCATACAAATTCAGCCTTAAGAGTCAAAAATCCAATTAACAGCTCTTGGATTTGGAAATGCATAAGCAAATTAAGGCATAAAGTTGATGGACCAGAAGAATATCTGGAAAGTAGGAGATGACAGTTCTATAGATATTTGGAATGTTAATTAGATTCCGAACTTGAAGCTAATTTATCTCAGTTTCGTAAATCTTCAAACACTCATCTAACACTTGTTGCTGATCTAATAAATTTATCCAACAAAATGTGGAATTTTAACCTTATAGCTTAGTCATTTCCTATCAGGGTTACTAAATGCATTATTAATATTAATTTGTTTACTAACAATGAAAATAGGATCGTAAAAGATGCAAATTATGGTTGCTCCTGACCTTATCAAGGGAATTCACTGTTTCATTACCAGGAGAATTTATCTTGTTACGCATACACTTAACATTAAGTGTACGTGTGACAAGATAAATCTCCTGGTAATGAATTAGTGCATTTAAATTCCATTATTCCAATATTACCTTCTGAAATTAAACTTTTCTTAAGAATTCCACCTCAACATCAAGCACATGTTTACCTTCAATATAAACTGGAACAGTTGAAGGGAATACACAACCTGTATCAGGCATAGCTCATCCTAGGCCGTATGAGTAAGTTTTTCCATCATGGTAAGAAGACCCATAAAACTTGCTACTATCAGCGAGGCTCTTAGTAGTTAGTATTCTGTAGATGAACAGGAACTTTACGAAAATTAACATACGCAGGCAAAGGGTTAAGTTTATAAGTCCTGTGCAACCATAAGCTGCTAAGGTCGAAATAAGAACAATAGATTTGAATAGTCAGCTGATGTCAATAGCATTAATACGATCTTCACCAGTGACGGAGGCACGTAGAGACAAATGGGGTCTCTAGCCCACACTTGTTTCTCAACCTCAGTGCAAAATCAGTTGGATTTTTCGAAAGTTTGCTTTACTATGGGGGCAAATTTGATGGAATTATGAGCATTTTTGTTCGTTAAGGGGATCAAATACATAAAATTTTGTTAGGGATTTTCCTATGACCCCTCTCAAAATTTTGTTTGGCTCCGTCGCTGATCTTCACAATCATCCAACTCAAAAATGAAGGTAGAATCGCTATGAATAGTCATCTGAAAGGACCCCTTCACTGAAAACATTACTAGAGCTGAAACACCAGTTCGACCATCTGTTAGGAGTAGAGAGTGGTTTATTCTCCATGGATGGCGAAGAATTTCCACCAGAAGCCATGTACAAACCAGAAAAACAACTAAAAAATCCTAGAATGATTATTTGGGATTTCTTACGGAACATCATCGGTCCAACCAGAAAGAGATTCACCTGAGAATCAAAAGATCTGAACTCAGAACACATGAATTAAAGAAAATATCACTGGAAAGAGAAGAAATTAAAGGTCAACTCTGGACAACTTAGATGACAAGATCGCCTCTCGGGACTCTCTTCCACTCAATCATGTGGTAGCCTACTCTTTGGTCATCTACTGAAAGATGAAGATAATCAAATTACTTAACCTATTTAGAAATAACAATGATTCCAGCTTCCTAATGATCCCATCTCCCTCAAATTAGAATCAGTAAAGTTGCTTTTCTTTTGCTTCAAATTTGCAGGGATTATCTTATAGTGATTTGATTTCTTTGGACTCGGTGCCTTGAAGGGTGTCACAATGGATGCTCATGCCTCATTTGTTCCCACACCCCCATCCCCAATTTTATATAGGTATGCATTGGATTTGTGAAGTTTCTGGTCACAATATTGTGCCGCGAACTCCACCTTATAGCAAATTGGCGCGACTGTGTGACATTCCTTTGTGTAGTGCATTTTGCACAAAAAAGTAATGCTTATCCTTTCCTTTTTTTCTTTGAAACCCAAGCATGTTTCTTTAGAGGGTTGTGATCTGAAAATCTGTAATCTTGAATCCCTAATTACGGAAAAATTGAAACTCCAATTCTAACTGATTGAAAAAAAGACATGTACATTGTATAGTAAAAAAAACTGCTGCAAGGTTGGTTCCTAAAAGTTACTTTATCTATAATAAGGGCATATTTTTCTTGTGCAGGCACTTGAGCAAAGGGTAGAGAATCTAGAGAGGGAGCTGGATAACGCGATTACTGCTGCTGCTCGTGCTCGGTCAGAGAAAAGGCAGGCTGAGGCAGCACAACGAGCTGCGGAATTACATGCGCTAGAGGTTACGAGAGAGCTTGAGAACACCTCAAGTATGTATTTGGATATTTTAGCTTGTGATTTTCTTTTTCAACTTTCTACAAGAGATAGTACCCACTCTATTCTCTTGTGCTCAGACACAACCAGACACACAGGCGAAAAAAGAAAGAAAATCTTAAATACATAATTTAGCACCAGTACCTATGATTTTGGTAATTCGTAGGCTCATTAACTAGTGTGGACGATAGTTCCGCTATTTTCTCCCATGACAGCTGCATATTTATGACTGGAGGTCATGTCTTCTGTAGTCCGCAACAGACTGTATAACCTGGCTGCATGTTTTTATCAATGTTCAATAACTATGATGATCCTGTGATTGTTAGTTTGCTATTGGTTGCATATATCCAAACGGACCAAGTATATACTCCTGGAAAGAAAACTAAAACTGCTTTGTCCATTCTGAATCTCCTGTTGCCATGTACACTGAACAGCACAGCAAACTACTTCCCTTTGAAAAAAGATGAAGGAAACAAGTTGTCTCGTTTTTTATTCTTTTCTTCTGAAATTCTTCTAGCTGCACATTGCATAACCTTTCTGGAACTGAGAGTTATTTCTATGGAGTGAAATGCAACTTCTGCTTTACTGAATTGAACTGCAATGTGGTCATAATTCCTAACTTATCTCATTGATTCTTTGCAGAGGTATTTGAGCTGCACATGGAAGAGTTACGTGCAAAGCAAGGTGAAATATCAAAAAGAGATGCTGACATTAAACTTCTAGAAGCTATAGTTCAAACCCTTGGTGGAAGAACATCATCATATACAGAGGAGTAAGCTCCCGGCGTCTTTGTATATCAAGGTTCTGTCATATGCCTAAGACTCTTATTTTCCATTAGAGTCTGCTGTTATAAGTCCATTAGGGTGTTGAATAATTCCAGTTAGCCGTGTCTTAAATCGGTTAGGCCTTGGAATAGGGTTTAGCCAATAAATGTGTAAGAACCATCCTTGTGGCGGCTAAGAATTACTGAAACAGTAATTTTAGTTCTCTTTCTTCCTCCTAGTCTGGTTCTTTGAATCAAATTTCTCTAATTTCTTCCAATATGTGTGTTAATTTGTTGTGGAAAGTGGAAACACAACAATGGGCATTACAGCTGTTCGATCATTCCAATGAGTGGAACAAATCATCCTACAATCAAAGAAGTTGAGCTTTCTGAATCTTCTCAAAAGTTTAATAATCTTTCTGTCTAACACAATGAATCTCTCTTCAACACATGGAGGTAATTGTTATTTCCTTACTTTCATTGATAATTACAGTTCAAAGACACAGAATGATTTTATAAAGAAGAAGTCTGAATCTTTGAAGACGAAGCATGGCGGTGGACAAGTGCAGAAAAGTTACATATGGGAATTGAGTTAGAAGGGAGAATGAAGAGCCACAGCTCGTACAACATCTGATCATAATATTTCTGAAACTGATTCCTCTCCAGAACAAGTTCCAATGACTCGTGTCTGTACACGAATTCGTTCTCTCCCTACCCGTTTTCAGGATTACATTGTAACTAATGATAATGATGAATCTGACGAAGAACTTGCAAGTATTGTATTGTTTGCAGATTGTGATCCTATAACTTATATATATGAAGTGCAAAATGATGGTCAGGTTATGATAAAATGCATTCCATCGAAAGGAATGATGACTACTCTCCCCGTGAAAAGAAATCAATTGTAGTTAAATGGGTATACAAGAAGGCGGACACTGGAATTTTTTTCCAAATGTATCGAGAAATTAAGCAAAACTCTAAAATCATGAGCCCAAGATAACCAAACCAAACAAATTTTTTCCAAAATCGAATCATAAAAGGGAAAGGGTTTTGTAGAGTAAGGCATATAATATTATGGCATATGTATGAATCCTATGATCATATCCGGGATCAGGTAATTTGTTCACCAAGTGATTTCAGGGAAATGTAACTGTTGACGTGTGGTGTAGCTGTACCATAACCTGGCAAAGGCAACCCAACATTTCCTAGTTCTTTTGACACCGAGGTTTTCGGGTCATAACGAACAGCGATAGTGTTTCTTTTTTGGTACCACTTCTCTTGGTATAACAATAATATATCTCCATTTTTGGTTATGGTTAATGGTTGATACCTAAATATGTCTTCCACTGTCACAGATGACCCTTTAATCCAAATCTGCTTTCACCATCTTGTTCTTTTAAGTCAGAACTATCCATCTTGTTCGTCAACAACCATGTATTCGAATTTTCACATGTCGTTGCCTGAAAAAAACACAACTGTCCCCCCAAAACTACCATATTAAAATGTCCCGAGTCAGAAGGCGAACGAGGTGGTCTTGGGAGCATATAAAACTTCTCATCTGTTAAATCAAAGACAGCTATTTTGGGACCTCTACTAATATCAATCCAGTAAAGTGCTCCACCGACCATAATACCTTGGCATTCTGACAAATGTAATTCACTGGTTGTGATTTCACCTCTATCTCTCCACCCGCTACCGTCACCAAGTGTGTATACTTGTACTTTTCCTAGATATATTGCATTCATGATGGAATCCAATTTGTAGTTGATCCGAACAACCTTGTACTTGTTACATGAAGGAAGATAACCAAAACCGTAAAAATTATAATAATATCCAACATCTTGGTAGTCCATGTTATTTGGGACGAGACTAGGAAGTTGCATGCACTCTTGGGTGATCGGATTACAGACATAAGCATGACCACATAGATAGTTAGTGATTTTTGTTGTTAAACAAACCAAACCGTTGCTTGAACCAACTATGACGATATTTTCTTCACCAAAATTGCAAAGGCTGCCGAGGTTGAATAACTCTTTTGTAGGTTTCTGGCAAAATTGTTCATCCTTCTCAAAATCATACTCGACATAGCATATACATGATCTATTTATGACAATAAAACTAGTAAGGTCGTTCATATTCAAGCTCAAGCATAATGGAAGTTTAAGGTGATGTGTAATAAATTCAGGGCTGGAAATTAGATTACACCAGAGTTCGCATACACACTTACATGTTCAGATGGATTTTACTGGCATCTGCAAGATTACTTTTTCTTGAATCTCTTCCGGGAGGCTTGATATTGACATAGCTACTAATCATTAGGGTTTGCCTAGACTCTTTTTATATAAAATATATAACTCTCCCGATCATATATTTCCGTACCTATTTATACTCTTTATATAATTTATATATACTCTTTGTATGAGAAAAATTCTATAAATAACGATCCTTCCCATTCTGACCCACTAATTGGGTTTCTAAACTGGGGATTTTGGAGTCCAAATCTGTTCACACTCCTCTAACGAGTGTATATTTTACATTAACCTCTGATTGGTTGATTACCTCCATGTTTAGAATTACGGCCCTCGTTACATAACTCCCTAAATTAAATCAAGGGTAGAGATTGAAATGTGAAATATACACTCGTTAAGGAGTGTGCACGAATTCGCACTCGGGATTTTGGTTTGCGAAATCGACCTTAATGATTCATTATTAAGACTTTCGTTATTACGGCAATTCAAGTCCAATTTTGTGCGTACTCTTTTAAACGAGTAACAAAACAATCATATTGGTTTTTTTTTTTTTTTGACAACAAAGGGCAAGATTAAATAAAAAGTTCTTGCGTCACCAAAACAGTGACAGCAAAAACTCTAGAACTTCTTCATCTTCTTGCTCAGATTTAGTCCTTTCGGGCTAGATCTGAGCAAGGATTTTCTGTTTTTTATGAATAAAAGTAGAGTAATTTTTAGTTTTAGGTTTTGTTTTTGTTATTTTTTGTGTCTATGGACACATTTCTTCGCTATTTGGGCGATATTCTCTTCGTCTTTGGGACGATTTTCTCTTCGCTCTAATAGCGATTCTCTCAAATCTCCATGGTGTTTCATGGCTTGCTATTCTCGATTCATCAAGAACATCAATGATTCTGCTCGGATTCGCTTTGGATTCATCTTCAACAAGAGGGATTTAGGGCATCCGGATTCGTTTGGATCTACAAGATTTTGGGCAAATTACTCCATTTTATTTGGAGCATCTCTTATTGAAGAAGAAGAGAATTATTTCAAATGGCCAGAGTTGATTCCGGTTCACACCATCTTTCGTCAATACTACTGGTACAAAAATTGGATATCTTTGCGGTGCATGGCTCTTTCTCTTCGCGATGTATTTGCAATTGGTGTCATCATTTGTATTTGGGTTTTGATTATCTTGTATTTTGGTGTTTTTGATAATCTTGTAAGTAATCATGTAATCACTATTTTGGTTTGAATGAATTGAAATGTGATTTTCCAAAAAAAAAAAAAGCAGAGAAAATTACATGGATGAGTGTACAACTACATCCTAATTACAAATTAAATTCGACAAAGTAAATCCCGAAAACAAATCAGAGGGTAAACCCCAATTAAACAACAAACATTTTACGTCCACAACCACTTGAGACGAATCTTTGACAAGATTATTATAAAACCTAGCATTACGTTCCATCCAAATGCACCACCAAATAGCAAAGGGAAGTAAGCTCCAAATCTTCCTAATCATGTTTTTGGTTTTCTTCGAATGTTTGCTTCCCCATTCCCAAAGGTTTGATTTAACATTAGCCGAGAAAACCCAGTTTAAACCAAAACTGTTAAGGAAATAAGTTCAAACCTCGGGGACGAAGCTGCAATGGATGAACAAATGCTCATTTGACTCTACCCGCTGATTGCAAAAGAGACAGTTTCGATCCTGAATCAAACCTGCCGCATAAAGCTTATCAAGAGTGGGAGCTCCACCGTAGCATAATGTCCAAACTAAAAATGATACCTTAAGAGGTACTTTTGAGTTCCAAAGCTGCTTGTCGGGAAAAATTAACAAACCTTCCGTCTCAAGAGCGGAGTAAGCACTCGCCACGGAAATTATCACCGTATCTCCATTTCCTTGAATCTTCAGTTCCAGAAACATTCGATTCACCAATAATCTGTAGAAGATTTGCCACCTCGAGCAACTCCTGGTCATTTAAATTTCTAGAGAAATGCAAATTCCATGCTCCTTCTGGTGAACTCATTTCACTAACCATTGCCTTTTTTCTTCTAGAAAGGTTATATAAAACAGGGAAACAAGTTTTCAGAGACTGATTTCCAGCCCACTCATCCTCCCAAAATTGAATACTCGACCCATTGCCCACCTTTAAAATGGAACCTCCCTTTACAAAATCTCTCGATTTCAAAATTCCTTTCCACAAGCTTCGGCCAATTGAAGTATTAGTCAAATGAGGAAATAAAGCTTCCTGAGCACCACCAAATTTCTGGTTCATTAATCTCCACCACAGTGCATGTCTTTCGGCCCCATACCGCCAGATCCATTTAGCATGTAAGGCTTTATTCATCAACTTCAGCTTTTTGATACCTATACCCCCTCTGCATTTTTGAAGAGATACCTTCGACCAAGAAATCCAGCTCCTTTTCCTAGTAGCATTGGTAGAACCCCATAAAAAATTACGAATGATTCTTTCAATCTCTTTGGCAACACTAGCTGGCATTTGGTACATTGAAAGGAAATAAACCGGAAGACTAGACAACACACTCTGAATCAATATCAATCTCTGACCCTTAGATAGATATGTCTTCTTCCAACCTGCTAATTTTTGAATAAAACGCTGAATTATATCATTCCATACCATCTTGCACTTCGATTTTCTACCCATAGGGATTCCAAGATAATTCAGAGGTAAATTAGCCAAAGAACACCAAAACAGATCAACACAAAGCTCTCCATTATTGAACTCACCCAAACCAACTATTGCAGATTTTCTTAAGTTTACCTTTAGACCAGAGACAGTTTCAAAACCTAACAAAATATTCTTTAAATTTTGAACTTGTTGAGGATCATCTTTAAGAAAAACGATTAAGTCATCAGCAAATTGAAGGTGATTTATTACCAAACCATTAGAACTCACCTGAAATCCAGAAATAAGTCCATCTTCCGCAGATTTTTTGATCATTAAAGACAAAACCTCTGCCACTAAAATGAACAAGAAACGAGAAATTGGGTCTCCCTGCCTGATACCTTTCTGACTTTTAAAAAGATCTGTAGCTTCTCCTCTCAATAGGACAGCAAATCTGGGTGTTGTGATACACCATTTTATCCAACTTCTCCACTTCGCACCAAAACCAAATTTTTGCAGAGTTAAATCCACACAGTTCCAGTTCACGTTGTCGAAAGCTTTTTCGAAATCCACTTTACATATCAAGCCCGTATCCTGTTGTCTAATTTTGGAGTCGATGAGTTCCGAAGCGATTAGAATGCCATCTTGAATCTGCCTTCCATGAATAAACGCCCCCTGAAAATCAGAAATAATGCTCGGAAGAACTAATTTCAATCTTTCAGCTAACAATTTTGAGATTATTTTATAGATACTACCAATCAGACTAATAGGTCTATAGTTATGTAAAGAGACTGCACTGGTGCATTTAGGAATCAAAGTAAGATTCGTGCAGTTCAATCTCTAATTTAGCATGCTTGACACTTCAAACTCATTAATCACCTTCATAAGATCTGATTTAATCACTTCCCACGTATGTTTATAAAACTCCATAGTAAAGCCATCCGGTCCCGGGCTTTTATTTGTGCCAAAGTGAGAAATCACTGATTTTACCTCATCTTCAGAGAACGGCCTTTCTAAATGCACACTTTCTGCAACCGAAATATTAGGCATATTAAGCTGTTCAAAATCAGGTCTAATCATATGAGATTCAGTAAAAAGAGAAGAATAGAAAGCCTTTGCTTCTTTAGCTATGATCTGTTTATCAAAACATAAAGAATCGTCAATCATAAGGCAGTTAATGCTATTGTATTTGTATTTGAAACTAGCAATTTGATGAAGATAAGCCGAGTTTCTTTCTCCATCTTTCGCCCACCTTTCTTTCTCTCTTTGAGCTACTTTTCTAGCAATATTTAAGGAAATAGAATTATGCTTGATTTTAGCATGCTCCCTTTCCACAATATCTTCATCAGAGATGCCCATAACTTCTTCCAGGTTATCTATCACATCAATAGTAATCTCTAAATTCTCCAGCTGAGCATCTAAGTTACCAAAGGTATCTTTTTGCCATTTTTTCACAAAAAAATTCAAAGCCTGAAGTTTTTTTGCAAAAGTGTAGCTAGGCTTGCCTGAGAAAACAATATTATCCCACCAAATATTAAGGTTTCTAAGAAAATCAGGATGATGAAGAATGAAATTATCAAGCCTAAATGGAGATTTGAACTTGTCACCAGAATTACAAGATAAAATAATAGGGGTGTGATCTGATATGGGTCTTCTAATCCTAATTTGAATTGGCACGTGACAATGCTCAATGAAATCCGGACTTAAGAGGAATCTGTCTAACCTGACAAGAAGCGGTGGTTGTTGCGAATTAGTCCATGTGAATCTGCCTCCTGACATATGTAAATCAATAAGAGAGAGATTGTTTACAAATGACCTAAACAATCTTTTGTTTCTCAAAGCACCACCAGGAGCATTTCTTTCATCCTGAGACAGAATAGCATTAAAATCCCCCCCAATCAACCAAGGGTCTTCAAACACAATTCGAATATCCCTTAATTCTTGCCAGAATTGGGTGTAATCACCAGAATCCGAAGCACCATAAATAGAAGTAAAGACCCGTTCAAAGTTATCCGACGCATTTCGAAACTTAATTGAAATAGAGAAAGCCCCAATAAGATAGTCTTCCATTAATAGAATTCCTTCTTTCCACATGACAATGATGCCACCCGACGCCCCTTTCGAAGCTAGAAAAATATAACTGCACTTATTACTACCCCATAAAGATCTAATCAATCTATCATCCACCAATTCTTTCTTTGTTTCTTGAATTGTACAAATTGTAGGATTGTTCTTCCGGACAGCGTTTCTAACAACCACAATTTTAGAGTCTTCACCCAACCCTCTAATGTTCCAATCTAAGATTTATTGATCCATCACCACTCACTGAACCCCTTGACGCTAATGGATTGAAACCTGATTCCAAATCTAAATTTTCGTCACTCGTAACACAATTCACCGCCTTAATTTGTTCATTCATGAAATCGTTATCTTTCAGACAGTGCACTTCATCCTCCTCATCAATTTTCCCCATTCCATCCTCGTCTTCGTGCAATGGAATTTCCATATCTTTACCTTGTTTTGAGTCTCTCTCAATCAACTCTTTGCAAATCGATAAATAATTAGGATGATTCGAGGATATACCCAGATTTTTATTGAACAAAAGTTGTTGATTTATTCTCTCCTAAAGATCCACTTCCATTTCTCTAATATCAGACGAATGAATTTGAGTATTTCCCGATAAAGATGAAGTAGTCAAATGTTCGGATAAAGGGTTAGGATGCATTGAAGTATTAAATGGAATCATTGGGTGAGCTGCCATCTGTATCTCTACCGAATCGTATATCCCATTTTTTTGATGATTCACCGACAGGTTAGACAATTGTTGTTTGACCGTATCATGGGCTGTAGCATCCTTGTGAATTTTTGGGCCGAGATCCGAAGCAGAAAACAACCCCCCGACCGGTCCAAATTGTGATACGAATTTTCCACCGTGCTGGGTTCATGGGCCTTAGTACGACCCAAAGCTTTACCCGTCTTCTTTTTTCTACGGACTGTAACCCAAGGGACAATCACCTCTTCACCTTGGTTGAAAAACCTTTGTCCAATTGTTTACCGTTTAGTTGAACTTCAGACACCCTTTTCCAAACTTTTTTTAATTTTCTTACCGGTGAATTTGAATCTGAAGAATATTTTGAAACCGAAGAAACTTTATTTTCCGTCGATACTCTTGAATCTGAGGAATTAGAATCCTGAGAATCAACCAATATCTTTGTTGACTCACTCCCCTCTCTGATCACCACCTTTGATTTGAGCTTTTGTTTACCCAGATTCTCATGATGGTTCGATGAGTAAAGCTGTTTTTGATCCGTAAGCCACTCGATACTTAACCAGACGCCGTTAAAGTTGATAGCCACTGGAATTTTACTAAGATCAGCAGTTACTTTAACTAAACATCCATTGAGCTTGCTAAAAGAGAGAGTAGCCGAATGAATCTCTACCACTTTACCCCATGGAGAACAGATAGCTTGAAAAGTTTTCGCACTCCAAAGATGAAAGGGCAAGCCTCGGATACCAATCCAGTGCACAGATTCAGAATAATTTGCTTGATTAATAAAAGCATCATCACACCTCCACTGACGAAGACTAACTTTTGATTTTCCTATTTTAAAAGATTTATTGTCTTTAAACGATTCAAAAATCTCTTTAGAATTTGCATTGACAAAAACCAGTTTCCCACTGATGGAACGTAGGTTGAGATTTCCAGACCAATTAAAATAATTCATTATACCAGTAGAAATTCTATGCCAGCCTGCATGTTTATTCAAAAGCACCACCGTAATGCCGTACTGTTCCACCGGATGCATTATCCAAGCTTGATCTTCAGCTTGATCTTCAGAGGGAAGAGATGGAAAATCTTCAGGCTGTTGATTAAAAGAATCCACCGACCTTTTTTTTTATATACCGATGACCAAAAAGAGGACCAAGAGTCCCTAAGATTTATTTATTAGACTATCTCATTTAAATTGAGTTTGAAGGATTACATCGATGAGGTGGTAGATAGACGTACACTCTTGTTTCATCATCATATATTTGGTAGCAACACAACAATTATATAATGTAATTTACGTTTTTTGAGATTACATGAAACAAAATAACATGGAAGAGTCTAACGGAGGTTTTAATCATACAAGTGAGAAAAATAATGCTCCAAAGGATATCTTGATCATTCCCCATACCGGCTTGTTGACCACTGATTGTATCCCCCTGAATTATCACATCAATAAGATTAAGGGTTTTCTTCAATTGAAATTCCAAAGCACATACCTTTGTCTCATCCTCCAGAGAAGAAGTTGTATTAGAATCAATCTCGTATCCCATTTGTATTACCAAAAAATCCTGAATATTCTTCATGAAAAACCAAAAAATATTTCGTCCAACATGACACATCTTCTCTATTCTCCCTTACACTAATTTGGACAGATGAGGTTCTTGAGACAAGTTTTGTAGAAAGAATCTGATGTAACAATTCCATATGCTGAAATAGCCATACCAAATCCCATTAAAAAGCCCAGAGGCCTGTGATAAACCGCCTTATAAGCGTAATAAAAGAACATACAACATGTAATAGCCATTGAAATTAGGGGCGGGATCCGTTGATATGGTTATATTGACATAATCTTCACATTTTAGCGCCATTTTTTTTTATTGAGGCCAACCATCAATGAATTTGAAGATAATTTTTTGGTGACATGTTCTTCTTATAAGTCTCAACATTCCAACCAAAAATGAGAGCAATCCGAGATGTATAAAGCCACCATCTACGATTTTGAATATCAACCGTTGAAGATTAACGGTTGAAATTAAGTATTTGTGGATGGTGAAGTTACGTATTTCGGAATACTCTCATTTTTGGTAGGAATGTAGAGTTTTATGTGCGAAACATTGCCAGTTGGGCTCAGTAGAAAAAATGACGCTAAAATGTGAAGATTATGTCAATATAACCATGTCAACGGATCTTACCCCTTGAAATTAAACAAGAAAATACAAAAACCTAAACCCAATATTGCTAAGATACAATATTTTTATATTTATTAAGAAAAACATACTAATTAATGTTTCCTAAATTTCCTCGGTAGATCTGAAATCCCAGACCCAGACCCAAACCGAATAAATCTAGATTAAAGAGGAAAATAATGGAGGAAACCCAAGAGAGAAATTTTAGGAATTTTTTAGAAAAAACAGTTATGCAGAACGAAAGAGAGAGAATCCCGAATTAATTTCTGACGTTTGAATATACTCCATTAATTTCTGACGTTTTAGGACTATTAAAAAATAAGAACCTGTTATAAACCAAATTTATTTACTAAAATGCCCTTCCTGTCTAAGTTTAGGGTTTACATATTTTGGACACCAAGTCTTCTATCTATATAAATAGAGTCTTAAGCATTGTATTTTATACACATCTAATGAGAATTTTCTCCTCTGCTCTTCCCTTATATTCCGTCTCCTTCTTTTTTAGGACACGTCATTAGCACGTAACTCTGATCAGTGAGCGATTATTTTTTAAACCCTAATTTCTTTTGATTATTTTTCGAAGAACACTCGTAGATTATTTGTTTGTCTTTACTAATAGGCAAAACAATAATTGTAATGAGCAATAACGTTTTTGGTTTAAATTTGTTTTATCTTTCCAACCAAACAAGAGGTTCATGAGCAGTATACAATTAATTATATTTGTATCTCATGATCACGAGTAAGTTTATTTTTCTTTATTCAATTTTTGTGATATAGATTCTTTTAAATCGGTAGAAAACAAATCTAACAAACATACCTATCACTTGCTTTGATGTGGGAATGTTATAATTGCCATCACCAAGATCCGCCATTAGTTGTTACTGAAAGTGTGGAGTCAAAACCAATTGGCAATAATGCGCGTTAAAATGATAATAGTTCAATCCTTATCCTTTTACAATTTCAATAGCAATTGGTGATTTCAAAAAAATTGCTCGTTTATTCAAACCTGCAAAGACGAGCAGGGTCCATTATTCAAAAATCATAAAATTGATTTTCATAAAACTGTGAACAACCCACGTAAATTTTTTATGTGTGAACATCTATTGATTTTTCAAAAATTGGATGGACGTCCATCCTATAATTGTGAAAACTCACATAGACATTAATTCACCATGCATAATTGTCTACTTTCAACAGTTATTCTAAATCAAAACATTAATTTTACAAATATATATATATATATATAATTCACATTAAATATATTAAAAAAAATATTTTCTCGCTCGAATGAGCATCCGTCAGGACGAGAGTCTTTCTGTTTTGTGAAAGTCCGCATACACAAAATAAAATTTTGTTTTCATAGATTTTTTTTTTATCACTGGACGCAGTTCTATTTAAAAAAAAAACAATTTTTTTCTCTCGAACAAGTGTTCATCTTCGACACGAGAGTTTATTCAATTTTTTGTGAAAATTCACACATCAAAATAAGATTTTGGTTTTCATGAAAGTTCATAGACAAAATTTTATTATTAGATGTAGGTCTATTAAAAAAATCTCTCTTATATTAGGGATTATTGTTTGTTTCTTAAACTAACGAACGAACATCCGTTCCTAAAACAAGGATTTCCCTTTTGGGCCCGTAAACACTAAACCGGCCAAAAATGGACATCTGATTGTCCAAATCAGCAGTGCTTCGTCTCTCCATGCTCACGGGGCGACACTTTATCATACTGCCAGAGTCCTTATCTAGGAATTTGCACGTACATGACATCATTGGAGCAAATCGGGGATTCTGAAAATGCTTTTGTATGACTAAGTTTAACTACTTATCTTGTCCGTTGGAAAATCACCTCCAGTACTTACTGCGGAACATGATTGTCCCTCACTAAGCAGAGGACTTAATGTTGATGGGGGATTTTCGACAAAGGTCAAAATCGTAAAATCATGATTTGCATGTGTCTGACCCATGATTAATTTAATCGAAAATGCTCACATAAGAGAACTTAAGGAGCCGCACAGTATTTTCACAAATATGTGGATAATGAAAAGACCAAAATTGCAGAATATTCAAGGATTCATTCTATTTTTTATCAATATTTTCATAGAGACGTAAGGGCAATTCCTATGAAATGAACAAACCTAGAGTTTGTTCATTTTGATCCCACTATGGGATGAACAAACCAACAAAACGGATATTCAAATGAATAGATTAGTTCATTTGAACAGCGAGACACTCCAACAGGCGCGCGTATGTTAAAATGGCGCGCGCCATATAAAATAACTCTGGCGACAGCCTTGCTGACGCCCGCATTTTTGAAGTTGGCGCCAGAGATTTGGGTTGTCACCGAGTTCATAGTATGAGCGTCGCCAGGTATTCCCATCCTCCTTCCCTTCCCCTATAAATTCAGTTCGTCTGGGGACTTTTACTCACACCTTCCTCAACATTACATAATTTCCATACCGTCTCTAACTTTTCTTTTTCTTTTCAAGCAGAACTACTCATATCAATTCAGTTTCACAAAAATTTCATCTTTAACAAATATGTCATCGTCACAACAACGATCACAGCAGCGATCACTACAACGATCACAACAACAAACACACAAAGGAGCACAAGAATTCGTGGTCCGAAGTATACAATGGATGAAGACAAGTCACTTTGCAGAAATTATGTATTATATACAGTAGATAATATTAATGGTTGTAATCAAGAAAAAAATACTTTTTATGGTAAGATTTTACAAAAAAATTGTTTAAAAACCGGTAACAAATATGGTCGTGATGTCGTTGGGTTAAGTCATCGTTTTTTAAAATCGCAGCAGCCGCTAGTGAATATGTAGCTATTATCACTCAAATGTGGAACAACAAAAGAAGTGGTGAAAGCGAACCAAATGTGGAACGAAGATGTCGGGAAGAGTGGCAAAGATCCCACAAAGGTTCAAACTTCCAACATGAAAGTTGTTTCACCATTTTGAGGGTGATTAACAAGTTTAACCCATACTTTCTGGAAGGCTATCAAGTGCATGAAAGATCATCACATGGTCCAATCTCGCAGGATTTTCAGAATGGAGGGCCTGCTTCCTCGCCTGATGGAACTCCAGGCCAGGATCAACACAATAGTAATCTAGATGTTAACACCAACTGCAAGATAAGAGGAGGATGTGGTGTGAAAGCTGCAAAAGCAGAGAGAGACGCAGCCCAACGAGCAGCAGAAGGAGGCTCAAGCGAGTTCAACTATGATGATCACAAGCAAATGGAGATGCAAATGGAGGTAGATAGAGTGAGGGACCATGCCATTGCTTAAGAAAATCAACAGAAAGTTCATCTTTCGCGAGAACAACACTACATGGATTATAAGCTAAACAAGTTACTCAACATGGACACTGACACAATGAATGAACGATAATATGCTACATGGAATATGCAAATGGATCAAGTCCAGGCCGAACAAGTCCAAGCCGATAAAGATCGGGCCGTTCCAGTTGTGAATGTGGCAGATGAAGGTGATGCCTCGAAAGAAAATGAAGAGGAATTCAATCTTGATAATGCATGAAGAGGAATTCAGTCTTGCTAAGAACACGTTTAGTTTAGTTTAGTTTAATTAAATTAAATTTCAGTGTAGTAACCTTTAGTCTGTTCTCGATTTATTAACATGTAATTGTGGCAACCTTTAGTCTGTTCTCTTTTTTGTTTTTTGGTTTCTCTCTTTGTCGCTTGTTGGAGGTAAGGCCTAGCCCCCCTCTTTCTCTCCTTTTGTGCTAATAAATTTCTCCCAGTGTGCCTTTGCCATGGGTAGATTAAAAAAAAAAAAAAAAAAAAAAATTCAGTGTAGTCGTTTAGTTTCAAAAAAAAAAATACACAGTGTAGTCGTTTTAATTTAATTCAGTTTAGTTTAATTAAAATTAGTTTTATAATTGCATTAATTTTAACAAACAACTTTTAAATTAAAAAACATATTAATTAAAATAAACAATTATTTTTAAATTAAAAAACTTATTAATTATCTCCCTCTCCCTCTTCCTTTTCCTCTCCCCCTGCCTCGCCCTCCCGCATCGTCTGCTGCTCCTTGTAAAGCCCAAAGGTGCTTTGTTAAATCTTGTCTTAGTTGTACATAGATTCCCCAATTGTGGAGTCTGTCAGTGGCAAGTCTATATTCTCTTGACGGACACCCACGCTCTACCACAAGATTCTTGGTTAAATCTTCATCTTCAAAACTAGTCCAGGTTGGGTCACGCCTGGTTTCTTCAATGACCATATTATGCAGAATAATACAAGTCAGCATAATTTTGTTCATTTCTTGAATATCAAAAAAGTGTGCCGGACCAGCTATGATGGAAAACTTCCATTTCAATATGCCAAAAGCGCGTTCAACATCCTTTCTGCATGCCATTTGTTGTGTGTTAAAGTACTGCATATCCTTCGAAGTCGTCACACCAAAGCCTACCTGTTTATAAGCTTGAACCATAGTTGACCATTCTGGATAGATTTCGTCTTCTAGATAATAACCCTGATTGTAGTGATTACCGTTGATGCGTGTCGTATGCGTCAAAAATATAATTTCACTTCCTTACTTAACTAATATGAATATAGTATTCGATAAGAAAGAGTTCATATCCACAGAGAGGCGATTGTTGTTATGCAATTTTCAGATTCTTATGTAACCAAATAACCCAAGGTGTGTTTTTGTATTTATCAAAGTAATAATACTAAATAAAGCAAAGTAAATAGTTGGAATAATCAATAAGGAGGAGATATTGGTTTAGGGATAATATCATTCATAAACATGTATTTTTCATCTATGATTAGAATTGGTATTTAATCTCTCAATTATCAAAAGCCCTAAGATATCTTGATCGCAAGAGTATCTCGTTTATTTCCTGATTTTATCACAAACAACATTAAAAGATGCTATTGTGAAGTCTTCTTAAAAAGCAACATAAAGTGTAAAAGCACAATTAGATTTAACTCCCTAAGAGCAATAAGTTCTATGAAATAAGACTAATCGATGCAAACAAACGTGTAAAAGCACTAATTCGTTTTAACAAAGGTGATGATTCATATGCGATTAAAAAGATGTATCACTATAAGTATTAACCACAAGATGCTACTAAAAATCAGGGACAAACAACTTTTACGTATTGAAAATCCTAATATAGCTTTAGAGATGAAAACAAATCCAATTGATTCCGGACTCAACCAAACTAGCATTCAAATCATATGATAATAAAAACAATGAATCATAAACGATAAAATTGAGACAAAACTAATTCATAGAATCAAATAACATGCTTGAAGAAATCAGCTTTTATCCCATAACCAATTATTGTATTTAGGTACACATATTCATGGAGTTCATCATCAAAATATTCAAGGGAAGACTATGAAACATAAAAGAAAGCAAACCCTAGAAGTTGTTCTCTGCAAAAGCTCCAAGAATAGAATAAAAACCCAAAAAAACGTATATTTCTTTGTTGTAGAAACTCTCCTTTTATAGCCCTTTGCTTTCCAAAAATAGGTCAAAGTCTTCAAAATCTTCCAGTCCACGCCCATCTACTGGTCCACCAAGCCCAGGTGTGAGAAATATGTCTCTGGAAATTTTGGGTCCAAAACTGGTCGCCGGAATGATGACGTCATCACCGGAATCCGGTCGCCGGAAAACTTTCTCCGATCACTTTTCTGTTCAGGAACTGTCACTAGCTAGTGCATACTCCCAATAGCTCAACTTTGCTTTTCTGCATTTCAATCATTTGCATAACTCATCTAAATCCAACTCTCTATCCCTTGCGAAAACGCACCCAAAAGCGCGACGCGTAGCTCATATGTCCGGCCGCCAACTCTTTCGTTCGACTCATACCCGCCTCATGATTCACCGAATCTTGACGATCCCCACTTTCGGTTCCGAAATCCGACTACCGGAGCTATGCTCACCGGCTCGCCATTTTCACCCCGTTTCCGCACTATTTTCTGTAGCTTCATATACACAGCACCCTTGCACAGCTGCATCTACTGCCTTGCTCCACTACTTAGCCTTCTTGCATATTGGCAACACCACCAGTAATGTTGTGTACAGCCTCACTGCTTCGACTGTGCCAACCTATTTGTAGCTACATTCACTATCCACTCCTGCAGCTCATTGCGCCAATAGCTGAACTGTCCACCTGATTTCAGTTCCGAATTCTCACATGCAAACCAGTGTGACACCTATGCCATCCAACTATGACTCCACCATCTCTTCCTCTTAAATGCAGCTCTTCTTCATTCCATCTTCGAAACATTCGACACCATCGCCATCAAATATCCTTGCTACCTGCCCTTGCACTGGCAGCAATAACGCAGCTAAAACCACCATCCAGTTCAACTCCAACTTTGCACCTGCAACACCCCAGGACCAGTAACAACCAGCTGCATCAACTCTGCCTTCATACCCTGTACTGACCACTTCCAACACCAGCAATCAGCATCACTTGCACTGCAGATGAACTACTAGCCATTCCAGCTGCATAATACCTCTAGCATCTCCACAGCCATTCCCTGTAATTCTTCTCCTGAATTGCACCAGCAAAGACCACCAATTGTAGCAGCTCCAGCTCCACCTCCACATCTCATTTCCACCAGCCGCTTTGCCGAGCTCAAACCAAATCCAGCTCAAATTGTCACCTGCACAGTTCCATCATTCATTGCACTTCACAGCTCAGATTGAGCTCCACTCAACACCAAGCAGACTGCCATTTAAACCAATAATGTAGCAAGGCTTTCATCCATCTGCAACATGGCTAACCTTCTTTCCCTTCACTGTTCTTGCACATTACTCTCTTTGCATCACCAACTGAAGTTCAGCTCTTGCTTCTCAACCTACACCCATATGCATATCTGCTTCAAACCATTGATCCTTCAGTTCCATTCAGCAGCACCACCTAATCCATCTTCTGCTCATGCCCATTCACAGCAGCAACAACTGCATTTGAGCAAACCAACAGCACTAGCAAAACCCATTTTCATCTTCACCACTGTATTCAACCATTAGCGCCAGTCATCATTGGCAACAGTATGCATAGCTCAACCTCAGTCAACCATCTCTTACTCCTCTCCTTGTCTTGCGATATCCACCTGCAATTCCATCTCAGAACCTCCCTGCATTCGAGTTCAGCTCATTTCAGTAGCTTATTGTACTTCCAAGCTCGAGTACACATCAACTACCTTGTCATGTAACTTCAACAGATGCAATGACCTAACATTCATCTACAACTCCTCCTTGTACTGAACTTCTCAAGCCACCAGCTTGCAAACTCATAACCCCAAAGACTTCACTGCAATTCCATGAGCACAAGCACCGTAAATTACCAGCATCAAACCACCTTATTTATTCAACCTTCCCTGTTTCTCTAACTTTACTCATCACCAGAGGAACTCATTACCAATACTCCCACCTGTAGCTGCACATCATCTCAGATCGTTTCTCCACCTTCTGTTGTGCATTTTGAATCTTGACCATACACCACCAAACCCATTTCATTACCACCATCTCCAATTTCTAACTCAATGAACATAATCCACAAAAATAGCTTCACTTTCGAACCATCTCTCTGCCAAACAAACTCAGCTTCAAGACTCCTCCATTAATCAATTCGGTCCAAACCCCATCTCTGATTTCTTCATTAGCCATGAAATTCCTCAACTGAGTCTCAAAACCAGATTTTCTCTGAATTTCAAGTGATAATAATGAGATGGAATTCAATTTAGGGTTATAAAGATGGGGTGAGATAATGACACCCCACTGCATAAGATAAGGGATACCCCAGTGGGTGCCCTATAACATGTGATCACCCCTTAACATCAACTAGCTGTTTTAATGCTCCTCTGAGAGAGTTGCCCCTTAACCTTGACTGAGCTCCGGATAGTGTCGCCAATGAAATGACCTTTTTGCCCTTTCAGCTCCAAATGGCTAATTATCCTTCTTTCGCCTCAAATGACTCCATTGCACCTAGTAAACTCAAAATTAAACATAAGAGACACAATTCACACGAAAAATAGCAAAGAAAGCATAAATACTAGATATTAAATTAGGTGTTTTAGACACCTGTCAAATTCCCCCACACTTAGACTTTGCTAGTCCTCGAGCAAATCAAAAAAAATAAAAATAAAAATACAACAACTTCGTGACGTCGAGGCTACGGTTAATTTTAGCATAAATAACAAGCCTTTAAACCCCTAGGTGTCCCTAGTGGACGAGTTTTAGTCTCGTGAAGGTTTACAAGAGGTCTGCCTACAAAACCTATATTTCAAACTCCGTCTATTCGTGACAAATCAATGAACGAATCCAAAATGACTACAGGAGGAGGTACCTTGCACAAATTCAATTCATATATTAGTAAAGCTTTAATTAGATAGTCGAACAAGCCACAATACTCGGAAACTAACAACCCACAATCACAATGAAAAGATTAAGAAGATGGATATAGATGTAGATGTTGGCGAATATTCACAAGTGTTCGATGTTTCCCATATCTGTCTGAAGGTCACTGCTAAGATGAACCTATTCCTATTGGATTGAGCTACTTGGTATGAATTCTACATCAACTCACTAGCATATACAAGGGAACCAGGAGTGACTTTATTCAACCAAAATAATACTTTCTTTTCTTTTTTTTTCTCTTTTTCAAATTTTTTTTTTTCTTTTTTTTTTTAGACAACATGATTGGATCAAACTGGATCCAAGCGCATGATTCTTGTCAGCAAGTACATGATAGTTGTCTTGGATCCTGCATTCCACGCTTGTTTAGGCGACGGAGACAGGGACTACGTTTCACACATACTGCTATTCCCAAGTGTCTTTTTATTTTGTTTTGGTCTAATTGGTCGGTCTCTTTTTTTTTTTCATTTTTTTTTTTTTTTTTTGCATATTTTCCTTTTCTAGTAACTCAATCACTCTATTACATCTTAGCAGTAATAACACGTCGATGTTTAGTGACCCACCAAAGCACTTAAAGAACAATAGGTAAATATGGAAAAATAAAAATAGAATGCGATATGGTGATATTCCGAGATATGGTAACAACTATCATGGTATTTATGATTATGAGCTATGTTCGTCCCGTTTAGTTAATTGGTTCCTCAACTCCTGCATTCAAAATGGTTCCATCCACTAATGGTGTCATCCTAAAGGCACAAGTTTCTAGATTTCGGAGTTCAAAAAGCACAAATTTTTTCTTGGTTTTTCTATTTTTCTGATTTTTTTTTTAAATGCATATAACACACTAAAACAAACTATACAAACATATAAATGCTCCCCCACACTTAAACTTTACATTGTCCTCAATGTAAAATTGAATCGTCCAAAGAAAGTTCAAGGTGGGAAATTCCGCAAATGATATGCAAAAACAAAGAAAATAAAAATAAAAGCAAATGCATAAAAAATAAAAAGATAAGGGTAAAGATACAAAACCGGTGGGTTGCCTCCCACTTAGCGCTTGGTTTAAATTCGTCAGCCCGACGTACTCCTTGTTTGCTAAGACTCCTCCAGAGGGAGTGCCTCCACAAAGTTCACACATTCCACAACTTCGGAAGTAAAGTTCTCATAATATGGTTTCAACCGGTGTCCATTCACTTTAAACTCCTTTCCTGTAGCAATACTACGAATTTCTACTGCACCATGAGAAAACACATTAGTAACAATAAAAGGTCCGATCCAACGTGACCTCAATTTACCCGGAAATAATTGCAAGCGAGAATTAAACAAAATCACTTTCTGCCCAACACAAAATTGTTTTCTAGAAATCATAGAATCATGAAATGCCTTAGTTTTCTCCTTGTAAATGCGCGAGCTTTCAAATGCATCATTGCGTAACTCTTCTAGCTCTTGGAGTTGTAACTTCCTTTGTTTTCCAGCACCATCCATCTCCATATTGCATTGCTTAATAGCCCAAAACGCCTTATGTTCAATCTCAACGGGTAAGTGACAAGGTTTACCGTACACAAGCCTAAAGGGAGACATCCCAATAGGTGTTTTGTATGCGGTTCTATAAGCCCACAAAGCATCATTAAGTCGCATGCTTCAATCCTTCCTTGTTGGATTCACCGTCTTCTCTAGAATGGATTTCACCTCTCGGTTCGACACCTCGGCTTGTCCATTGGTTTGGGGATGATATGGTGTTGCAATCTTATGCGACACATTGTACTTCTTCAACAATCCTTGTAAGAACTTGTTCTTGAAGTGAGAACCCCCATCGCTAATTATGGCTCTTGGAATTCCAAACCTTGCAAAAATATTAGCTTGCACAAAATCTGAAACCACTTTAGAATCATTAGTTGGGGTGGCTTTAGCTTCCACCCATTTCGAGACATAATCAACAACAAGTAAGATATAAAAATTCCCATGAGAGTTGACAAAAGGACCCATAAAATCAATACCCCATACATCAAAAACTTCAATAAATTGAATAAAAGTTTGTGGCATTTGATTTCGGGCACCTAGATTGCCTGTCCTTTGGCACCTATCACAAGTTGTGCAAAATATATGTGCATCCTTAAATAGAGTTGGCCAATAAACACCGCTTTCAAGTACCTTGTGAGCTGTTCTTTTACTCCCAAAATGTCCTCCGCAAGCATAGGAGTGACAAAAAGACAAGATAGAGTTAAATTCCGAGTCGGGAACGCACCTTCTTATTACTTGGTCGCTGCCATGTTTCCATAGGTATGGATCATCCCATATATATTGGTTTCCTAACCTCTTAAGTTTGTCCCTCTCAGCACGAGACAAGTTCTTTGGGATTTGTTTAGACACCAAATAGTTCACAATATCCGCATACCATGGTTCTCCAAATGCAATTGAGAATAGTTGCTCATCCGGGAAACTTTCACGCAACGGGATAGCTTCCTTGTCTACAAAGAAGACGGCTCAAATGATCCATAACGGTGTTCTCAATTCCTTTCTTGTCCTTGATTTCTATATCAAACTCTTGCAAGAGTAAAATCCATCGTATGAGCCTCGGTTTCGCCTCTTTCTTTGTAAGCAAGTACCTAAGTGCTGCATGATCTGAAAAGACAACAACTTTTGTACCAATTAGATAAGAGCGAAACTTTTCCAAAGCAAAAACAATAGCTAATAACTCTTTTTCAGTGGTAGTGTAGTTTTGTTGGGCTTCATTTAACGTTCTAGAAGCATAATAAATAGCATGAGGTATCTTCCCCACACGCTGCCCAAGTACCGCACCGACCGCATAATCACTTGCATCACACGTGATCTCAAAAGGCTTGCTCCAATCCGGTGGTTTAATGATAGGGGCTGAAATCAAAAGTTCTTTCAAACGATTGAATGCCGCCATACACTTCTCATCAAAGTTAAAAACCACATCTTTTTGCAATAAGGTACAAAGTGGTGATGCTATCTTGGAAAAAACCTTGATGAATCTACGATAAAAACCTGCATGACCAAGAAAAGAGCGTATCTCCCTCACCGTAGTGGTAGGGGTTAGAGCACGAATAAGGTCTATCTTAGATTTATCAACTTACAAGCCTTTAGAAGATACTATATGGCCTAAAACTATGCCATGAGTTACCATAAAATGGCACTTCTCCCAATTAAGCACAAGATTTGTTTCAACACATCGTTCAAGGATTAGTGACAAATTGTTCAAACAAAGGTCAAATGAATCACCAAAGACACTAAAGTCGTCCATGAACACTTCGATTATGTTTTCAACATATTCTGAAAATATACTTACCATACACCTTTGAAAAGTAGATGGAGCATTGCACAAGCCAAAAGGCATCCTTCGATAAGCAAAAGTACCAATAGGACAAGTGAAAGTGGTTTTCTCTTGATCCTCTGGCGCTATCACAATCTGATTATAACCTGAATAGCCATCAAGAAAGCAATAATAAGAGTGTCCAGCTAGACGTTCAAGCATTTGATCAATAAAAGGTAATGGAAAGTGATCTTTTCTAGTAGTGGCATTCAATTTCCTATAATCAATACAAACCCTCCAACCGGTTTGCACACGAGTTGGGACAAGTTCATTCTCATCATTCTCCACCACCGTCACACCTGATTTCTTTGGTACAACTTGTACCGGGCTCACCCACTTGCTATCGGATATGGGGTAGATAACACCCACTTCCAAAAGCTTGAGTATCTCCTTTTTCACAACTTCCATCATAGGGGGGTTCAAACGACGCTGCACTTCCCTTGTAGGCTTTGCATCGTCCTCCAAACGAATTATATGCATGCAAACGGCAGGGCTTATACCCTTGATATCGGCAATTGTCCATCCTATGGCCGTCTTGTGCTTCCTTAGCACCCTTAGAAGTTTTTGCTCCTGTAATTCACTAAGCTCGTTAGAAACAATCACATGTAACTCTTCATTGTCACCCAAGTACAAGTACTTTAAGTGACTAGGAAGAGGTTTCAATTCTAACTTTGGAGATTTAACAATAGAGGGTAAAAGTTTTTCATCACTGCATGGTAAAGAAATAAAAGAGATATTATGAGTTTCTGGGCATCCTTGTAGTGATTTGAGATCACCAAGGGCTTCTTTAACCTCATTACCACACTCTACACCATTATCAATGGATGTAGTTAGAACGGTTTCCAAAGCATCTTCACCATTCAATTCAAACATTTGTTGTGCAAAAGTATCCATAACATCAACGGAGAAGCAAGAGTGGACATCACTAGGATATCTCATCATCTCGAAAATGTTGAAACGTATTACTTCTCTATCAAACTCCATAGTTAGCGTTCCCTTATCCACATTAATAATGGTCTTCACCATTTTCATGAAGGGACGCCCAAGTAGCAATGGAAGAGACGAGTCCGGTGAACCTTCATCCATCTCTAAGACACAAAAGTCAGCAGGGAATACTAGTTAATTAACCCGCACAAGAACATCCTCAAAAATACCCATAGGGTAGACATTAGAACGATCGGCTAATTGCAACACAATTTCAGCCTTTTTGAGAGGACCTAAATCAAGCGACTTATACATAGATGTAGGCATAACATTAACGGATGCACCTAAGTCTAACATTGCTTTGTTAAATGTAGTGGTACCAATTGTGACGGGGATGTCAAAGATGCCCGGGTCTTTGCATTTCAATGGGAGTTTGTGTTGTAAGATTGCCGAAGCATTCTCCCCCACACTCAGCACTTCATTACCTTTTAGCCTTTGCTTATTGGTACACAAGTCCTTCAACACTTTTGCATACTTTGGAACTTGCTTTATAGCATCAATGAGTGGTATGTTCACATGAATCTTCTTAAGAACGTCTAAAATCTCCTTTTCTAACGCCTCCTTTTTAGAATTTGCAAATCTGCGAGGAAAAGGTAAAGGAGGAACATAAGTAGGAATAGGAGTTTTAGAGTTGGGAATAGGTACCTCAGAAGTTTGGGGAGAATCCTCATTCTTCTCCTCCAAAACAGGTTCCTTTGGTGTTTCCACCTTGCCCGAATCAGCAACTTCGGGTTGTACAAGTTGTGTACCACTTCTCAATGTAATTGCATTCACACCCTCTTTTGGGTTAATAGGTTGAGAAGGGAGTTTCCCACTATTTTGTGCCTTCAATTGGTTCAACTCAGTAGCCATAGAACCCATTTGTGTCTGCAACTCCTTGATCGCACTCTTGGTTTCTTGTTGACTATCTTTAAACATAGAAGAAATGCCTTGCATCATTGTTTGAAGCTTTGCATCGATATCGGAACCTTGATTTTGCATTGATTGTTGCGGTTGCTGAAATTGTTGACGCGGCTGGAATTGTTGTTGTTGAGGTTGAAATCCACTCGAATTGTTGAAGTTAGGTTGTTGAACCGCTCCTTGCTTGTTCGCATAGCTAAAATTGGGGTGATCTCTCCATCCCGGATTGTAAGTATTGGAATAAGGATCATACCGTCTTTGCTGATTTGGAAAGACCGCATTAGCTTGCTCATTGACGTCTTCATACCTATGAGAATTTGGTATCACTGCGGCTGAAACTTGTTGTAGCATTGCTGTGATGTTTCCCATTTGTTGACGAAGTTCCTCCACCTCGCTCACTTCATTGACTCGCCGAAGAAGCACGTCTGATCCACGACTCAAGAATTGTTGAGAGTTTGCTGCCATGTTTTCAATCAACTCTCTAGCTTGTGCCACCGTCTTGCTCACTAGTGCACCACCACCATTTGCGTCGATAAGATTCCTATCACTTGATTGGAGTCCTTCATAGAAGTATTGGATGATCATGGCGTCACTAAATTGGTGATGAGGACAGCTTGCCACCAACCTCTTGTATCGTTCCCAACAATCATATAAGGACTCACCCACATTTTGCTTCATCCCGCAAATATCCTTGCGAATTTGAGTAGCCTTAGATGCAGGAAAATATCTCTCTAGAAAGAGTTTCTTGAGTCCATTCCAAGTTGTAACACTCCCGGAAGGCAAGTAGTATAACCAATCCTTAGCATTACCTTCCAACGAGAATCGAAAAACCTTCAACATAGCACCATCCGCCTCCATATTTGCTGGGAGAATATCCATGACAATGGTGTGGAAATCCATAAGATGCTTGTTTGGATCTTCATTCACCAAACCATGAAACTTTGGTAATTCTCTAAGAAGTCCCGGCTTGATTTCAAAAGTGGAGTCGGTTTGAATGCAATCATGTTGTATATCCAACTTGTGAGAAGCTAAGTCTTTAAGTGAACGATTTGCAGGGTCACCCATTGCTTCTTCTCCTTCTCCTTCCTCTTCAAAAGGAATATCGTGTTCTACTTCCTCTCCTTCTTGCCGAAGAGCTTCGTGTTCTACTTCCAAGTCGTGTTCTTCCGTTGTGCCTTGCCTTGGTTGGAGTATTGTGCCTTTTCGAGTAGATATCCCGCACCTTGGATAACTCCAATCTTTAGAAGCCAGGGATTAGGTACCTGAAACACAATTCTCACAAACAAGTAAGAAACAAAACAAGAAACGAACAGCAGTATGCGAACAGAACAGTATGCGAACAGAAACTAAAAACTAGATAACAAGCCGAATGCCTCCCCGGCAACGGCGCCAAAATTTGATGCGTGTCGTATGCGTCAAAAATATAATTTCACTTCCTTACTTAACTAATATGAATATAGTATTCGATAAGAAAGAGTTCGTATCCACAGAGAGGCGATTGTTGTTATGCAATTTTCAGATTCTTATGTAACCAAATAACCCAAGGTGTGTTTTTGTATTTATCAAAGTAATAATACTAAATAAAGCAAAGTAAATAGTTGGAATAATCAATAAGGAGGAGATATTGGTTTAGGGATAGTATCATTCATAAACATGTATTTTTCATCTATGATTAGAATTGGTATTTAATCTCTCAATTATCAAAAGCCCTAAGATATCTTGATCGCAAGAGTATCTCGTTTATTTCCTGATTTTATCACAAAAAACATTAAAAGATGCTATTGTGAAGTCTTCTTAAAAAGCAACCTAAAGTGTAAAAGCACAATTAGATTTAACTCCCTAAGAGCAATAAGTTCTATGAAATAAGACTAATCGATGCAAAAAAACGTGTAAAAGCACTAATTCGTTTTAACAAAGGTTATGATTCATATGCGATTAAAAAGATGTATCACTACAAGTATTAACCACAAGATGCTACTAAAAATCAGGGACAAACAACTTTTACGTATTGAAAACCCTAATATAGCTTTAGAGATGAAAACAAATCCAATTGATTCCGGACTCAACCAAACTAGCATTCAAATCATATGATAATAAAAACAATGAATCATAAACGATAAAATTGAGACAAAACTAATTTATAGAATCAAATAACATGCTTGAAGAAATCAACTTTTATCCCATAACCAATTATTGTATTTAGCTACACATATTCATGGAGTTCATCATCAAAATATTCAAGGGAAGACTATGAAACATAAAAGAAAGCAAACCCTAGAAGTTGTTCTCTGCAAAAGATCCAAGAATAGAATAAAAACCCAAAAAACGTATATTTCTTTGTTGTAGAAACTCTCCTTTTATAGCCCTTTGCTTTCCAAAAATAGGTCAAAGTCTTCAAAATCTTCAAGTCCACGCCCATCTACTGGTCCACCAAGCCCAGGTGTGAGAAATATGTCTCTGGAAATTTTGGGTCCAAAACTGGTCGCCGGAATGATGACGTCATCACCGGAATCCGGTCGTCGGCACCGGAATCCGGTCGCCGGAAAACTTTCTCTGTTCAGGAACTGTCACTAGCTAGTGCATACTCCCAATAGCTCAACTTTGCTTTTCTGCATTTCAATCATTTGCATAACTCATCTAAATCCAACTCTCTATCCCTTGCGAAAACGCACCCAAAAGCGCGACGCGTAGCTCATATGTCCGGCCGCCAACTCTTTCGTTCGACTCATACCCGCCTCATGATTCACTGAATCTTGACGATCCCCACTTTCGGTTCCGAAATCCGACTACCGGAGCTATGCTCACCGGCTCGCCATTTTCACCCCGTTTCCGCACTATTTTCTGCAGCTTCATATACACAGCACCCTTGCACAGCTGCATCTACTGCCTTGCTCCACTACTTAGCCTTCTTGCATATTGGCAACACCACCAGTTCTGTTGTGTACAGCCTCACTGCTTCGAATGTGCCAACCTATTTGTAGCTACATTCACTATCCACTCCTGCAGCTCATTGCGCCAATAGCTGAACTGTCCACCTGATTCCAGTTCCGAATTCTCACCTGCAAACCAGTGTGACACCTATGCCATCCAACTATGACTCCACCAGCTCTTCCTCTTAAATGCAGCTCTTCTCCATTCCATCTTCGAAACGTTCGACACCATCGCCATCAAATATCCTTGCTACCTGCCCTTGCACTGGCAGCAGCAACGCAGCTAAAACCACCATCCAGTTCAACTCCAACTTTGCACCTGCAACACCCCAGAACCAGTAACAACCAGCTGCATCAACTCTTCCTTCATACCCTGTACTGACCACTTCCAACACCTGCAATCAGCATCACTTGCACTGCATCTGAACTACTATCCATTCCAGCTGCATAATACCTCCAGCATCTCCACAGCCATTCCCTGTAATTCTTCTCCTGAATTGCACCAGCAAAGACCACCAGTTGTAGAAGCTCCACCTACACATCTCAGTTCCACCAGCCGCTTTGCCGAGCTCAGACCAAATCCAGCTCAAATTGTCACCTGCACAGTTCCATCATTCATTGCACTTCACAGCTCAGATTGAGCTCCACTCAACACCAAGCAGACTGCCATTTAAACCAATAATGTAGCAAGGATTTCATCCATCTGCAACATGGCTAACCTTCTTTCCCTTCACTGTTCTTGCACATTACTCTCTTTGCATCACCAACTGAAGTTCAGCTCCTGCTTCTCAACCTACACCCATATGCATATCTGCTTCAAACCATTGATCCTTTAGTTCCATTCAGCAGCACCACCTAATCCATCTTCTGCTCATGCTCATTAACAGCAGAAACAACTGCATTTGAGCAAACCAACAGCACTAGCAAAACCCATTTTCATCTTCACCACTGTATTCAACCATTAGCACCAGTCATCAGTGGCAACAGTATGCATAGCTCAACCTCAGTCAACCATCTCTTACTCCTCTCCTTGTCTTGCGATATCCACCTGCAATTCCATCTCAGAACCTCCCTGCATTCGAGTTCAGCTCATTTCAGTAGCTTATTGTACTGCCAAGCTCGAGTACACATCAACTACCTTGTCATGTAACTTCAACAGATGCAATGACCTAACATTCATCTACAACTCCTCCTTGTACTGAACTTCTCAATCCACCAGTTGCAAACTCATAACCCCAGCACTTCACTGCAATTCCATGAGCACAAGCACCGTAAATTACCAGCATCAAACCACCTTCTTTATTAAACCTTCCCTGTTTCTCTAACTTTACTCATCACCAGAGGAACTCATTACCAATACTCCCACCTGTAGCTGCACAGCATCTCAGATCGTTTCTCCACCTTCTGTTGTGCATTCTGAATCTTGACCATACACCACCAAACCCATTTCATTACCACCATCTCCAATTTCTAACTCAATGAACATAATCCACAGAAATAGCTTCACTTTCGAACCATCTCTCTGCCAAACAAACTCAGCTTCAAGACTCCTCCATTAATCAATTCGGTCCAAACCCCATCTCTGATTTCTTCATTAGCCATGAAATTCCTCAACTGAGTCTCAAAACCATATTTTCTCTGAATTTCAAGTGATAATAATGAGATGGAATTCAATTTAGGGTTATAAAGATGGGGTGAGATAATGACACCCCACTGCATAAGATAAGGGATACCCCAGTGGGTGCCCTATAACATGTGATCACCCCTTAACATCAGCTAGCTGTTTTAATGCTCCTCTGAGAGAGTTTCCCCTTAACCTCGACTGAGCTCCGGATAGTGTCGCCAATGAAATGACCTTTTTGCCCTTTCAGATCCAAATGGCTAATTATCCTTCTTTCGCCACAAATGACTCCATTGCACCTAGTAAACTCAAAATTAAACATAAGAGACACAATTCACACGAAAAATAGCAAAGAAAGCATAAATACTAGATATTAAATTAGGTGTTTTAGACACCTATCAACCGTTGATGGTGAAATTACAGTGCGACGCGATCCCATTCTTAAGATCTTCAAATAATGGTGAGTTATATAAAATGTTGAAATCGTTATTTGAACCTGGGAGTCCAAAAAAAGAATGCCAAAACCAACAAATATAGCTAGCTGAAGCTTCTAAAATTACAGTTGGTTTTGGATAATGACCCTTATATTGGCCTGCCCATTCTACCGGACACGCATGCCACGTCCAGTGCATGCAGTCAAGACTATCTAGCATTCCTGGAAAACACCTCTCGGTGTTTTCTGCAATTATTCTTTAACCATCTTCCTGAGTAGGCTTTCTTAAAAAGGTTGGACCAAAATGCTCGACTATTGTTTCGCAAAACAGTTTGAGATACCTAAAGGCGGTTGTTTTCCAAATACGAATGTAATCGCCTGTGGAATCCGCTGGTACCCCGTAACATAGTATACGGAGGGCCATTGTGACCTTTTGTTCGGGACTAAAGCCTCGTATATGTCATGCATCATACTGATAATTAAACAAAGGTTGTACCTGACAAAGCTCGGCAATAATCCTCTGCGTCAAGTTGCGTCCCATGCTGAATCGACGCTGAAAATCCTCATCGGAATAGACACAGTCATGATTAAAATAATCATGCATCATCTTTTCGTGGTAAAAATTTCGATTCCGCCATGTCCATCTTCTAGTTGCAACGTCATATGGCTCTAAAGGCTTTTGTATGATCCCGTTTTGTAATTGCAGGATCAAATTTCGTCCTTTTTCTATCTTGGTCTGCATCTTCATCCATTTGGTTCAAAAACTCTGTACACATTTCTTCATCTTCTTCATACAACATGTCATCCATATCCATATCCTCCTCAGAAGAATCAGAATTCATGATTGGAAATAGAGAGTAATCGAATTAAGAAAAGATTGATCAGATGAAAGATTGTTGTACATTTGTGAGATCAAATTCGAACTTATTTATAGAAGTGGAAACTAGCCGTTCCGATAGCCGTTGGCAAACCTGCCGCTGCTGTTGGCGATTTTATGCCAAACGCTAGCTTTCAGGGCGCTGGCGCCATCAGCCACAACTCCAGCGCTTGGCTGGAGATCGCCCGCGTCATTACCTATGTCGCGCGTTCACTGGTCGGTCGCTCACTGGTTTTCGATAGTGAATAATCGTGTTTGACCATCATCTTCCAAATAAACTTTATAATTTAAATCTAAAAACATTGCAAGATGAAAATCGTTGTAAATAGCTATGTGTACTCGCAATAATGGCTATTCCAAACCCTAGTTATCCTTCTTAAAATACAAGAATAAATTCTCATAAGAAGTTTCCATGACAAGATAAAACAAAGATATCAAAAATAAAGAGAATTTAAATATCATCTTCATCATCTCTTCTTTAATTTTAGGAAACTTAGTGGAGATCAATTGCAATTTTTCTTGCACACATTTTACCTTGGTACTAATCTTACACACTTCCTTGTGAATTTGGTGAAGAAGACTCAAGGTAGCAGGATCATCAAGGAAATCACATCTTTGTCTTTTGCAAGCATTATCCTTCATATGTTTGAACGTACATGGACGAACAAGTTTAAGAGATCCAATAAAGTTGCCAATAGGAGTTAGAATGTGCTCGACAAATTTTCTCAATTAATCAAGGAAAGCCTCACTTATTGTTGGATGACTTCATTGAGAGCATTTGAAGAATGATGAACCCACAAATATTAAGACTTTGAGTACCCACAACAAGACTAACTCCGCAAACTCACGACTCTACCGAGAGTTCTCAATTGTGGAGGAACAAAGATTAGATATACCAAGTTTTCCGAAAGCCATCAAAGCAAGACTACGATAATTAGTAGGAAATTTCCTTTCATTCCAATCAACACTCTTTCCACAGAAACCCTTAGAGATGATTTCATATGATGGTCTTTCTTCTCTTGGCCTAGGAAGGCCAAAATTACCCAGAGGGATTTTGGTAATCTTTGAAATTAACTCTCTATTAATAAGAATCCTTTTTTTATTTATCGTGGTTTTGAATTTCATGTCATCAATATCAACATCATGGATGTTGACATAGAAGATTCTTGTGAGAGTGTCAAAACCTTCACCAAGACCATTAAAGATGTCCCCAATATTAAATTTCTCAAAACAAACCAAATCTTCTTTATGACCACTAATCAAATCCAATTTACTTTCAAGAATGAAACCATTAGAAGAAATTCTATCAAAGACCTTACTACAAGAATCATTAACAAATCTAATTCTAATAGAATCTTGATTTTTGAGGTATAATCATGCTAGAAGATGATGAGTCCAATTTTTTTGAAACCTTATGTGAAAACTCGAAATTTCCCATTAGGCCTAGAAATTGAGAATACAAGAAGAATGAAGAACTTAATTGATTTTCTCCTTGAAGAAAAAAAACTTTAATCACTATTGAGTCTCTAAAGATAAACTTTAATGGAGAAAATACATGAACCCTAGAAAAGTTCACGTACACGGAAAAGAGGAGGAAGAAGAAAGGTACGCGTACCAAGCTTCTTATAAACCCACAATAGGAAAGTAGGATTTCTTTAAATCGTTCAAAATCCAAGGTTAACACACTTAGAGGATTCATACAGTGCAGAAAAAGGATAGTATAAAGACTACATCACCTTTAATAAGCCTTGGGGAGAAAAAAAAAAACATGTCAAGAGATTTTTTTTAGAGAAGGAAGATAGAAAATAAATTAACCCATACATAAACAATAATCAAACCGTTACTTTCCCCATTTCAAGTTATACACAAATGGGGTAGAGCCCGCTTTGTCACCAAGAGGCTATTAGTGCGGAGAGGTCCTCGTGCACTTTTTCCGGCTGATAATTATGAAATGTACCAGAAGTATAACCATCATAATGATCATACTCAAGGTTAACATAATTTAGAAAATCCCTTTTCTTATGACCAAGGAATGACTTTTTCAGTAAATTAGAACCCATACCGAACTTATTAGAAATCCTTTCAATATTAATAAAAATTTAGATGAAAATCATTTCATTTATTATCTCACATGCTGGAAGTAGTGGTGGTGGTGGTGATGATGCTGGCGATGGAGGTGGTGGTGCCACCAGATTTGAGATCAACTTTTGTTGTTGATACCAGATTTGGATCAACTTTTGTTGTTAATACCAGATTTTGGTGTCAACTTGGGTTGTTGACACGTAATCTTGACCTAACTAATTTCTGAGTTTTCAATTTTTGTAAAAACTTGGGTTGTTGACACCAGATATGATATCAACTTCGGTTGTTGATACCAAAATTTAGTGTCAACTTCGGTTGTTGATACAAAATACGGATCAACTTCAGTTGTTGATACAAAAATATGTACCTAACTTATTTCTAAATTTTCAATTTTGTTATCAACTTGGCGGCAATGGTGGTGGATTTGGATGAGATGGTGGTCGCAATTACGGTGGTGGTAGTGACGATGAGTTGTGGTGGAGTTATGATGGTGGAATGTTGGTTGTGGTGGTGGTGGTGGTGGTGGTGATGGTTGTGGAGTGGTGATGATGGTGAATTGCCGTCGGTGGAGTTGGAGGCGGTGGTGGAGTGATTGAGAAAGAAAATTATTATTTTTTGAAAAAGAAAATTATTATTTTTTGAAAAAGAAAAAAAAAGTTATGTGTAATAGATTACTAAAATAGTTCATTTTTAAGAGGATAATCTTTATATATAAGAGGAGGGGTATATATTTATAATTTGTAGGGGTATTTTTGAAGGGTTCAAAAACTAAGGGTATTTAATTAATATACCCAATTTAAAAACGCTTCCAAAAGCTCTAAATAGATCTTTGTCAATAGATCCAACATCATAGTATTCCTCAAAAAGATTAAGAGTTAATCTAGTGAGATATCTTATTTTTTATCGTCGACAACGTTTTCTTGAACAATTTTTCTTAGAAGAAATTTCATTCTTTCCTTTAAACTGTTATTCATCACTTATATAAGTTTTCCAAAGACTTAAATAAAGTGAGATTATCATGTGAGACTAGAGGTCTGAAGAATATAATCTCTGAACAGTCTCTAAGAAAATCTGGCGTGCGTTACAGAATCCAAGAGCGAGTTTCCCAAAGATATTTCCCATAGGGACAAACTTTAGGGATCAGGCAAACACAAACTTATTAAGTTTACTGTGTTTGCCTTCTCTGATACCAATTGAAAATGCGGGGGTCTAACAACCTCACCCAATATTTCGCTTAGCAACCTGTATAGACAAACTCCAATATACTTTCAAGAGAATTAACTAGACAGTTAAACTCAATCTTAAGAAAAGTATATCAAAGAGTTTATATCTCAATTTCTCAATTCAATCCGCAATCAAACAAATAGGAATTTGTGAGCTTGATTGAATATAGAGAAATAACTTGAACGGTACCAAAGACCAATGTTAAAGTGTCAATCAATTCACCCAATAACCCAAAGGTAGGATACAAGAACTGATTGATCTCAATGCACAACCTGTGATATTTATATTATATAAACAAATATAATGCGGAAAAGAAATAACACAGACACCAGAAATTTAGTTAATGAGGAAACCGCAAATGCAGAAAAACCCCGGGACCTAGTCCAGTTTTGAATACCACATTATATTAAGCCGCTACATACACTAGCCTACTACAAGCTAACTTCAGACTGGCATGCAGTTGATCCCTAATCATCTCACACTGATCAAGGTACATTCTCGTTCCTTACGCCTCTTGAACCACGCCGGATTCTGCGCACTTGATTCCCTTAGATGTTCTCACCCACAACTAAGAGTTACTATGACCCAAAGTCGAAGACTTGATAAGTAAATCAGTATCACACATAAAAGTCTATTGAATAGATAAATCTGTCTCCCATAGATAAACCTACGAGTTTTGTTCCGTCTTTTGATAAATCAAGGTGAACAGGAACCAATTGATAAACCTGGCTTATATTCCTGAAGAACAGCCTAGTATCAATCACCTCACGATAATCTTAATTGATTAACGAAACAAGATATTGTGGAATCACAAAAGATGAGATGAAGATGTTTGTGACTACTTTTCTATCTTGCCTACCGGAGATAAATCTCGAGCAAATCTTAAAGAAGATGATACTCAATCACGATAGAAAAAAGAAAGATCATAATACGTAACTGCAGAGAAAATAGTTGGGGTCTGGCTTCACAATCCCAATGAAATCTTAGCGAGGGACATTTCCTTATCGAGTACCATGAACCCTCTCTCCTCTAAAGAGAAACGAAAAACCTCAAAGTCGCTTGATTCCTTCTGCTCAGATTTTCTCCTTTGGGGGAAGATCTGAGCAGACCAGCCTCTTTAACTTCCTTTTTTTATCTTGCTTGTTCTTCTCCTACTTGATCTAAGAGTATTTGCATCTACTCTTATTGTTTATTTTCGTTTTTACAGTTCCAAATCTAGGGTTTTCAATTTGGGTGATGTTTATTTCAATTTACTTGCTGAATCTTTCTACTATCGAGTTCTTGTATGTTGTAATGGCCCAGTCAAGGGTTATATTTATTTTTTAACCGGAAGAAAAACATCAACTTTGAGGGAGACAACATTGACTCCAACAAAAACAATGATAGCAACATGTCCTTCAACTCACCAGTAATATCGTCAATAACCCCATCAGTTACTTCATCAACAACAAAAATCAGCAAGACTCCGTTACCGATTCAGACCGATTCACCAAGACTCCGATCGATTTATACCGAACCAGAAGATCGATGTTATCATTGTTACTGATACCTCTATTTACACATGTTATTAAAAACCCTGGATTTTTTGAAAATCCTTGGATGGATCTATTAGGGATCCCGCTATTGCAAATCTGCAGTGGTGCAAATTTGTTTTGGTTAAAACATAACTGCTCGTTTAGTCTTAATTTGATACTGTCACCGTCACCGTCACTAGGTCTTCTGGTATAGTTGGAATGGTTGAATTTAGTGATTGTTTAGTCAAGAATTGGCGGAAATTTAAGATTTTTGTTATAGGGAAAGCCAAAACGTTTAGAGGGAAAGCTGACTATGGTCAAATAATATTGATTTAGGGTCAATACGGGTGGAATTAAAAATTCCCAAAAGCCCTTCATTCACACGTTATCATTCTACCAAATCTTGGATCATCTTCTTCAAGAGTTTTGATCCAAATTGTTTATTATCTTTTTCATCAATCAATGCAGAAATAATCTTTTAATTCTTTTGGATTTCTTCCAAATAAAATCGAAGTATTATTATAAACGAATGAAAATAAGACTAATAAGTGATAACATTCACAAGTAGTTACCAGAATACTTGATTACAGACTTACAGTCCAATCAAGTTTTTTTTATCGATGAAAACATTTAGGAAAAAGATTAATCAATCTTCTCAATTAATATTTAATGGATCCATAAAAACATATATCTCCTATCAACATATAAATATGTTAGTTCTTTGAAAAAGCTTATCTTAAAAAATTCTCTGCGTATTATTCTTGGATTGTTGACTTGTTGTATATTAACCATAACACCATTTTCACAAAAATAACTAATCATTGATATCATTGATTACCAACCACGTAACAGGAGGGAAAGCTTCGCTAAATTAGTTTATTGCAGAAACAAAAAAGAATCAATGAGATACCAGATTATGGAGAGACAAAATGAAACTAACAGTGAGAACAATGATGTTTTGTCAAGTTATTAGGGTCTTTCAGATGGTGACGACGGTGGTGAAATTAGAAAAAAAAATGATAATACTAATTAAGAGTGCCACCTTTTTTATTCAACCCCCATTGACTGTAAGTCCAATCTCTTGGACCAGAAGTCAGCTTTCCCCCTAAATAGTTTAGCTTTCCCAATAACAAATATCTTTTGATATACCGGTGGAACAACAAAGAAAGAAAAAGAAGCAACATTCAAGAAAGAATGTGAAGAGAATGAAAGGCCATGACCTTGTTTCTCTAAAGAATTGGATGCTTTGGGATGGCCAATCACCGAGGAAGTGTGCAAATAAAATCTTGAAATGCTTATTGTGCATTAGGACACCCAATACCCAGATGTCATTATCTATTTACGTAAATAATTTTTGGAACCTTACAAACAAAAGTTTGTGGCTACGTATACAAGCTGACACAAAAACTTTGACAACCAAGTTACAGGTACGGCAGAGTTGGCTCAATATCGATTAAATAAAAATCTTTTTGGTTATGGTACCACATTTGTCACAGTGTTTGAAGCAATGGATGATTATTTCATGACTTATAACATAAGAATTAAAATGACACTCGAGAAAAGTCTATTTTCCCAAACATACTAATCATAAAGATGATTTTTTGACCCTGAGGATTAACTTACATCCATATGTGTCTTGAGAAATTGATGATTGAAGGGAAGTTGAAGAAGGATTTGAATGCTAACTCAAAAAAATTGTATGTTTATAAAATAAGGGAATCTATGGGACTTTCGCGCCTCCACGACATAGATCGGTACGAGGATGGTGTCACAGTTTTTGAGGATATTGTTTGTTGGGATACCGATACCTATTCCTAGTAGTTTACTTAAGTTATATTTTCTTATTATAGCATAATCTAGTTTCCTTGTTTAATTAAAACTATTTCTGCTTGTTTTTCACGTATTGTTAGCTATATATAGCTTACTCGAGTCATGTAACAAAGATGTTATAAAATAGATTCTTTTCCAACTCCTTCTTCTTCTTCTTCTTCTATTATTCTTCTCATAAACCCTTTTTCTTCAACTCTTCCTCTCTTCCTTCTTTAGTTTACAGGGTATATCTATTACTTTAAGTTTGGTTAGCTGCTTTAAAGGTTGGATTACTGTTTATTTGGGTTTAGAACCCTAATACCTGGATCAGAGCAGGTTAAGATTTTCAACCAATTTTTTTTTTATGGCAAGCTACACAGAAAACTTGAAACTTGTCAATGACAACATCACAAAGTTGACAATGAAGTTTGATGAGATTCTTTCTAAACTCCAAGATGATTTGAAGATACGGGATGAAGCTTGTCAGGCAAATAACATTGCTAGAGATGCTCAAACTACTGCAATCACAAGTTTAACCACTGCGTTAACTAAGACATTTGAAACATCACTCACGTCTTCTTTACGTACTGTTTTTGATGAATATATACCAAAGAAAAGTACCGAGGATGATGGTTCCACCCATGAAACCAGACAACCAAATCATCGTCTACAAGCCATATTGGATACTCCTCCGCGCGTTCAGCTTAAATTTCCCACATTCGATGGAACTGATCCTGATGGATGGATTTTTCAAGCCGAGTAATATTTCTCATGGCATGTTATTGCTAATAATCAAAAAGTAAATTTAGCTGCTGCACATCTCAAAGGGGAAGCTAATGCGTGGTTCCGATGGAAGCGAACGCAGATACAGAATCACAGATGCTGACATGGGTAACGTTTTGTACCCAGATTCGTGAACGTTTCCAAGAGAAATTTGTGGATCCCAGAATAGCTATCAGCACCATAAAACAAAAGGATTCTGTTAAGGAGTTCATCCCTGAATTCGAACAGCTTTTGAATTTTGTTGCCTTTGAAGAGAGCCATTTGATTAATCTTTTCATTCTAGCTTTAAAGCCTGAAGTCGGGAATGTTGTCAAATAATTTGAGCCTACCACTTTGTCTGCAGCGTTTAAGAAAGCTCTAAATCAAGATGAAGTTTTGATTGCGACTAAACAATCATGGAGGTCAAGACAATACTATGTTCCTAATTCTTCCCAGATTAACAAGTCTCCTATTCCTGCCGGTTCCAAACATCTTACAGTGGAAGAACAGAGAGAACGTCAAGCAAAGGGATTGTGTTTTAATTGCGATGAGCAATACAGGAAGGGCCATGTTTGTGTTAAACCTCGTTTGTTGTTCTTAGAACTGGCTGATGACAAGGAAGACTTATGTGCTAAAGATGTTACTGAGGAAAAAGTTGATATGGAATTCTCACCTGAAGTTCCAGCGGACCCTACAATATCTCTTCACTCTTTATTAAGTTCTTCTTTCCCCCAAGGCAATGCGAATTCAAGGGTATGCCAAATCTCAACCTCTTTGTATTTTGATTGACTTTGGCTCCACACATAATTTTTTGCATCCCAAATGGGCAAAGCATTGTGGCTACTCAGTAAACCCTGATGAGGTTGTTTTACAAGTCACTGTGGGTAATGGGAATAAGCTGCATACTAGAGGGTATTGCACCAGTGTGCCTCTCAAGCTCCAAAATCATTCGTTCACACCAGATTTTTATCTGCTGGAAATTAGTGGTTATGATGATATTTTAGGAGTTCAATGGCTAAGTACATTAGATCCAGTTATATGGGATTTCTCCAAGCTAACGATGCAGTTCAAAGTTAATGATACAACAGTCTTTTTATAAGGCCATAATTTCTCTTCAGTTTTGTTTATGGATTCCGTGCCCATGCAACATTTACTTTCTCGAGAAAGTTATGTAGTCTTTCTCCAATTATCAGCCATTAATACTTCATTGACTGAATCAAGCACGGTGTCACTGGATACTTCACCAGCCTTGCAAGAGCTTCTTTCCAAGTTTGCTGATATTTTTACAACTCCAACTTCCTTACCCCCAGCACGAGAACAAGACCATCGTATTCCTTTGGTTTCAGGCTCTACCCCAGTCAATGTAAGGTCGTATAGATATCCATACTTCTAGAAAGCTGAAATCGACAAGATTGTATCTGAATTGCAACAAGCTGGCTTTATTAGATCAAGTACCAGTCCTTATTCTTCCCCAATATTGATGGTAAGAAATAAGGATGGCTCCTGGCCTATGTGTGTGGATTATCGTTCCTTGAATAAACTAACTGTCAAAGATCGTTTTACGATTCCGGTGGTCGATGAGTTATTGGATGAATTACATGGTGCTCGCATATTCACCAAACTTGATTTACGTTCTGGTTATTACCAGATTCGAGTGCACCCTGCTGATATTTCAAAAACCGCTTTCATAACTCATGATGGCAACTATAAATTTCTAGTTATGACGTTCGGACTCTCAAATGCACCATCTACTTTTCAAGGTTTGATGAACACCATCTTTAGAGCATATTTAAGGAAGTTTGTGTTAGTCTTTTTCGACGACATCTTGATTTATAGTAAGAGTCTGTCAGAACATCTAACACATTTATCTATGGTATTTGAATTGCTTCGCACTAACAAACTATACGTGAAGGAATCTAAGTGCAATTTTGCACAGCCGACAGTAGGATACTTGGGACATGTTATTTCATCTGATGGAGTTTCCATAGAAAAAGAAAAGATTGCGTGTATCTTATCTTGGCATGTGCCTCAAACAATTAAAGAGTTACGTGTATTTTTAGGTTTGGCAGGCTACTATCGCAAATTTGTCAAGAATTTCGGCAAAATTAGTGCCCCATTGACTTAGTTATTGAAGAAAGACGCTTTCGTGTGGAATGGTGATGCTACTACTACTTTCAAACTACTTCAGCATGCTTTAACCACGACTCCAGTCTTGATTTTGCTATATTTCTCGAAAGAATTTGTCATTGAATGTGATGCTTCAGGCAGTGGAATTAGTGTTGTGTTATTACAGTCTGGAAGACCTGTTGCTTTTCACAGTAAACCTTTGGCCAACAAACACCTTGCTTTATCTGTTTATGATAAGGAGATGATAGCCATTATTTCGGCAGTGCAAAAATGGAGGGCTTATTTATTAGGCAGACACTTCAAAATTTATACCGATCATAGAAGTTTGAAGTACTTTTTAGATCAGAAGTTGTCTTCCATGGAACAACAGAAATGGGTTTCCAAACTTCTGGGTTATGACTATAAGATTATATTTCGACCTGGCAAGGACAATGCTGCAGTAGATGCATTATCTAGAAATTTCAGCTCCAACTTCAGCTTATCTACACCGGTCTTTTCAGGATTACAAGAGATAATTCAGGAATGCCACGAGGATGAAGAAATGGCTAATCTTATTTATCAGTTAACAATTTCTCCAGATTTCAAATCCCATTTTACTTACACTGCAGGGATTCTACGCTACAAAGGTCGTATAATGGTGGTTTCCACTTCTCCGTGGTGTGTTAAGTTATTGGAAGAATTCCATTCACACCCTATTGGTGGCCATTCAGGTTATTTACGTACTTACAAGCGTATACAACAGAGTTTTTATTGGAGAGGTTTAAAGAAGTTGGTTAAACACTTTATTTCCCAGTGTGATATCTGCCAGAAAAAAAAGTCAGAATCCATTGCTCCACCAGGACTTTTAAGTCCTTTACCCATACCTTCAGATGTGTGGATTGATATTAGTATGGATTTTATTGATGGTTTTCCGTTCTCTAACAAGAAGAATTCAATTCTAGTGGTGATTGATCGGCTATCTAAATATGCTCACTTTATATAGCTAACTCATCCATATACGGCTAGTTCAATTGCTGAAATTTTTGTCCGTGAAATTGTTCGGTTACACGGAATGCCAAGGAGTATAGTTAGTGACAGAGATCCTATTTTCATCAGCAAATTCTGGGAGTCCTATTTCTTGTTGCAGAACACTAAGTTATGTCGCAGCTCTGCATATCATCCACAATCTGATGGGCAAACTGAGGTAACTAATCGAACTTTAGAATGCTATTTGCGGTGTTTTGCCGGTATAAAGCCAAAAGATTGGACAAAATGGCTTACATGGGCTGAGTGGTGGTACAATACAAGTTACCATTCTGCCATTCGAATGAGTCCTTATGAAGCACTCTACAGTCGTCCCCCTGCTGCCATTAAAGCTTATATTCATGGTTCCTCTTCAGTACATGATGTTGATTTGAACCTGCAAGCTCGTGACCACACACTCCAGCTACTGAAGTCCAACTTACATGCTGCCCAAGACCGTATGTAGAAATACGCTGATACTCAACGTACATAACGCACATTTGTAGTGGATGATTGGGTCTTCCTTCGAGCTCAACCTTATAGACAAAAAAACAGTGGCACAACAGTCTTTCTCAAAACTATCTCCCAAGTTTTATGGCCCTTTTCGCATCCTGGAAAAGATAGGTTCTGTGGCTTATCGATTGGAATTATCTAGCACTAGTCGAATTCATCCGGTATTTCATGTTTCACAGCTTAAACTTAAGCTTGGTTCAGCAACTTCTGTGCAACAGACTCTACCAGAATTTATTGATTACGACAAGTGGCAACTTGATGTCATTCTTTATAGACAAATGTATAAGAAAGGTAAGCGGGCAGGAACAAGATGGTTAGTCAAATGTAAGAATCATTCACAAGAAGATGCAACTTGGGAAGATGCGGATGATTTTCTAACCAAGTTTCCAAAATTTCCATCTTGAGGACAAGCTGATTTTCAAGAGGGTGGGATGTTGGGATACCGATACCTATTCCTAGTAGTTTCCTTAAGTTATCTTTTCTTATTATAGCATAATCTAGTTTCCTTGTTTAATTAAAACTATTTCTGCTTGTTTTTCACGTATTATTAGCTATATATAGCTTACTCTAGTCCTGTAACAAAGAGGTTATAAAACAGATTCTTTTCCAACTCCTTCTTCTTCTTCTTCTTCTTCTGTTATTCTTCTCATAAACCCTTTTTCTTCAACTCTTCCTCTCTTCCTTCTTTAGTTTACAGGGTATATCTGTTACTTTAAGTTTGGTTTGATGCTTTAAAGGTTGGATTACTGTTTATTTGGGTTTATAACCCGAATATTGTTCCTTTTCGAACAATCAAGTTTTTACCCTCCCCTAACCTGAAGCAAAATGAAATTGCCTTGATGTTTGTACATGTTAATTTAGAGGCGTGTCATGTCCCAATTGTAGGTATCCAAGGTAGTTAAGGGCAACTACCTATAGTTCGCTTATATATGTTATGTACTTAGCACCATTAGTAGCAATTATCATTGTCTTGTGTGAGTGGATCGTGTTCTACACAATAGTAGTATGTCATTCAGCTATGACCATTTGATAATTCGTTCCACAAACTCCATAGTTTAGATAAAATCATTTTCATTATCAGTCCATAAAAACCTGACTGAATATAACCTCTTAGTATGAAGTGAAAGATTTCATAAGCAGTCGAACAAAACAAACCCCAGAAGCATCCAAGGGAAGCAATACATGATATAGAGAAGCTTGAAGTTGCGCTTTACAAATCCCACAATAAAAAAGTTCAGAAAAAAAATTCTCATGGCAATACGCCATTAAATTGAACACACAAGTACCCAGGAACAAGAAATTTCATGATTAAATACTCTACTAGTTGAAACAAGAGTGAGGAGAAACACACAGTGTCCGTTTGAAACACACAATATCCAACAAAAGCATTTTTCTAAGTTTAGCCAACACGAATACCGTTGAATCCGTAAAGCACACTTTTGTTCGATACTAAAACTTAAAGGCAAGTTTAGCAAAACAAGAAACCCATATAATAAGGCTGATCTCGTTCCCATGATCAAATACAATGTGAGTATAATTGAAAATAAAGAAGAGACATTTATAAACTAAAGAATTGTAGCTCACCTTACCCATTTGAAGTTTCATAAGAAAACCATCTCCTTCATAGATCAAACTCCAAGCTACACTCTCAGGCATTTTAACAAACAATATCCAAGTATTACCAGCAACACCACCTTTGGTTACTATTTCACTAAACATCAATTCTGACCAGTACCCATATTCACAAACCAACTCATCAACAAATTTCCCACTATAATCATCCATTATCATTAGAATCGACCCATTAAAATTAACGAAGCAATAAATAAGCATATCAAAACTGAACTTAGAACTACTCCTAACAAAATAAGGATACTTTTCAATAGCTAAAGAATCTTTACCACGATCAAATAGAATTCAAGAATAATCATAAAGAAGAGAAAAATATTCCTTATAGTTTTCAAGTCCTCGTAATACTCCACTCAATTTTTAATTTGAGAACCCCTAATATCAATCAATTTACCCATATAATTGATGAGTTTTTCTTCTTTTTGATGTAAACTTATTGAATCCTCTTTTTATTCAAACTAAAAACATCGGAATCAAATTGCAGTCGACAAAATCATTTTCTTCTTCTGTTGATGGAATTAAAGAGACTCTGCTAGAATCTTTATCAATTCATCTCCTTTATCTTTGTTTATTCTTTAACCACAACTTATTACACCGTTGGTTCTTCAGATAATTGCTGGCGAATTGAGGTCAATTTCTTCACTGCCGTGTCTATGAGCTTCGGCATTAGTTAGCTGAAGATTACACTCCCGCATTGGTGAATTATCCTCACGAGAATGAACTTGATATAATTACCGAAGATTGTTTAATTTATCACTTACTTTTCTTTCCTCTTCCACCATATTAACCAGCTCCTCCATGAAATTTTTTACAAGGATCAGAATTGCTCTGATACTTATTATAGTGATTTACACTACAAATGGAAAATCATAATCATGTCCACATAATCTACGTTGTAGAAATGAAAGATAAACCTCAAATGAGGGAATAAAAAACACACAATTCTATTAGATAAAACCCTAAGGCATGCTCCTACTCCTCTGATCCCAGCAGGATACTGCGCACTTGATTCCCTTAGCTGATCTTACCCAAAACCAAGAGTTGCTACAACACAAAGTCGAAGACTTTAATAAACAAATATGTCTCACACAGAAAAGTCTACAAGATAGATAAATTCGTCTCCCACGATTAAACCTATGAGTTTTGTTCCGTATTTTGATAAATCAAGGTGAACAGGAACCAATCAATAAAACCAGACTTATATTCCCGAAAAACAACTCAGTTTTATCAATCACCTCACAATAGTCTTAATCGACGCAGCGAAAAAAGATATTGTGGAATCACATACGATGAGACAAAGATGTTTGTGATTACTTTTTTATCTTGCCTATCGGAGATAAAAATCTCAAGCCAATTATTACAATTGTACTCGTACGATAGAAACATCAAGATAAGATCACACAACTACAAGAAAAGTAGTATCGGTCTGGGTTCACAATCCCAGTGAAGTCTTTAAGTCGTTAACCTGGTTTTAGAATAAGAAAACCAAAGGTTAAAAGAGAATCGACTCTAGCTTAGCAAACTAGTATCACACAGAATGTGTGGGGATTGGATTTCCCAATTGCTAGAGTTCTCCCCTATATAGTCTTTCAAATCAGGGTTTGCAATCGATGTTAGCTTAGTAACAAAGCATTCAATATTCACCGTTAGATGAAAACCTGATTAGATACAAGCTAATATCTCTCAAACGTTAGATCGAAAACTTAGCTTGTCATACACACATGTACATGACGATTTTGGATTTGTGTAACCATACCCAAACGTGTACAATAGTTGGTTCAATATTAGTCAACCAAAGAGTTAGCCAAATGATAACTTTCATAGCAACCATATTCTTCTTCACCATAACTAGTCCAAATGAACTAGTTAGAGAGTTGTTCAATTGATATGAGATCTTATGTACTACACAAGACACAATTGAAACAAAAACGATATGATTCACTCGAATCGATTCATGAACTATAAAGCCACGGTTTGCAATAGCATTCCTTAGATAATTTAAATGAGTTCACGAACATCATTTTTAGACATAACCACTCAAGTTCGCGGACTGGTTTCACGGACTTAAGTAACCGGTTGGAGTTCACAAACTCCAGCAGAAATTCTCGGGTTAGAGAATTTCCGTCAGTTCACGGACTGGGTTCGTAGACTGAAACCAAGCTTCAACTCCACCATAAATTCTCGGGTTCGAGAACTACGCTCGTTCGCGGGCTGAGTTTGCGGACTGGGTTGACTGCTCAAGTTCCGGTTTTCACTTGATCAACAAAGTTGGCAAACTTAGGTTCAAGTGCATATGGACTTATACATATATGTGTTGCCACAACAATGTTTATATCCCCAGTGGTTATATTGTTTAAACTCTCATTTCAGTCATCAGAACATTCTCAGAGGACGTCATATAGTTTTTATTCACGAACTTGTTTTCGTCAGAGCAATTTCCAAAGTGATCAAAACATTACATGACTTTCGTCACTAGGCAAAGATAAACTTGGCTAAAGTGAAAGCTTTACCAACACACATTTCTAGAAATAGATAAGCGAGATATACTCAGCCCGAAATGTCACATGTGTATATCTTTAGTCTATATAGTAAAACGACTTTTGTCTTAAGATAGGAGATATAGTAGATAGACTTTTGAGTGATAGATAAGTTCAAGTCTCCACATACCTTTTAGTTGATGAAGATCCACTGGTTCCTTGAGTAGTCCTTCGTCTTGTATGATGATTTCCATGGAGTTCTTGAGCTCAACTACACTTTCTATTCTAGTCCGAGACCTTAGCTATAGTAGACTAGAAATCAAGAATTTATAGTTTTGATCACTAACATTGACAAACATGCTTGATATAGCAACGCATGCGAGTTCGACCGAGAAGAGCTCTAACAATTTCCCGCTTTGTCAATTTTAGTGGCAAAACTATTAATACATATGGAATACAAAAAATATATAAATAAACTTTGTAGCTCCTATTCCACATGTCTAATCTTCAACAATACTCGAAATCTTCATCACTTCCAAGTAATCCAATGATCCCAAAGGTTGTAAGTTTAGCATCATCGTTGTTGAAAATCCATAGCTATAACAATGAGAAAATCATCGGTTCTCAATCATTGTTATACAGTGTCATAGTATTATTACACAGCGTCAAAGTGCAATTGCATCACAACTTCAACGACAATACTATGGTGATACTTTACTCCCCCTTAGTCAATACTACATCTCACATGGAAACCACTCCCCCTTACATAATGATCTGAAAACCATATGTATTTGTAGTGTGAACTACAGTTAATTCTCCACATTTTTGTTAATAAAATTGGCAAAGGTACAAGAACGGGATCCTAATGAAATTTCCGTAAGAGACATTTCATGACCAAAGGTAAATATGTATCATCTTGTTTAGATGCAATCATTAAGCCGAAGCTAAATGCATTCATCAAGGAGTTTATAAAGACGTAAGATAACCCCTCTAATATTCCACAGCCGCACTCCCCACAAAAATTTGGCAATTAAGCACAAGTTCAAAAGAACTCTCCCCCATAATATGTCATTCCCCAAGGAACAACAAGAGCGACTTTAATTTCAAAAGAAAAGAAGGATTTCTTCACACTAACAGAAAAGAATGTATGAATCAACTACAAACAAGGTATTCACCTACTAGAGTTTCAATTCAATTGCCCCAAAGATCGAGATAAGCACAGGGCCAAGAGTTATTGAAGTAGATAATGAACCAAAACAACACCAATAGACTTCCTTAAGTGCTGAAAAGTGGCAGTGTCTAATGGTTTGGTGAGAATGTCAGCCAACTGTTGTTCGGAAGGCACAAATTCCATATTTATGATACCATTCTCCTAAAGATCTCGAATAAAATGGTACCTTATGTCAATGTGCTTTGCTCTTGAGTACTCAACATGATTCTCAGTGATTCGAATCGCACTAGAGTTATCACAAAAGATCTTCATTATTCCAGTATCAACTCCATAGTCTGCCAACATTTATTTCATCCATAAGAGTTGTGTACAGCATGACCCAACAAAAATATACTCTGCTTCGCATGTGGACAGGGATTGTGAATTTTATTTCTTATTGTGCCAAGCAACAAGATTCAGTCCTACATAGTAGAAACCCCCTTCTGTACTTTTTATGTCTTCTACACATCCTGCCCAATCAGCATCAGAATAGGCGGAAAGGTCAGTGTTAGTATCAAAAGTGTAGGATAGACCATACCCGACAGTGTGATTGACATAACGTATGATCCTTTTTGCAGCTGCAAGATGAGATTCCTTTGGATTAGCCTGAAATGAGCACAACAACCAACACTAAAAGAAATATCAGGTCTAGTAGATGTTAGATATAAAAGACATCCAATAATAGATCGATATAATTTTTGATCTACTTTTACTCCTTTCTCATCTCTATGTAATTTACCAGTGGTAGGCATAGGTGTCAATTTTGGAGAAGACTTATCCAAACCGAACCGTTTTACAAGATCCCTTGCATATTTTTCTTGGGATAAGTAAATTTCATCCTTATGTTGTTGAATTTGTAATCCTAAAAAGAATTTCAATTCTCCAACATTGCTCATTTCAAATTCTCTAGCCAGTGAAATTTGGAATTCCTTTGCTATCTTCTTGATAGGAGCTTAAAATACATCTTTTGAATGTCAATTTCTCATGCTTTTCTTAGCTATTTTTCTTGTATTTTTGTAAATTACGCTTCTTTCGTATTTTGTAGGTGCTTTGGAGTCATGCGACAAGAAAGAAGGCAAATGTGAGCTTAATACATTGCTTGAATACATTGAGCATTGGCGGAGTCGAAGGATAGGCAGATGCAAGCTTTCAAAGCATCAAACAGGATTACTAGAGCACATTCTGGGCTTCCAGTGAACCATTATGGGAACTGTTAAAGGAAGACTGCATTTCGTTAAGGGACACTTGCATGTCCATTACTAAATCTGAAATCTGAGGAGTTATTAGGTCAGCTTATAATCCTAGCAGAACTGATCTCAAGTGACGACCATCTCCCACATCAAGTTCGCTTCCTTTGTACCAAGGGTCTACACCGGCAAGCTCAAGACTGAATTCCGGGATTCATCCGAGCATATTTCAGAAGCCGAGAACATCACAGAGAAGCCTAAAGAAGAAACTGCATCAGTTTGGTTTTCTCTTATCTGTCCGTACAGATAGCTAGGAAGTGTTGCCATGGTTGTTTAGGTAGTAAATGTTAATGATTGAGACCAGTTTACAAGTCCTGGAAGAAATGGAGTTATGGGTTTGTGATGAATTGAATGAGCAGGAATTGGAGAACCAGAGAAGGAGATTATCTATGTGAAGCAACATCACTACATTGTGCTCAGTAACTGTTTGACAGAATGCCTGAATAACCAGTTTTCACTGCTAAGTGTTGCTGTCAGCCTGAGTCGTCAGTCCAGTGAAGGGGTTACTCTTGGCTCGTGTGCTGTAAGGGGGGTGTGTTGTGTTGATGCTCAGATGGCAATAGATGGTGGTTTATAATGTGGTGCTTTTTGACATAATTAGAATTTGTTCTTGTTGGTACAGGTTCTGAAGCAGAGAGAAGAAATTACCCTGACCAAAAAAGAAGAAGTTACCGTGGAGTTAGAGAAGAACAGTGAACTGATGCTGTTGATTGTAATGGTTAATGGCTGTAATTGGTGGAATTGCAGCTAGACTCGAAGCGAGGGCAATATGTATGATTGCAGGGACGTATGGATACTGCGGTTACGATGGCAGTTTATGGTGCGGTTATGTTATGCAGTGGGTACGCGGCGCTAGAGACAACGGTCAGGACTCACTTAGAAGCAATGAGGGTTTACTTTCAAGGCTGTGGAGCAAGTGTTGGTGTTGTTGATGGGTTTGCAGGACAAGGAACGGAACCTGGGGTTCATGTTTAACCGGTGGCTAGTCATGGTGTTGGGAATGTGCAGAATGTATTGCTGCTGCCGATGAATTATGGACGCAAACTGGAGCTATTGGTTACTGTGGTGTTATGAACTGGAGAGACAATGGAGTTTGGCAGTTAGCAAGTATGGTGCAATGGCTAGCTGGAGACGGAAGTGGAAGAACAAGAAGCTGCTGGAGACATTGCGGGTGAAAGTTCAAGCTCAGTTGGTTTGAGGTTGAGATGCTGTTGCAGTTTCGGTCTAGAGCTAAGAAGACGGCTGCAACTGTTGATGAGTGTAGCTGAGTTTGGCTCAAGGCTATGATGCTGGTACATGAGCTGATGGCAAAGCAATGGAGTTAATGTAATGTGACTGTGTTGAATTCAAGCAAAGAGATGGAGCTTGTGATTGTTTTGGTAATATTGTGAAGCTGTGGTGGTTTAGGAGTGAGATGGCAGTTGCAGGGTGTGAATATCAGAAATGGGGAAGACTCGGTAGCAATAGCAGCTGAATTGGCTTAAGAGTGTGCTGCAGTTGTAGCTGAAGTGAGGAGGTTTTGGTGGTGGATTTGGTTAAGCTTTGTGCTGCTGATGATGAGTTGGTTTTGCAGGAAATTGCAGGTGCCGATATAGATGGGTTCTGGTGGAATGAGTACATGGCAACTGGTGATTGTTATGGAAGAGTGAAGAATTGAGGAGTTAGCAGTTCAGGTGGTGTTATGCAATGGGTTTTGGTGATGGCATAGAACTGAGATGGTGTTGTGGTTTGGGACTGAACCGGGGTTAGATGATGTTGTTCACTGAGATGTAGATTGAGTTACTGAAGCTTGGAGCTTTAGAATTCATGAAGCTGTTGGTTATTGTGGTAATATGAACTGGAAAACTGGTTGGGAATGAAGTAGTGCAGCTGACGCTGTTGATTTGCAGTTGCGTAAGGAGGCTGTTACAGGGTGATTATGAACTATTGGTACTTGGTAGAGGTTGCAGCAGTAATGAGCGTTTGAGCTAATGGGTACTGGTGTTGTTAGTGGATGCTGCTGATATGAAGAATAGAACATGTTTTGGAGGTTAAGGCAAGCAAGGAATGAAGTTAAGGAACAACCAGTTCGTTGTAGTTTTGTGGAGATGTTAACCATGGCTCAATGTCTAAGTGCAGGGTGTTGGCTGAGTCGCGTAAACTAATGTTGCAGGTGACTGTACTGAGAAGGGATGGCTCAATTCTATGGAGATGATACAGTTGAGTACCTGAGATAAAATGAAGTTGTGGCATTGGTGTTTGAATGGTTGGAATTCTATGCAGTCGATGCCGACGTATTGAGCTTTGAACAAGAGAAGTTGCAGGCATGCTTGTCATTGACAGATATCGGTGGTGATGAGAAGTTCATACTTGCTCGTGACAGTTTCTGATGACAAAGGCGGCCAAAGATAATTTTCCGGCGACCGGAATCCGTCGCCGATGACCGGATTTCGGTGATGATGTCAGCAATCTGGTGACCCGGTTTTGGACCCAAATTTTCCAGAGACTTATTTTCACACATGGGCTTGGTGGAATAGTAGATGGACGTGGACTTGAAGGCTAGACCTAATTTTGGAACAAGAAGAGCTATTAAAGAGAAGACTTTTCTCTTTATCTTTTATCTTGGATCATATCTTATCTTCTATTATCTGCTTAGGGTTTTGACAACATGATAGTTTTATTGCTTCTTCTTGTTTATGAACTCCATTGATATGATTAGATAACTCTCTTTTGGTTAAGGAATAAATTGGATTTCCTAGCATGAGTTTTGTTCAATAAATTAGTTTTGTCTCCATGCTTTATTGCTTATGATTCACTATATATATTGTTATATGATTTGAAAGCTTGTTTAGTCGAATCACAAATCGATTGAGTTTGTTTTCATATCTATTGCTAGATTAGGGTTATTATACGCAAAAGTGATAATTTCTGATTGCAAGTAGCATAGTTGTGAGTATTGCTTGTAGTGATACATCCTAGTAGTCACAAGTGGATCATAACCTTGGTTAAATCGAATTAGTGCTTTTACACATTTTGATTGCCTTGATTAGTATTATTCCATAGAACTCATTGCTTTTAGGGAGTTAAATCTAATTGTGCTTTTACACTTTAGGTTACTTTCTAGGAAGAATTCACAAATGCATCTTTTAATGTGGTTGTGATGAAATCAGGGAATTAGCGGGATATTCTTGCGATCAAGGTATCCTAGGACTTTTAATAAAATGAGAGATTAAATATCAATTCTACTTATTGTTAAAAAGCATGTTTGTGAATGAAGATGAATCCTTAACCAATATCTTTTCTACTTGATTTATTTGTTTATTTGCTTTTATATATTTGTTTTAGTTTAAAAAAAAAATCCCCTTTTGTTACTTTTAGGAAACCGAAAACATATTGACAACGAAAGCCTCTCTGTGGATACGAACTCTCTATTATCACTACTATATTTATTTTAGTGAAGCAAGAAAGTGAAATTATATTTGTGTCGGCTGACAACCGGTCAATTATCAGAAGTTGATCCATAGATAATATCATCTACGTATACTTGAGCAATGACAACATTTTTCCCATTCCATTTGGTAAATAAGGTCTTATCAGCTCCACCTCTTGAGAAACCTTTCCGAATAAGAGAAGTGGTAAGTTTTTCAAACCAGGCTCTAGGTGCTTGTTTTAATCCATATAAAGCCTTTTTGAGTTTGATAACATGATCTGGAAAGTCACGGTTTTCAAACCCTTTTGGTTGAGCAACATAAACTTCTTCTTTTAAAATCCCGTTCAGGAACGCAGATTTTACATCCATATGGAAAAGTTTAACTTTAAGAAAACAAGCATGAGATAATAAGAGCCTAATGGACACAAGGTGTGCCACTGGTGCAAAGGTTTCATCAAAGTCGATACCTTCAATTTGTGAGTATCCTTGAGCGACAAGCCTGGCTTTGTTTCTAATGATTGTGCCAAATTCATCAAACTTGTTCTTAAATATCCATTTGGTACCAACAATATTAACATTGGAGGGACAAGGTACGAGTTCCCATACATCTTGCCTTTGAAATTGATTTAACTCTTCATGCATAGCATTCACCCAAGCGGGGTCATTAAGAGCCTCATCAATTTTTCTTGGTTCTACAAGGGACAAATAACAACCAAAATTGTAAATATTTTGAAGTTGTCCTCTTGTTCTAGCTGTAGAATCTTTTCCTCCAATAATACTGTTTGGATCATGATTCCTTTGAACCCAGAGGTGTCGTGGAAGGGGAACACGTTCTGGTTCATTAGGGGCGGTCAGATCAGTGTCCTTCTCCTCGTCACTAGAAATATCAGGATCAGTAACAGTTGGAATGACTTCAACTGATTCTGATATTTACTTGACTTTCTCAATTGTCTCAGTTGGAGGCAACTCAGTAGGAGAATTATCATGATGGAAATCACTAATATCATCAATAATAACATTAACAGATTCCATCATGACTTGTGTTCTGAGATTAAATACTCGGAACCCACGACTGTTAGAAGCATGGCCAAGGAAAATACCTTCATTACTTTTGGTAGCAAATTTCCCTCGTTGCTCTTGATCTTTTAGTATGTAACACTTACTTCCAAACACTCTGAGATAGTATAATTTTGGTTTTCTACCATACCATAACTCATAAGGAGTGTTGAGAGTTCTAGACCGTAAGTAAACACAGTTGATCAAGTAACATGTTGTAAAAAAGCTTCTCCCCAAAATATTAAAGGTAGAATCTTGTTATGGAGCATTACCCTGGCCATCTCTTGAATATTCCTGTTCTTTATTTCGGCAACTTCATTAGCTTAAGGAGTAATAGGTGGAGAATATTGTTGAGTGATCCCCAGTTCGTTACAAAATTCAAACACCTTAGTGTCTTTGAATTCAGTTCCACGGTCGCTCCTAATTTTCTTTAGTTTACGACCTTGTTCATTCTGGATTCTTCTCACAATAATATTAAATTCCCCAAGGGTTTCATTCTTATGAGATAGAAATGCAACCCAAGTGAATCTGGTGTAATCATCTACCATAACCAAAGCATACCTCTTGCCAGCAACAATGGGCTGTTGAATTGGTCCGAAGATATCCATATGAATTAAATCAAGTGGGGCTTTGGTGAGAATATCGTGGGATGATTCTATGGTGAACTTTTGTTTTTTTACCCTTTTTACAGGCACCACATACCCCTTTAATCTTTGCATTGATTTTTGGAACACTTCTAACAAGTTCTTTGTTAATGATCTTAATTAGAAGGCGATTGATGTGACCAAAACGTTCATGCCAAAGATGTGTAGATTCCACCTTAGTCAAATTGCAACAATTGCTAAATTTGAGTATCGAGAAGATAACAGTTGTTTTTACCGTGAGTCCCTTGAAAAATTACTTTCCCAGTTTTGTCCACAATGTCATGTCCATTTTCATTGAAGACAACTCGATGGCCCTTGTCACAAATTTGACTAATCGAAAGAAGATTTGCAGTCATACCTTTTACGTAGACTACATCATTAATTTCAGGTACGCCTGGTAACTTGATCGTTCCCTTCTTACTTATGAAGCAACATCTTTCATCTCCAAATGTTAATGGTCCTCCTTCATAGTCTTCTGCAAAAACAAACCAAGTAAGAACACCTATCATATGTCTGCTACACCCACTATCAAGAAACCATTGAAAAGGTGATGTTGATTTTAAAGCAAATGCTCCCATACTATTAGTGTTGTCCTTTTTGGTGTTTGCTAATAGTTCTGTATGTCTTTTTAGAGACACAAGAAGTTGTTTAGTTTTCTTATAAAGATCACTTGCAACTTTAAACTCTTTTGAAAAGACACACACTTATGTTGAGAGTGATTAGAGGAATCACAAAAAAAACATAGACTAACACCTTTAAGTTTGGTAGAACAGTTCTAAGTTACATCAGTTTCCACAACCTTTATACGTTGTTTATCATCCGATATATGATTGTTCCTTAGAGAGGAACTATTATAGTTACCCATATCCATTAAGGAACTTAAATTGGGTTTCAAATAGTTTAGGATTTCAATTTCTTCAATAAGATCAGAATTGATCTGGATTTGTTCGTCCAACCTTTGAAGGATAACTAGTTTATCAGAATTTCTTCTACTATTGTTTTTTAATCATGGTGAAGCGTTATAAGAGACTTTGTCGTCCATAGAGTTAGATCACTTACAGACACAGACTTATGAGGTCTTGAACGTGTTTGCTTGCTCTGATACCAATTGAAAAAGCGGGGGTCTAATAACCTTACCCAATATTTCGATTAACAATTTGTATGGACAACTCCAAGTTGTTTTTCTAGAGAATCAACTAGACTCAATCAATCGAAAATACTCAAGGAGTTATTATCTCAATCTCTCGATTTGATTTACTCAAGCAAATGTGATTCACGAGTCTAACCAAAGAGAGATAACTTGGATGGTACCAAAGACCAATATCCAAGTGTCAATCGATTTAAATCAGCAACCAATAGGTCGGATATTCTAATCGATTGAACAACGCACAACCTGTATTATTTCAATTATATAAAAATATAATACGGAAAAGAAATAACACAGACACCAGAATTTTTTTAATGAGAAAACCACAAATGCAGAAAAATCCCGTGACCTAGTCCAGATTAAACATACACTGTATTAAGCCGATACAGACACTAGCCTACTCCAAATTAACTTCGGTCTGGACTGCAGTTGAACCCCAATCAATCTCATACTGATCCAAGGTACATTTATGCTCCTACTCCTCTGATCCCAGCAGGATACTGCGCACTTGATTCCCTTAGCTGATCTTACCCATAACCAAGAGTTGCTACGACCCAAAGTCGAAGACTTTAATAAAAAAATATGTCTCACGCAGAAAAGTCTACAAGATAGATAAATTCGTCTCCCACGATTAAACCTATGAGTTTTGTTCCATATTTTGATAAATCAAGGTGAACATGAACCAATCAATAAAACCAGATTTATATTCCCGAAGAACAGCTCAGTTTTATCAATCACCTCACAATAGTCTTAATCGACGCAGCGAAAAAAGATATTGTGGAATCACAAACGATAAGACGAAGATGTTTGTGATTACTTTTATATCTTGCCTATCGGAGATAAAAATCTCAAGCCAATTATTAAAATTGTACTCGTACAATAGAAACAGCAAGATCAGATCACACAACTACAAGAAAAGTAGTATCGGCCAGGCTTCACAATCCCAATGAAGTTTTTAAGTCGTTAACCTGGTTTTAGAATAAGAAAACCAAAGGTAAAAGGAGAATCGACTCTAGCTTCGCAAAATAGTATCACACAGAATGTGTGGGGATTTGGTTTCCCAGTTGCTAGAGTTCTTCCTTATATAGTCTGTCAAATCAGGGTTTGCAATCAATGTTATCTTAGTAACAAAGCATTCAATATTCACCGTTAGATGAAAACCTGATTAGATACAAGCTAATATCTCTCAACCGTTAGATCGAAAACTTAGATTGCCATACACACATGTACTTGGCGATTTTGGGTTTGTGTAACCGTACCCAAACGTGTACAATAGTTGGTTCAATATTAGTCAACCAAATGGTTAGCCAAATGATAACTTTCATATCAACCATATTGTTCTTCACCATAACTAGTCCAAATGAACTAGTTAGAGAGTTGTTCAATTTCTGTGAGATCTTATGTACTACACAATACACAATTGAAGAAAAAACGATGTGATTCACTCGAATCGATTCATGAACTATAAAGCCACGGTTTTCAATACCATTCCTTAGATAATTTAAATGAGTTCACGAACATCGTTTTTAGACATAACCACTCAAGTTCGCGGACTGGGTTCGCGGACTTAAGTAACCGGTTGGAGTTCACAAACTCCAGCAGAAATTCTCGGGTTAGAAAATTTCCGTCAGTTCACGGACTGGGTTTGCGGACTGAAACCAAGCTTCAACTCCACCATAAATTCTCGGGTTCGAGAACTACGCACGGTCACGGGCAGAGTTCGCGGACTGGGTTGACTGCTCAAGTTCCGGTTTTCACTTGATCAACAAAGTTCGCAAACTTCGGTTCAAGTGCATAAGGACTTATACATATATGTGTTACCACAACAATGTTTATATCCCCAGTGGTTATCTAAACTCTTATTTCAGTCATCGGAACATTCTCAGAGGACGTCATATAGTTGTTATTCACGAACTAGTTTTCGTCAGAGCAATTTCCAAAGTGATCGAAACATAACATGACTTTCGTCACTAGGCAAAGATAAACTTGGCTAAAGCGAAAGCTTTACCAACACACATTTCGAGAAATAGATAAGTGAGATATACTCAGCTCGAAATGTCACATGTGTATATCTTTAGTCTATATAGTAAAACGACTTTTGTCTCAAGATAGGAGATAATGTAGATATACTTTTGAGTGATAGATAATTTCAAGTCTCCACATACCTTTTAGTCGATGAAGATCCACTGGTTCCTTGAGTAGTCCTTCGTATTGTATGATGATTGCCATGGATTTCTTGAGCTCAACTACACTTTCTATCCTAGTCCGAGACCTTAGCTATAGTAGACTAAAAATCAAGACTTTATAGTTTTGATCACTAACATTGACAAACATGCTTGATATAACAACGCATGTGAGTTCGATCGAGCAGTTCTCTAACAAAGTTTATGCTTTTACGGATAAAATACAAGAGAAATACTTACTTGGGTGGTCTCCGAAGCGCTCAAAGAACCAGAATGGCTCGCACCGACATCGACAATACCATTACTTTCATTCGGTTTTGAATTCTGAGAGTTTTCTTTATCACTATTCTTCGAACGAGCATCACCAGTATTCTCCACCCCATGGAAGCATCCTCCTGGATATATTATCAACAAATTAGCATTTTATCTACTAAGCATCATGATTTGTTATATGGAGAAATACTTACTTCAGCTTCTTCTTTAACACCCGAGCGGCAGAAACCGTCTGCCTAGCAGCAGAGAACTGAAGACCGTTAATACTCGATGGAGTAAAATTCTGCAACAGAATAGCAAAAATTGGTTTTAAGATCCTAATTACACGGATGAGAAGAAGTCACGACGAAAAAAGTATCGATAACTCACCAAACAAGTCACTGGGGACTTGAGGGTGTTAGGTAACATCTTGTAATTATTACTCCTGCCTTCTCCGCCATGAACAATTACTTCAGCCTCTGAGAGGTTTACATCAATTTGCGGTCTTACATTATGACCACCTTGTGAAAAAGAAATTTTGATGCAATAATCAAAATACAATCATCATAGTCTTATGAATGCTTCAAAAATACTTACTTGTGAACATCCTGGAGATGTTTTTCGTTTATCACTACCAGGGAAATGCTTCAATCTTGGTCGAGTGTCTATCATCTCAGGAGAAGGAGGCTCCGTCACTAAAGGTTGGTCAACTCTTACAAAATCAAGTAAACGCTTGATTTGTTGATCCCAAAAGTTTATGTAACCCGGGGCTATATATGAAACTCTATCGGAGCTGCGGAACCAGAATTTGCTTCCTTCCACATGTGTGTGGTCTAGACGGGTCATGAGTTGATCAACTGAGGGTATTCTTCTTCGAAAAGTCGGAACACACTGATCCATACCCATTTTCCGAGCCGTCCTATCAATATTATATTCTTCCACTGAAAATTCACCATGCATTATGGATATCAGATAACCGGGAGTACAACTCAGCATAAAGGCTCTCTCACCGTCGTCCAAATCAGCACCGTATTCCAAAGTCTTGCTCTCTTCATCATTAAAAGTTCTCAACTGAGAGATGTAAGGGGAAACTGATACCTATGGGCGGAAGTTGAATTCATATTCACGGTCCAGGACATCAACAAAGCAAGTCTTGAGTCGAGGTTTCTTTATAGACTAGCGCATGATCCTGGCATTAGCTTTCTCAGAGGAAACATGGGGAGCATCAGTATTCAATCCTTGCAAAATGATACGTGGAATAAGTGCATAATTCTTGAAGTGCTCCCACATCCAAGCTTGAAGAAATATTGTATTAGCATAACACTCAATCTTCATAAAAACGTTCGAGATACTAGAATACATGATCAGGGATTCCAAGTTAGAGTACAAAGAACCCAGGAAAAAGCTACCTATTGGGAGTTGCTCACCCTGAGCCATCTTAATCGCAAAAGGAATCACGAACGGCTTCAACAAATTTCCAGCATATTCAAATACATCTCTGGACAACCATAAGCACAAGAAAGCAATAATAGATAATGTACCATCAATAGGCCACTCTAGAGGAGAATCTCTTGGCCACCAGTGTATTAACCAATGAGCATAACAACCTTTGCTGCCTGATGCCTTGTTGATCTCTGCCATCGTGGTTGTCAATATGTTAGAGATTAAAACTTTCTCTGATGAAGAAATATTTTCAAGAAGATTCCCCATGATTGGAAGATGCAACAAAGCAACTATATCTTCTAAAGTAATGGTAAACTTTCCCCATCTGCATATGAAAGAGTGAATTGGAATACACCATCGAGCAAGTAAAGCTACAATACCTCGCGCATCATGAAAAATGAATAAATCTCCAGAAGATTGAATAGCTCGTATTACTCGTGCGTCATGCAACTTAGCTCGAACACGAGGAAGACCCAGCATGTACCTCGCCCATCCAGAAAACTTTTCCAAGGGCCGTCGAGAAAGCTTGAATTCAATAATTGATGCAGAAAAATATCCTCGTTTAAGACAAAACCGAATAACTGCCTCAGGAGTCACCAATTTTTTCTGAGAAAACCTCTCTGGGATTTATTAGAAGACGAAATGTTGGAGTTTTGAGATGCTTTTCAGGCCCTTGATCTACGAAGAAGGCATCCTCTATGTTTGGAACGTTCTTGATTCCAGGAATCTCGTCTTCGCCAATGGAAGTCTCTTCCATGCATGAATCATCCCTAGAGGCATCATCATCTATATGTGAATCTTCCCTGGAAGCATCATTGTCCACACACATGTCATCTCTGGAAGCATCATTGGCTTGGGAATCAGACATCCTTGCAAAGTATCTGTAACATGCACACAATACTCCACTTCAGTATATCATTCATATAAGATGAAAACATCAGTGGAACGAAGTAATTGGAAAAATTCTCATGCAAGCATTTACAAACCGGTAATTCTCAACTTACCTTTGTACGATTCCACTTACAGTAGTGAATGCAACGTAAGAGTTAATACTTCAAAACTTGCTCGTCTCTTCGAACCTACAAAAGACGTGCAAAAACTCAGATTTTCATAAAATCATGAATATTTCTACTGCGCGAACATTTACCATGGAATTATGAAAACTAAAACATTATTTCATCATAAATAATTGTTTACTTCTAATGACTGCACAAAACTCAAGTTTTGATTTTAATGCATATATTCATATGCATATACAAAACGTGATTAACTCACGTTTTTTTTTATGTGAGCAATCTCACTAAATAAAATTCGTGGGATATTCCACGGTTTCAAAAAAAAATCCCATGTATAAACCATGGTTTTATAAAATAAACCTTTTCCTTCGTACAATCGTCTTTTTTTGAAACGAGGGTTTATTTCGGTTTTATGAAAGCTCACATCTTTTCAAGATAAAATTTTTCTTTTCATGAAAGCTCATAAAAAAGATTTTATTACTGGACATAGGTCCATGACTATTAAAAAATAAAATCCTTTTCCTTCGTACGATCATCTTTCTTTGAAACGAGGGTATGTTTCGGTTCTGTGAAAGCTCACATCTTTTCAAGATAAAGTTTTGGTTCTAATGAAAACTCATACACAAAACTTTATCACTGGACACATGTCTATGCATAAAAAGAAAATCCCTCCTAGGTCAGGGTTTATTTATAGTTTCTCAAACTAACAATTGAACGAACATATGTTTTCTAAAAACAAGGGTTTTTCAACAAAACTCACACTCATACATGCACATGTATATAATATAAACATGAAAAACTCATGAACAAGCTACAAACTTCTGGGGGGGGGGGGGGGAATTGCTTACCTGGTTGGCGCCTGCCGAAATATGGTCGTACGATGATCGGACGGTCGACAACGGCAAGTTCCGGCGATTTTTCTCCTACTTTCCTCTGTGCTCAGATGTGAAGGGGATGATGATTTGATGAAGGTGGTGGTCGGCCAAAGTGAAATAAAAAAAATGGATTAATTCCCTTTTATATCAAATTTTATTTCCAAAACCTAATCTCACAAGGATTTCCTTATCGGGAACGACCCATGAATCCTAAAACGACCAAGGTCCCGTCATCAAAATCAGAGGTTCAAAACCAATTTATGCTCTTTAAATGATGCTCTATCATACCACTGGAATCTTCATTCAAGTCATGGTTTGCTCGTACTATCAAAATCCGGTAAGGTCCTGTCTTACAACTAAGTTCAATTGCTTATATCGCCTGTAACCGGAAAATCACCATTCAGTGCTGACTGAGGAACATGAATGTCCCTCACTAAGCAGGGGACTTAATGTAGATGGTGGATTTTTGACAAAGGCTAAAATCGTAAACCCATAATTATATATATTCCTGATCCAGCAATCAGATGAATATTGAGGCTCATGTCTCTTATCGAAAGCATGAAAGCTCATGCCACAAGAATCTCTGACTGAGAATACTGTCTCTCAAAGTACATGTAGATGTGTAGTCTCTCAGCTGAGGCAACGGCATATCTTATGAATACTGAGCAATATCAGTAACTACTTTAATATAGAATCAAAAGATTAGATAGTTCCTAGACAACTTGCCTGCTAGTATAGAGCAATAGCGTCTTCAAGACGATGTTTTACCTGACTATATAAAGGTAATATGATGCTTCAACAAGCTCATATCATGTAATTCCTGAATAATTTGTAGGGGCAGAATATTGCAGCATCCTTCACTTGCGAATTATTAACGACGCAACTTAATAATGTCGCAGAAGAAATATTAGAAACGACGCAACAAATAATAGCTTGCGAATTTGTGGAGAGAAAAGACATTTTGCGAGCATGGCTGCAAAGACTCGCATAACATATTTTAAATCCGAAATTGCGCGGGAACACAACTATCATCTTTTATGTAAAATCATATAAATAGCCATTTAGGCATGAGAGGAAGGAGAGGTCTTTTTAGAAGAGAGAGATAATTTTAATAGGAGAGAGAGAGTTTTAGAGAGAGAGTTTTATTTTCTTTATCATCTTCTTCCCCAAAAATCTAGAGCTTTAAATATTCTTTAATGGAGTCTCAATTGTAAAATTATGTAATTACATACAATCACTAGTGAAGAACCATGGATGTAGATCACAATGATCGAACCATGTAAAAATTCTCGTGTCTCTTTTACAATTTTAGTACTTTAATCTTCATTCTCATATCAAATAAATTAGATCATCAAATCAAATTAATGGAATCTCATGAGGGTGTAGTTGTGGGATTTCCTGCAACTACATAATTAATGCTCCTAGATGATCGTACTAGTATGGATCCAATAACTAATTATTCTGGAAATCAGCAGATTCATTAACTGAACCTCTGGAAAATATTTAATATTTTCATAATATTTCGTTACTTCAATTTATGGTTCTTCCCAGCAGAATTCCATGGGTTAGTAATAAATATTCAACACACGGGAATCTGAGGTACCTTCGAGTAAGCCCCAACCAAAATGGTGTAGATGTATTCGATAAATCATCCATTAACAAACACCTGAATGAACAAACAAGTATTTCAAAATACGACGAGACGATGAACCTATGCAAATAGGAAAGAAAATAATAAAAATAAAATATTCACTAAGGCACTGAGAGACTGGACCCACCGGCCGGCCAATCACGTCGTGTCCAGTCCCACGCCCAATTTTATATTTTATCATATATTTTATTTATATTCTTTGATCTCATGAAAATTTCTTCATTTGAACAAATATCCTTCGTTTTAAGGAAACTCCTCAGTTTCATGGTGTTTCCTTTGCATTAAGGAAATAATATAAAATTGGGAAAGGTGTCACGAGATCGTGTCTGCTAGCCGGCCGGCTATGCCCTAGTCACTGCCGGTCCCACACCTCACAATTCCTTAATATTTTATTATTATTTCCCTATTTTCATGAAAACTCCTAAATCTCATGATATTTATTTTATACCATGAAAAATAATATAAAATTATGGAAACCCGTGGGACCGGTCCCCAGCCGGGCGGTCACTCCCAAGCTGGCCCCACATGCCCTATTTTATTATTATTATATTTTATGTTTCCTTAATCCCATGAAATTCCTTGATTTCATGATATTTCCTTCAAATCATAAAATAATATATAAAATTAGGGAAAACTCACGGGACCGTTCCCTAGCCAGCCAACCATGTTCCAAGCCGGTCCCACACATCCCTTATTTTATTATTATTATTTTATGTTTTCCTCATGTCATGGAAACTCCTTGATTTCAACAAAACTCCTTGGTTTCAACAAACTCCTTGGTTTTATCATATTTCCTTAAAATCATGAAAATTATTATAAAATTAAGAAAAATATTATGGGACGGGCACTTTGGCCGGCCGGCCATGCAATGGCCATGGACAGTCCCACACTTCATGATTCCTTCATTTTATTATTATTTTCCTTCATCTCATGAAGGTTTTGATGGTTTCATCAAAAATCCCTGATTTCTTAATATTTTCTCAAACGATTGCTCAAATGCACATCTGAAAATATCAAAATTCTCAGAACTGAGAAACGAACACTTTGGTGACATGAGCATGTTACCATGACCGACCAAGGTTGTTTCTTTGTCTCGCAAGGAGCCGGTCCCTTGTATTTTCACAATTTGACCTAATTTGCGCAATTGCTCGTATTAGGTCCCAAACTCTTCCAAACAACCTGGAACTTCATGAAACGATCGTCATTCGATACTGTGACCACCCAGGTCCGGTTTCATGACCCCTTGGTCGGTCTCTCATCTTTAATAATTAATTAGGTTTTATTCCATAAAGCTCAGACGATCATTATCTTAATAGATGATTAAACCAGCATTTAATCATCCTTTCATCAACAAACCAACTGGTTTCAGGAGATCTGATATTTTCTCACATGAGCATATGGGCGCTACATGGCCGACCTATAATCCCATGTATCCGGTCCCTCTTGACTCCATGGTTAATTTTCAATAAACCATCAATAAATCATCAATTGATCTTAAGTCCAAGGTTCATAATTCCATATTCAAACGCTAATAATTTTACATTGATCTCATGGTAAACATTTTATTTATTATACTCGGACCAGTTGCCAGTATTCTAATTTAATATTTTTTTGGTCATGCTACCAATAATTCATCAAACGAGCAATATTTGGTCAAATGAGAAATATTTGCTCAAACCAAGGAATATTGGTTAAACTATCAATATTCATCAATTCATCGAACTAGCAATATTTTCCCACGTTAACTATCAAAGTTTATTCATATATTATACCTCTGTCTCAACAATGGACATGTCCAAGTCTCAGAACATTCTAAAACATGTTCGACTAAACAATATAAGGACTCATCGTCCCATGAAGTCATGAAGTTAAAAACTGACTAACTAAATACACGTCTGCCTTGCAGACTCCACAATCACACGAGACATCAATCGTGTTACATGGGGGGATATTAACTAGGGTTTTGGTCTGGCGGTTTACGACACGTGTGTTCATACACACGATGAGAATGTGAGAAAGTCGTGCAATCATTTGGAGAAGTTAAAAAAGTAGTGGATGGAAAATTAACCAAGTCTCCGCACGTTTAGTAACTGGTTTTAACACGATTTACACTTCCCATTCTTTGATTCCATCAACTGTCACACTTCATGAGATCATGGTGTTTACAATTCTAGCAATATAAATAAGTCTTTGAATCATGATTGAAACAAGGACAATCTCATATCAAACAGACAACACGAGATTAACAATCTAACTCTCAACAAAGCAGATTCAATCATTCAGAACTTATCATATTTTAAGAATACACAACACATCTACAATCTTCGATCACCATTGATCTCACACATTTCTCAGCTTCCCTCCTACAGATCGACCCATCCTCTCTTGTGACCGAATTTACTCTAAAACAGCCATTGTCTTGGTTTAGGCCATAGTACTACAGATTGATCTCTCGAATTCAAAGCACTCCCTTCTTGCAGTGCATCTATGTGAGGCTAAACATTTCGCTCGGTTCAAGGAGTCTCCTCTGCATGGTCATCTCCTCAATTCCGTAAAAACCAGTAAATCGTTTTGCCCAATCTACATTTGCTTAAGTTAGGGTTTTGTATTGAGAAGCATGACTCTGCTCTGGGCACATTAACCAAAACCTTAATTTCCAGTAGTACCCCAAAGTATGCCACTTTGGCCCCACAACAGGCCACGAGGCATATGGGACCCAGGAAACCCTAAGAATGGCGTCATACCATTGCCACTCATATCAACCCTTGCTCTTATGTTTCCACCTGGTAGCTTGTTATAATTACTTTGGTATAGCTATGGTACCCTTTGCATAAAAACACCACCGTGCCGCATGCCACACGTGCTAATTAGGGTTTCGATATGCCAAACCCTAATTCAAATTGGATTTCCATGCCAGCCAAGCCAAGTAATTCTCTTAAGGTCTTAAAGTTCGGCATAGAAGCAAGGCCAACGTTTCCGGATCCATATCTGGGTCTAACACCAATATGCCAAAATAGCTGCCACGGCTATGCCAGGCGTCATTATGCCACTAGCACGTCACTATGCACTGGCATGCATGAAAAATGCCATCACACCATTGGCATATGCCAATGCCGCCACTTTTCTATTATCAGGTGCTAACGGAAGTGGCCATAATCAACTGCTACCTTTTCTCACGAGCCACAATCTTAGCCGTTGATCGCTGTCGTAAGCGTCAAAAATAATTTACACTTTCTTACTACTCAAAATATAAATATAGCAAGGGCAAGAAAGGATCGATCCCACAGAGAGGTCTAGGTTGTCAAGATGTTTTGGTTTCCTATATAAATTACCGGGTGTTTTCTGATTTTATGAAACTAAACAAACATAAAAGCAAATAAAGAAATAAGCAAATAGATTCAAGGATAAGAAATATTGGTTAAGGATTTCGTTTTCATTCACTAACATGCTTTTCACAATAACTAGAATTGATATTTAATCTCAACTTTTATCAAAAGCCCTAGGATACCTTGATCGCAAGAATATCCCGCAAATTCCCTTTTGTCATCAACAAACACATTAAAAGATGCGAATATGAATTCTATCTAAAAGAACAACCTAACGTGTAAAAGCACTAATTAAGTTTAATTCCCAAGATGCATTAAGTTCTATGAAATCAGGCCAATCAAAGCAATTGAACGTGGAAAGCGCACTAATTCAATTTAACAAAGGTTACGAATCTCTTGTGATTATTAGGATGTATCACTACAAGCAATATTCACAATTATGCTACTTGTATTCAAGGAATATCACTTTTACGTATAATAAAACCTAAACTAGCAATAGATATGATTATGAATTCTACCAATTTGCAACTTGACAAAACTAACAATCAATCATACAACCCTATTTTCAGAGAATCACAAACGATAAATATGAGACAAAACTAATATATTGAATCAAAGAATCATATTATGTGAAATCCAACTATTCCATAACCAATAATAAACTTAGGCACTCATGTTAATGGAGTTCATAACAAGAAGAAAAAGAAACTCTATCATGTTGTAAACCCTAGAAACAAAGTAGAAGAGATTCATCCTAGATGAGATAAAAATCCTCTCTTTTATATGTTTCTCAATTTCCATAAAGGATACTCCTTCCAAAATTAGGTTTTGTCTTCAAGTCCATTAGATAGAAATCCACCAAGCCCACAAGTGAGAGAAACTCGTGTAGAAATTCTGTCCAAAAAACGCTCGCCGGAAAACTGGGGATTTTCCGGAAGTTTGCCGGAATCCGGTAACCGGTTGCCGGAAAATGTCGCCAATGACCACCTGAAAGTTCACCTCCGTCGAAGGAATATTCCGTCAATATTCTGTTATACTTAACTGTCAAACTAACGGTCTTTAACAGTTGACCGGGTCAAAGAAGAAGTCACTGAGTTAGCCATCTAACTCAGTTGAGTCAGGGATGACTCAACTGCTAGGCCACAGTTGTGCAGCAGTCATTGCACTCAGCCATGATGGCTGAGTCTTCTGTGTTTCATTTCCAGCCAAGATGGCCCTGCCACCTGAAACTTCCCTGTAATCTCAATGCCATTCTGTCCTTACACTTCACAGCCAACTCCATTTATGTCCCTCCAATTCAAGCTTCAACTCATCAATTCTACCAGTTGCACAACACCCATAACTCAAACCACCATTCCATAATCCATCAGCACCCATTTCATGCCTTTGACTAGCCATACCATCTCCCTGCAACACCAACTAGTAGCTTCATCTTGAACTGAGCTACAACATCACACACAACTCAACCCATCCACATGGTTCAGTAGCTCACCAGTTCCATTTCCTCCAGAACCACTTGCAGCTTCAGCTCTTTCATCTGACTGAATTCTAAGCCAACAGCTACATCACCATCTGCAACACAGCCATTTCCAGCAGCTTCATAATCTCTTTGATCTGCACCTCTAGCCACCTTACAGTCCACAATTGCACTGCAACTTCACTCCCACTTAAACTATCCACAAACAACCCTTGACTGCAACCATCATCAGCAAACCCATGGCACTCCAGTGATGCACCAATACCACCATCACCTCAGCTGGCTTAAGCCATTTGCAACTGGAACTGCCAACACCATCTCAGTCCAAACTTCACCTTCTGTTCTTTCTCAACTCTTTGAATTACCCAACTGCCATTATCTCAACACCACCCCCTTGTCTTGATACTCTAGTATTACCACCTTCATAGTTCAACTGCTTGTGGCTTGTACATCTGAGCAGCACCACCTACAACTCAATATCACCAGTATAACAATCTGCTCCATAACAGCATATCCTGCTTGAGCTCAAACTGAGCTGTAACCACCACTATCAGTGCCACAATCCAGCTGCAATTCTCAGAGCCAACTGCCTCAACTCTCTATCTCAATACCACCAATTCAATCAGAGAGAACCCACTAGTTAATTTCATCTTCCCAAATCTCAAACCAATTTTTGTTCTCAACCCCATCTTCTACTCCACAGCAGCCAAAGTAAAGCCATCAATTCTGAATTCGACCAAAACCCATTCCTAATTCCCATCAATTCCTTCACAGATCGATACTTCATCGATTCTCCTTGTTTGTTCGTCAATCCACAGACCCATAGCAGGAGGACCAAGCTCTTCTCAGATTCAATTGAAAATCCTTCTTTTCTTGGCTGTCTGCAACTCAACCTAGCCTCATCCCTCATGAAAATCATCATTCTCGATCCAATTGAACACAGCGGTATCTTCCTCATCTTGCTCTGCACCACAGCAGAAGTCATACAATCCCCTTCTCAATCTAATTCCTTACCAGCACCTCTCGAATTGAATCACAGCAACCCTAAAATCTTCACAGCTTTTACCAGCATCTTCTATCACCAGAAACGAATTCATCCCCTCAATCTTCTCCAATTTCTCTCGAGCTCACCAGTAGCCACAGCTGCTTCTCTTTCTCACTTTCATGAACAAATGATTGAGAAAGAAATGACTTCTCGATTTAGGGTTGATTCAATGATTGGGGTGGATAATTACACCCACCGATAAGAACCACCCCCAATTTGGATGCCTTAAATAGGTGACCAGTTCTGATAAGGGCCAACCAACTTCTAGCCCCCTTATCCTTAACTGGTTTGTCTTTAGCACTCCTCCAAAAAGATCTGCCCCTTAACATTGAATGGGTTCCAGATAGTGTTCTCCCCTTAAATGACAGCTTCGCCCCTTTTTGCTCAATTTTGGTGATTTATCCTTCTTTTCGTTCGTACGACTCCAGATTACCTAATAACTCAAAAACACGTATAAGATACATAATTCACACGAAAAATAGCACAGAAAGCATAAATACTAGATAATAAATATGGTGTATTCTACACCTATCAAATTCTCCCACACTTAGACTTTGCTAGTCCTCGAGCAAATCAAACAAAACTAAACTAAAACGAATACATACAACTCCGTGACGTCGAGGCTACGGTTAATTTTAGCATAAATAACAAGCCTTTAAACCCCTAGGTGTCCCTAGTGGACGAGTTATAGTCTCGTGAAGGTTTACTAGAGATATACCTACAAAACCTATATTTCAAACTCCGTCTATTTGTGACAAATCAACGAACGAATACAAATTGACTACAGGAGGAGGTACCTTGCAAATTCAATTCAATTATTAGTAAATAAACTCTAATTAGATAGTCGAACAAGCCACAATACTCGGAAACTAACAAACCACAATCACAATGAAAAGATTAAGAAGATGGATATAGATGTAGATGTTGGCGAATATTCACAAGTGTTCGATGTTTCCCATATCTGTCTGAAGGTCACTACTAAGATGAACCTATTCCTATTGGATTGAGCTACTGGTGTTGAATGCTACATCAAATTAATTGGCATATACAAGGGAACCAAGAGTGACTTTATTCAACACAATAATAAATTATTTTTTTTTATATTATATGATTGGATCAAACTGGATCCAATTTCTCTTTTTTTTTTTTAGACAACATGATTGGATCAAACTGGATCCAAGCGCATGCTTCCTTGTCAGCAAGTACATGATAGTTGCCTTGGATCCTGCATTCCACGCTTGTTTAGGCGACGGAGACAGGGACTACGTTTCACACATACTGCTATTCCCAAGTGTCTTTCTTTATTCCGTTTTGGTCTAATGATCGGTCCTTTTTTTTTTCTTTTTCTTTTCATAAATTTTTTTTTTTTTTTTCTAATTTTTTTTAAGGCATAAAACACACTAAAACACACTATACAAACATATAAATGCTCCCCCACACTTAAACTTTACATTGTCGTCAATGTAAAATTGAATCATCCAAAGAAAGTTCAAGGTGGGAAATCCCGCAAATGATATGCAAAAAGTGAAGAAAATAAAAAGAAAAGTAAATGCATAAAAATAAAAAGATAAGGGTAAAGATACAAAACCGGTGGGTTGCCTCCCACTTAGCGCTTGGTTTAAAGTCGTCAGCCCGACGTACTCCTCGTTTGTTACGCCTTAGCCGGCGTCCAACACATTATGGAAATCTGATTGTATGTTACTTGAGTGTTTCCTCATCTCAAAGATGTTGAAGTGAATGACCTCTTCATCAAACTCCATAGTCAAGGTGCCATTGTAAACATCAATCTTCGTTCTAGCGGTACTCAAAAATGGTCTACCCAATAGTAACGGTGTAGACGAGGATGAATTCACATTACCCATGTCTAGAACATAGAAATCCACTGGAAATATTAGTCCTTTTACCTGCACCAAAACATCCTCAACAATCCCTTTAGGGTAAACATTAGATCTATCGGCAAGTTGAATAACTATGCCGGTTTCCTTAAGAGGACCAAGATTTAAAGCATCATAAATGGAAGTAGGCATAACATTAATGGAAGCTCCTAAATCTAGCATAGCTTTTGTAAACCTTGTTTTACCAATAGTGCATGGAATAGTGAAACTACCGGGATCTTTCAATTTAGGTGGGAGTTTCTTTTTAAGATACGCCGAAGCGTTCTCCCCCACACTCATTACCGGTTAGCTTGTGCTTGTTAGTGCACAATTCCTTTACACACTTTGCATAGCGAGGAGATTGCCTAATTACTTCAATGAGTGGAATATTCACTTGGACCTTCTTAAAAACATCCCAAATATCTCTATCTTGTTCCACCTTCGCATTAGCTTTAGCGAACCTGCCAGGAAAAGGTAGAGGAGGAACATAAGTAGAAACAAGAGGTTTAGAGTTTGATTTAGTTACCTCGGGAGTTAAGGGAAAATCTGCGTTCTTTTCCTCCAAAATTGGTTCCTTTGGGGCTTCTTCTTCACTTGAATTAGTAACTTCGGGTTGCACAAATTGTGTACCACTTCCCAACTTAATAGCATTGACACCCTCACTTGAGTTAAGAGGTTGGAAAGGGAGTTTCTCACCATTTTGTGCATGCAACTGATTAATCTCCTTGGCCATTGAACCTACTTGTGTTTGCAAGTCCTGGACCATACTCTTCGTTCTTTGCATAAAAGATTTCAGCAACTCTTCCATATTTGACCCTTGATTTTCTGGTGGTTGTTGTTGTTGGAATTGTTTTTGTTGCGGTAGACCAACTTGTGATTGCAACTCCTTAATTGCATTATCCGTTTTCTGCTGATTTAAGATCACTAGTTGCTGATTTTGTTGTACCACGGACATTAGAGCCTCCACCAAAGTAACCATCTTCTTCAATTCAGGATTATGCCCTTGTTGTGGCTGTTGCACTTGTTGTTGGAACTCACTCGGATGGCTGTAAACAGAACTTGCACTTGCAACTTGCTCGTAAGTGTTGGAGTAAATACCATTCGGCTGGGTTGAGAATATAGCATTGACATGTTCTACGTTCTCATAAGTTGGGCGTGATGGTTTTACAACCACTGCTGCAATTTGTTGCATCATTGCCATCATATTGTTCATTTGTTGACGTAATTCAATAATCTCGCCAACTTGATTAACTTCCTTGATAGATGGTTCTGACCCACGAATTGAAAATTGTTGAGAATTTGCTGCCATACTCTCAATCAACTCTAGAGCTTGTGTCACCGTCTTGTTCATAAGTGCACCACCACTTGCAGCGTCAATAAGATTTCTATCACTCGATTGTAGTCCTTCATAGAAGTATTGAATAATCAGCGCGTCACTGAATTGGTGATGAGGACAGCTTGCCACCAATCTCTTGTATCGTTCCCAACAATCATATAAAGATTCTCCCATATGTTGCTTCATTCCGCAAATCTCCTTGCGAATTTGAGTAGCCTTTGATGCTGGAAAATATCTCTCTAGAAAGAGTTTCTTCATCCCATTCCATGTTGTGACACTTTCAGGAGGCAAATAATATAACCAATCCTTAGCGCTATCCACCAAAGAGAATCGAAAAACTTTCAACATTGCACCATCCGCATTAGTACCCGCTGGAAGCACGGCCATGACAATGGTGTGGAAATCCATAAGATGCTTGTTTGGATCTTCATTCACCATTCCATGGAACTTTGGTAACTCTCTAAGCAATCCCGGCTTTATCTCAAATGTAGAGTTGGTTTGAATGCAACCCTGCTGTGTATCCAGCTTATGAGAAGCCAAGTCCTTGAGTGTACGGTTTGCATCACCCATTGCTTCCTCTTGTTTGTATTTCGGTAAGGTACCTGAAACACACTTCTCACAAACAAGTAAGAAACAAAACAAGAAACGAACAACAGTATGCGAACAGAACTATTAAAAAGAAACTAAAAACTAGATAACAAGCCGAATGCCTCCCCGGCAACGGCGCCAAAATTTGATCGCTGTCGTAAGCGTCAAAAATAATTTACACTTTCTTACTACTCAAAATATAAATATAGCAAGGGCAAGAAAGTATCGATCCCACAGAGAGGTCTAGGTTGTCAAGATGTTTTGGTTTCCTATATAAATTACCGGGTGTTTTCTGATTTTATGAAACTAAACAAACATAAAAGCAAATAAAGAAATAAGCAAATAGATTCAAGGATAAGAAATATTGGTTAAGGATTTCGTTTTCATTCACTAACATGCTTTTCACAATAACTAGAATTGATATTTAATCTCAACTTTTATCAAAAGCCCTAGGATACCTTGATCGCAAGAATATCCCGCAAATTCCCTTTTGTCATCAACAAACACATTAAAAGATGCGAATATGAATTCTATCTAAAAGAACAACCTAACGTGTAAAAGCACTAATTAAGTTTAATTCCCAAGATGCATTAAGTTCTATGAAATCAGGCCAATCAAAGAAATTGAACGTGGAAAGCGCACTAATTCAATTTAACAAAGGTTACGAATCTCTTGTGATTATTAGGATGTATCACTACAAGCAATATTCACAATTATGCTACTTGTATTCAAGGAATATCACTTTTACGTATAATAAACCCTAAACTAGCAATAGATATGATTATGAATTCTACCAATTTGCAACTTGACAAAAATAACAATCAATCATACAACCCTATTTTCAGAGAATCGCAAACGATAAATATGAGACAAAACTAATATATTGAATCAAAGAATCATATTATGTGAAATCCAACTATTCCATAACCAATAATAAACTTAGGCACTCATGTTAATGGAGTTCATAACAAAGAAGAAAAAGAAACTCTATCATGTTGTAAACCCTAGAAACAAAGTAGAAGAGATTCATCCTAGATGAGATAAAAATCCTCTCTTTTATATGTTTCTCAATTTCCATAAAGGATACTCCTTCCAAAATTAGGTTTTGTCTTCAAGTCCATTAGATAGAAATCCACCAAGCCCACAAGTGAGAGAAACCCGTGTAGAAATTCTGTCCAAAAAACGCTCGCCGGAAAACTGGGGATTTTCCGGAAGTTTGCCGGAATCCGGTAACCGGTCGCCGGAAAATGTCGCCGTTGACCACCTGAAAGTTCACCTCCGTCGAAGGAATATTCCGTCAAGATTCCGTTATACTTAACTGTCAAACTAACGGTCTTTAACAGTTAACCGGGTCAAAGAAGAAGTCACTGAGTTAGCCATCTAACTCAGTTGAGTCAGGGCTGACTCAACTGCTAGGCCACAGTTGTGCAGCAGTCATTGCACTCAGCCATGATGGCTGAGTCTTCTGTGTTTCATTTCCAGCCAAGATGGCCCTGCCACCTGAAACTTCCCTGTAATCTCAATGCCATTTTGTCCTTACACTTCACAGCCAACTCCATTTCTGTCCCTCCAATTCAAGCTTCAACTCATCAATTCTACCAATTGCACAACACCCACAACTCAAACCACCATTCCATAATCCATCAGCACCCATTTCATGCCTTTGACTAGCCATACCATCTCCCTGCAACACCAACTAGTAGCTTCATCTTGAACTGAGCTACAACATCACACACAACTCAACCCATCCACATGGTTCAGTAGCTCACCAGTTCCATTTCCTCCAGAACCACTTGCAGCTTCAGCTCTTTCATCTGACTGAATTCTAAGCCAACAGCTACATCACCATCTGCAACACAACCATTTCCAGCAGCTTCATAATCTCTTTGATCTGCACCTCTAGCCACCTTACAGTCCACAATTGCACTGCAACTTCACTCCCACTTAAACTAGCCACAAACAACCCTTGACTGCAACCATCATCAGCAAACCCATGGCACTCCAGTGATGCACCAATACCACCATCACCTCAGCTGGCTTAAACCATTTGCAACTGGAACTGCCAACACCATCTCAGTCCAAACTTCACCTTCTGTTCTTTCTCAACTCTCTGAATTACCCAACTGCCATTAGCTCAACACCACCCCCCTTGTCTTGATACTCTAGTATTACCACCTTCATAGTTCAACTGCTTGTGGCTTGTACATCTGAGCAGCACCACCTACAACTCAATATCACCAGTATAACAATCTGCTCCATAACAGCATATCCTGCTTGAGCTCAAACCTGAGCTGTAACCACCACTATCAGTGCCACAATCCAGCTGCAATTCTCAGAGCCAACTTCCTCAACTCTCTATCTCAATACCACCAATTCAATCAGATAGAACCCACTAGTTAATTTCATCTTCCCAAATCTCAAACCAATTTTTGTTCTCAACCCCATCTTCTACTCCACAGCAGCCAAAGTAAAGCCATCAATTCTGAATTCGACCAAAACCCATTCCTAATTCCCATCAATTCCTTCACAGATCGATACTTCATCGATTCTCCTTGTTTGTTCGTCAATCCACAGACCCATAGCAGGAGGACCAAGCTCTTCTCAGATTCAATTGAAAATCCTTCTTTTCTTGGCTGTCTGCAACTCAACCTAGCCTCATCCCTCATGAAAATCATCATTCTCGATCCAATTGAACACAACGGTATCTTCCTCATCTTGCTCTGCACCACAGCAGAAGTCATACAATCCCCTTCTCAATCTAATTCCTTACCAGCACCTCTCGAATTGAATCACAGCAAACCCTAAAATCTTCACAGCTTTTACCAGCATCTTCTATCACCAGAAACGAATTCATCCCCTCAATCTTCTCCGATTTCTCTCGAACTCACCAGTAGCCACAGCTGCTTCTCTTTCTCACTTTCATGAACAAATGATTGAGAAAGAAATGACTTCTCGATTTAGGGTTGATTCAATGATTGGGGTGGATAATTACACCCACCGATAAGAACCACCCCCAATTTGGATGCCTTAAATAGGTGACCAGTTCTGATAAGGGCCAGCCAACTTCTAGCCCCCTTATCCTTAACTGGTTTGTCTTTAGCACTCCTCCAAAAAGAGCTGCCCCTTAACATTGAATGGGTTCCAGATAGTGTTCTCCCCTTAAATGACAGCTTCGCCCCTTTTTGCTCAATTTTGGTGATTTCTCCTTCTTTTCGTTCGTACGACTCCAGATTACCTAATAACTCAAAAACACGTATAAGATACATAATTCACACGAAAAATAGCACAGAAAGCATAAATACTAGATAATAAATATGGTGTATTCTACACCTATCAGCCGTCCAAATTTACCACAGAATTGACAGGCCCATGGCAAGTTTTAGGCGATCGTCCAAGACAATCCTGATAGCATCACATGTTATCTTCCTGCGGCAAGTCTCCTGACCTTGACTTGCCACACGTAGCAAACTGCTACACTTTTTCCATAAACACACTAGAGATATCAAACATGTCACAAACTGGGGGATACTCATCAGGGTATTTGAAAAAGCGGGGCTCTAACAACCTCACCCAATATTTCGATTATCAATCTATATGGGCAACTCCGAGTTGTTTTCTAGAGAATCAACTATAAAGTTAGACTCAATCAATAGAAAATACTCAAGGAATTATTATCTCAATCTCTTAATTTGATTTACTCAAGAAGATATGATTCGCGAGTCTAATCAAAGAGAGATAACTTAGATGGTACCAAAGACCAATATCCAAGTGTCAATCGATTTAAATCAATAACCATTAAGGTCGGATATTCTAATCGATTGAAAAATGCACAACCTGTATTATTTCAATTATATAACAAAATATAATGCGGAATAAAAATAACACAGACACCAGAATTTTGTTAACGAGGAAACCACAAATGCAGAAAAACCCCAGGACCTAGTCCTGATTAAACATACACTTTATTAAGTCGCTACAGACACTAGCCTATTCCAAATTATCTTCGGTCTAGACTGTAGTTGAACCCCCAAAAAATCTCACACTGATCCAAGGTATAGTTATGCTCCTACGCCTCTGATCCCAGCAGGACACTACGTACTTGATTCCCTTAGATGATCTCACCCACAACCAAGAGTTGCTACGACCCAAATTCGAAGAGTTTAATAAACAAATCTGTCTCACACAGAAAAGTCTATAGGTAATAGATAAATTCGTCTCCCACGAATAAACCTACGAGTTTTGTTCCGTCTTTTGATAAATCAAGGCGAACAAGAATGAATCAATAAAACTAGACTTATATTCTCGAAGAACGGCTCAGTTTCATCAATCACCTCACAATAAACTTAATCGACATAGCGAAGAAGATTATTGAGGAATCACAAACAATGAGACGAAGATGTTTGTGACTACTTTTATCTTGCCTATCGGATATAGAAATCTCAAGCCAATTATTACAATTTTACTTGTACGATAGAAACAACAAGATCAGATCACCCAACTACAAGAAAAGTAGTATCAGTCTGGCTTCACAATCCTGATGAAGTCTTTAAGTCGTTAATCTGGTTTTATAAGAAGAAAACCAAAGGTTAGAGGAGAATCGACTCTAGATTTAGCAAACTAGTATCACACAGAATGTGTGGGGATTAGGTTTCCCAGTTGCTAGAGTTCTCCCTTATATAGTCTTTCAAATCAGGGTTTGCAATCAATGTTAGCTTAGTAACAAAGCAATCAATATTCACCGTTAGATGAAAACATGATTAGATACAAGCTAATATATCACAACCGTTAGATAGAAAACTTAGCTTGTCATACACATATGTACTTGACGTTTTGAGTTTGCGTAATCGTACCCAAACGTGTACAATAGTTGGTTCAATATTAGCCAACCAAATGGTTATCCAAATGATAACTTTCATATCAACCATATTCTTCTTCACCATAACTAGTCCAAATGACCCAAATGAACTAGTTAGAGAGTTGTTCAATTGCTATGAGATCTCAAGTATTACAAGAGACACAATTGAATCAAAAATAATGTGATTCACTCGAATCATTTAATGAACTATAAAGCCACGGTTTGCAAAAGCATTCTTTAGTAATTTAAGATTAGTTCACGAACAACGTTTTCAGACATAACTTATTGAGTTCGCGGACTCAAGCTAACCGGTTGAAGTTAATAAACTCCAGAAGATATTCTCGAGTTCGAGAACTTACGCCAGTTCGCAGACTGAGTTGCTGCTCACGTTCCGGTTTCACTTGATCAACAAAGTTCGCAAACTTCGGTTCAAGTGTTAAGAAATTATACATATATGTGTTGCCACAATAATGTTTATATCCCACAATGGTTATATAGTCTAAACTCTCATTTCAATCATTGAAACATTTTCATAGGGCGTTATATAGTTGTTATTCACAAACTATTTTTCGTCAGAGCGATTTCCAAAGTGATTGAAATATGGCATGACTTTCGTCACTAGGCAAAGATGAACTTGGCTAAAGCTAAAGCTTTACCAACACCCATTTCGAGAAATAGATAAGCGAGATAAACTAAGCTCGAAATGTCACATGTGCATATTCTTAGTCTATATAGTAAAACGACTTTTGTCTCAAGATAGGAGATATAGTAGATAAACTTTTCAGTGATAGATAAGTTCAAGTCTCCACATACATTTTAGTCGATGAAGATCCACTGGTTCCTTGAGTAGTCCTTCGTCTTGTATAATGATCGCCATGGAGTTCTTGATCTCAACAACACTTTTTATCCTAGTCTGAGACCTTAGCTATAGTAGACTAGAAATCAATACTTTATAGTTTTGATCACTAAGATTGACAAACATGCTTGAGATAGCAATGCATGCGAGTTTGACCGAGCAATACTCTAACAATCTCCCCCTTTGTCAATTTTAGTGGCAAAACTATTGATACATATGGAATACAAAAAATTATATAAATAAACTTTGTAGCTCCAATTCCACATGCCTAATCTTCAACAATACTCGAAATCTTCGTCACTTCCAAGTAGTCCAATGATCCTAAAGGTTATAAGTTTAGCATCATCGTTGTTGAAAATCCGTAGCTATAACAATGAGAAAAGCATTGGTTCTCAATCATTGTTATACAGTGTCATAATATTATTACACAACGTCAAAGTCCAATTGCATCACAACTTCAACAACAATACTATGGTGATACTTCACTCCCCCTTAGTCAATACTCCATCTCACATGGAAACCACTCCCCCTTACATAATGATCCGAAAACCATATGTATTTTTAGTATGAACTACAATTAATTCTCCCCCTTTTTGTCAATAAAATTGGCAAAGGTACAAGAACGGGATCCTAATGAAATTTCCGTAAGCGACATTTCATGACCAAAGGTAAATGTTCTATCATTTGTTTAGATGCAATCATAAAGCCGAGGCTAAATGGATTCATCAAGGAGTTTATAAAGATCCAATATAACCCCTAAAAATTCCACAACCGCACTCGCCACAAAGATTTGGAAATTAAGCGCAAGTTCAAAGGAACTCTCCCACATAAGATGTCATTCCCAAGGGAACAACAAGAGCGACCTTACTTTCAAGAGAAAAGAAGGATTTCTTTAGACTCAACAAATTGCATACAAGTATGAATTTGGAATCCAAAATATTCAATCATATTAACCAAAGCGAACCAATATTAATTTGACTAAATATGCTCAACACAAGTAAACTTATGGAGAATTAATTCATCGATTAGATTATTCACAAGAGAACTCATAAATACTCTAACCGGATTACACAATTAAACTAATCACAAGGTAATCAATTCAATTGTCCACACTCGACATGAGAAAAATCTTATGGAGTGCTAACTAAATAATCACACAAGATAATTGATTTAGTTCATTTGGGCTCAACATAAGAGATTATGGAACCCCGACTAAGACTATCATAGGAAATGACAACCTTAACCGTACATGTACTCAACATGAGAGAACTCATGGAATACAAACTAAATAACCACACAATTTGATTAATTTAGTTCTTAATGCTCAACATATAGCATCTCATGTAACAACCAACCATTCCAATAAGAAATCATCTTGGTTGTATCGTGCTCAACATGAGATACACAATGGAATCTTCACGGTAATACATAATAATATGGAACAATTAAGCTCTATACCGCGGATAACAAAACAGGGACCTATTCTATTTTTCCATCAAAAAGTGACATAATAGACTTTATCCTTGAATCACAAAAGATTTTAACCTGTCTTAATCAACAATTGATAGTATAGTCTTAACTTTTGTGTTTTTCCAAAAGTCCATTCATTTATCAATATTTGCATACCAATACGTGAACGACTTTACTTTTGACAAAATATGGGACAATCAAGTTCACGGACGTAAACATACATATCCCATCAAAATATTGGAATATATAAAACATAAAGATTAATACTGCAACCATCATCTTCCAAACAACTTTAGAATTTAAACCAATAAATCTAAAAACAAGAAGATGAAATCATTGGATATAGTTATGTGTAATCACAATCATGGCTATTCCAAAACACTAGTTATTCTTCCAAATAAAACAAAAAGCAATAGAAGATTTACTAGACATTAAGACCTTTGAAGAATTCATTATCGTCCCCGAACTCCTTGTCGTCAACAACCATTGGAACATAGGGTTCATTAAGAAAGGAGTTTATATCGATGAACCTTCTTGGTTGCTGTTGTCGAACCAAGGCCTTATGAATCTCATGAGTCTTATACACAAAAGCCTTACGCAACACTTCGAGAACATCAGAAAACTTCTGAGAATTTGAAGGGACAGCCCTTGGTTTCCTCATATTCCTTTTTTTTCCTTTCAAAGTTGGAGGCAATGGAGATATTTCTTTTTCCTTCATGATTTATGGATTAAAAATCACATTCCTTTCTTTTTCATCCCAAGACATCATTCTTGGAGCGTCCATCAACGAATGGTTTTTGTGAGAGGAATTCACAATTGGCTCAACAAGTAGTCTAGTGATAAAAATAGGTTTTAGAGAAGGAAAAGGAATGTAGGGTTCGAAACCTAAAATAGGTTCGTAAACGATCAACTCTTATCCCTATGAAGAGTAAAGTTGTTGATAGTACCCTTTTTCTTTTGTTTGATAGACAAAAATAAGACAAGACTAAGAAAACAAAAAAAAAAAATTTTCTTAAAGCCTGAGAGGTACAAAATCATTATCTCTTTTGATCAGGCACATGAGACAAGATTTTAGAAATAACACAATTAAGTTGTGCTGTGGTGAACAACAATTTGTTCACCAATTTCCTCTTGAGAGGAATCCATAGACCTCTGTCTATCAAAATGATTTGACCATATTTTCTTTTCAAATGGTCTTGATTTTTCCCTGAAAACTAACTTCTTAGACGAAGATAAAATCTTACATACCTCTGCGGTCTTCTGAGAAAGTTTGAGCTTTCTTGCTAGATGATTTGCTCCTCATTGAAGTTTGTTGACGTGTCTTTGCTTGTGTTTGAACTTGTAACATCCCGAGAGTTCATGACCTTTTAATGAACAATATGAGCACATCACACTTTCATAATAATCAAGCTTCTGAATTTTGCAGGCGGCTAGGCACATAGTGGATCCTGAGACATTATAAGCAGTGTTTCCAAGAAGAGTGTCAACTTTTTCTTCCAGAACAGTTGGATTATCTTCTGAAAGAATATCAAAATTAATATGTGTATTGCTACAATTATCAAAATCAATATTTTCACCAGGAAGTGCAACACTTGATTTCTCGTCTTCATTTGAATCATAGTCGTCAAAAATTTCATCAAGAGTTGCAGCAAGACCTTTGTTCCCAGTGTATTTCTCCGATTTGGACACTCATTTGCAAAATGACCAAATCATTTACACTTAAAGCACTGAGGTATATCCTCATCATCAACTTCATCAATATCCCTGTTTTTAAATTTTAGTTGAAACATATTGATTGCAAAAACATGTGATTTGTTCACTCATCCCTAATGTTGCAGAAGTAGCACTTATGTTCAATAATTATACTCAGCTAATTGTTTGAGTCTGGAATCATTCTAAGTTGACATTTGAACTATAAGTTTTGAATTATAATATATCAGCAGAGTCGTGCTATCAGAAGGTTACCTTTGTAACAATTCATATAATATGGATGTTAAGATATTTACGATAATGATGGTCCTATTAGCACAACTCCTAAGGTATGGATGTTAAAACATCGACAACTCATGGAGGATCCTTATAAATATGAATGACCCAAATTTTTGGGAAATTTATCCCACAGTGGAAACTTTGATATATATCCGCAAAATTGGGACATATATTTATTTTTTTATATTTTTAATATTTAAAAAACTAAAAATACTTGTCATAAGGTCACTTAATGCCGGATGAGGAAATAAAGGAAAAATAAATATGCATCCTGGCATTGAGAGATTGGGGGGAAAGAAAATAATAATAATAATAAACGTATTCTATTATATACAGTCACTGATAACCTTATGGATAATTGCCACAAGCCCATTTAATCGCCTAAGATTTTCATGGGATATGACCGGCAATATTATGTGGTTCAGTAAATTAACTTAACCCACAAATACTCAGCCTTGCACACTTGCATCAAAGTATGCATTTTCCTTCACTCGTAAGTCTTTACACAACTTAAGTATTTTCTTCTTTCTCTCTAACTCTTCATGCCCCCATAAGCATAAGAGGTTTGACATGCATAAACTCAACAAGATCAACAACATAACGACGCAAACATATAACATAATAAACCCATTTTATTGCATTAAGGAAGATTACATAAAATAGTCCATCACATGGACTAAACAATACATTCACCCTCTTTGGTGAATGTCAAACTCTCTTTACAATCATTGGTTCTTGCCTCAAACGAAAAACACCAATTCCTAGACTATTTATACTACTAGGACCAGGCAAAAACTTCTGTGCAACCGCTTGCACAATCCTTGGACAGCCAAGCGTCCAAGTGGTTTCCACAACCTCCAACTTCAACTGCCACATTTTGTGTTGTCAAGCCAATTGGTGTCACACTTTTCCTTGTTGGTTATGAACACTCCCACATGGTTATAAACTCCTTTTATGACCATCCTATATTATCTCACACCATTTGTATGCTTGCAAATACAATAACCAACTCCTAGCCGTCACTAACATGGCATGCAGACTTCTTGGCCTAGACAATATACATCAATCTTTGCGGTTAAATCATCTTGGACACTTTCTTATCTCATTATAGTTATTCTTGCGGCATATACTTTACTTAACAAACTTGCTTGGCAATAGTAATGCGCACTCTCGTATTACTAGCTTGTTTGCACTGTCCAAGCTTTGGCCAGCCTTGCACCAATGCATAGGCAAACTCTTGGCCTATTCTACACTCTTCCATCATCCTTGAGTCTATGCCAACTCAATTCCATGGATATTCCTTATTGCAACATCATATGTTGCATTTGATAACTTGGCCATGTCTTTCCAATCCCTCAATGAAGCTTTATTGTGTCGGGCAATGTTTCAATTGTGTCTATGTATAAAGACCTAAGAAATTGAACAACTCTTTAACTAGTTCTCTAGAGTCATTTGAACTAGTTGTGAAGAAGATGAATACGGTTAATATGAAAGTGCTCAAATGGCTAACCATTGGTTAACTATTTGTGAACCAACCAAGTGTACACGTTTAGGTATGGTTACTCAAACCTAAATAAAATATATTTCATTTGTGTGTGACAAGCTAAGTTTCGATCTAACGGTTGAAAGATATTAGCTTGGTTGAATTAGGTTTTTCATCTAACAATAAATATTGAATGCTTTGTTACTAAGCTAACATAGATTACAAACCCTGATTTGAAAACTATATAAAGGGGAACTTTAGCAACTGGAAAAACTAATCCCCACACTTCATGTGTGATACTAGTTGGTTTTGCTAGAGTCGATTCTCCTTTAACCTTAGGTTTCTTCTCGAGACCCTGTAGGTTAACAACTTCAAGATTTCATTGGGATTGTGAAGCCAGACGAAACTACTTCTATTGTAGTTGAGCGATCTGATCTTGCCATTTTCTATCATACGAGTTCAATTGTAAGATTGACTTGAGATTATATCTTCAATAGGGTCAGATAAAAAGAAATCACAAACATATTCTTCTCATTGTTTGTGATTACGCAATATCTTATTTCGCTAGTCGATTAAGATTATTGTAAGGTGATCAATAATTCTAGGCTGTTCTTCGGGAACATAAGTCTGGGTTATTTATTAGTTCTTGTTCACCTTGATTTCAATCAAAATGCGGAACAAAATTGTAGGTTTATCTGTGGGAGATAGATTTATCTATTATCGTAGATTTTTCTGTATGATACAGATTGGTTTAATCAAGTCTTCGACTTTGGGTCGTAGAAACTCTTGGTTGTTGATGAGATCAACTAAGGGAATCAAGTGTGTAGTATCCTACTGGTATCAGAGACGTAAGGAGCGCAACTGTACCTTGAATCAGCGTGAGATTTATTAGGGTTCAACTACAGTCCAAACCAAAGTTAGTTTGTAGTGGGCTAGTGTCTGTAGCGACTTAATACAATGTGGTGTTCAATCTGGACTAGGACCCAAGGTTTTTCTGTAATTTTAGTTTCCTCGTTAACAAAACTTGTGGTATTTGTGTTATTTGTATTCCGCATTATATTTTGTTATATAATTGAAATATCACAGGTTGTGCATTATATCAATCAATTGTGAAACCCAACCTTTGGTTGTTGATTGGAAATTGATTGACCCTTGGATATTGGTCTTTGATACCATGCAAGTTTATATCTGTAATACCCCTATGTTCGGCAGTGGTTGGCCGAATGGAATATAAGTAATGGTTTTTCCTTTCCTATCACCGAGGCCTTTTCAGCACAATTGGCTCCACAGTTGGCAGAAAACTCTGCAGTTAAGCGTGCTCGGGCGTGATTAATCCATGGATGGGTGACCATCCGTGAAGTTTCTGATGGATTACCGCAGCGATGCCCGTTAAAAACTCCACACTGCCAGATAACCGCAGTGGCTAAGTGGGGACAGTATCGGTAGAGGGACGGGTTATTACAATACTCACAGATTTCTGTTTGTTTGAGTATATGTCAAATCGAGAGATAGATATATTAACTCCTTGATATACTTTTTATTAAGATTGAGTCTGACTGTCTAGTTGATTCTCTCAAAAGTATATTTGAGTTAGTCCATATAGATTGTTGATCGAAATATTGGGTGAGGTTGTTAGACCCCCGTTTTTTCACCAAGGAAGAAAATCATCTACTATAGTCACTCTTCTTGTGTAGGAGGACATTCTGGAGATCGGGCTACCTACCAAAGAGCCAAACTATATTTATTTTTGGTAGGAATGAAAATTGATATCAATGAGGTGGTAAGGACCTATGAAATCTGCCAACAACATAAGGATTTTAACACTGCACCAGCTGGCATGCTTCAACCACTTCTAGTACCATAACAAGCCTGGGAACATATTAGTATGGACTTTATAACTAGACTGCCAATCTGAGGGAAGAGAAGTTATATTGGTAGTAGTAGATAGATTTACAAAGTTCAACCACTTTTTGGCCTTGAGTCATCCATACACTGCAGCATCTGTGGCCAAGGTATTTATAGATACTATATACAAATTGCATGGACTTCCTAAATCCATAGTTACAGATAGAGATGTTGTGCTTGTAAGCAACTTTTGACATGCTCTGTTTGCTAGGTTGGACACAACATTACACATGAGTACTGCCTATCACCCCCATAATGATGGGAAGACTGAAAGGGTTAATGTCGTCCTAAAATCCTATCTAAGGTGCATGACCAGCTTCAAGCCAAGTAAATGGGTATCCTGACTGGCAATAACTCAGTGATGGTATAAAACTAGCTACCACACAAGCATGAAACTTTCTCCCTTTGAAGCCTTATTTGGATATACTCCACCACAATTTGAGATCTCTACTTCAACACAAGGATTTAATGCTGAAGTTGAAAGTTATATTGAGCAGAGTCAAACAATGAGAATATTACTGAAAGAAGCTTTAGAGATGTCTCAGCAAAGAATCAAAAATCAAGATGACAAAAAAAGGTCAGAAATAGCATTTGAGGAGGGGAATTGGGTGTACTTACGCTTGCAACCCTACAAACAGTCCTCAGTGCAGTTGATAAGGAATTTAAAGCTCTCTGCTAAGTTCTTTGGACCTTATCAGGTAGAAGACAGAATTGGGAAGGTGGATTACTATAGATGGTGGATTTTCGACAAAGGGTAGAGTTGTAAAACTATACTCCATATTCGGCAATCAGATTAATATTGAGGCTCATGTCTCTCGATTAAAGCATGAAAGATCATGCCACAAATCTCTGACTGAGAAGGCTGTCTCTCAGAGTACATGAAGATGTGTAGTCTCTTAGTTGAGACCACGACACATCTCATGAGTACTGAGCAATTTCAGTAATTACTCCGGATCTGGCAATCGTATGAGTATCGAGACTCATGTCTCTATGCATGAAAGATCACGCCACCTCTGATGGAGAAAGTCTCTCAGAGAAGATGCAGATGTGCAGTTTCCCATCTGAGACCACAACACATCTCATAACCCTCTGATGGAGAAAGTCTTTCGGAGAAGATGTAGATGTGCAGTCTCCCAGCTGAGACCACGACACATCTCATAACCCTTTTATGGAGAAAGTCTCTCAAATAAGATGCAAATGTGCAGTCTCCCAGCTGAGACCACGACATGTCTCATATTGTATAGAATCGAAAGATTGGGAGACAACGTCTTCGGGATGCGACCGGTTTTCCCCGACTATGCAAAAGGAATATGACACTCCAGCAAGTTCATATTTCTCAAACCTTCAGATGATTAATTCTCTTAGACAGGAAGCCCTTTTAGAGTCATCAATTAATTATCTGAGAACGTCTGAATATCCAACAATATTTTACGAACCATCGTCTGAATATCCAGCAATATTCTATGAACCATCGTCTGAATATCCAACAATATTCTACGAACCATCGTCTGAATATCCGGCAATATTATACAAACCATCATCTGAATATCCAACAATATTTTACGAACTATCGTCTGAATATCCATCAATATTCTACGAACCATCGTCTGAATATCCAGCAATATTCTACGAACCATCGTCTGAATATCCAGCAATATTCAACGAACTATCGTCTAAATATCCAATAATATTCTACGAACTATCATCTGAATATCCAGCAATATTCTACGAGCCGTCTTTAATCGTCTAAATATCCAGCAATATTTTACGATTCTCTGTTATATTTTGTCACTTTAATTTGTGGTTCTTCCCAGCAGAATGCCACGGGTTAGTGATAAATATCCGATGAAACATGCATCTGAGTATCGAATAAGCCCTGACGAAAATGGTGCAAGTGTAATTAGCAAATAATGCACAGACCAGCATGAACAAACGAGGAACCTATGCAAAATAGGAGGGAAAATAATAATAATAAAATATTAGCAAAAGCACTAGGGGACTGGGTTTACCAGCCGGCCAGTCATGCAGTGACCAGTCCCGTGCCCAATTTTATATTATCATATTTTTCTGATCTCATGAAAATCCTCTTGTTCGAGCAATTTTCTTTATTTCAAAGAAATTATCTAAACCACATGGTTTTATCAAAAATAATAAAATTAGTGAAAGGTGACATGGGACCGCCGCAGGCCCGGTTCTGACGGGGGGCTTCTTGGGCTCCCGCACAGGGCGGGATAGAGCGGTATTATTTCACAGAGAGGGATAGGGCGGGATAATGTGTCATGTTATTACTCCAATATTGGGATCAAAGGGCGTTTTGAGCTTTTTCGCACTGGGTCGTCTGAATGTCAGAGACGGCCCTGGACCACCGGCCGTCCGTCCGGTCATGCCCTGGCCGTGTCCGGTCCCACACCTCATGTCCTCATTATTTTATTATTTCTCTTAAATTATGAAAATTCCATGATTTCTTATGAATTTTCTCTAAAATCATGAAAATTACCTAATTTCATGTATTTTTTTCCTAAGTCATATGATTTTATCAAAAAATAATAAAATTAGGAAAAGGTGACATGGGACCGTTGGCCGGCCGGTCATGCCCTGGCCGTGGCCGGTCCACACCTCACTTCCCCATTATTTTATTATTCCTCCTCAAATTATGAAACTTCCTTGATTTCATGAATTTTCCTAAAATTACTTAATTTCATGTATTTTTATCACATGATTTTACCAAACATGATAAAATTAGGAAAAAATACCATGGGACTAATCCCTTGAAATCTTCCTGAATTTTACTCTCGGGCTGTTTTTGTTGTGGAACTAGAAAATAGAGAAGGAAAAACACAAAGTAGAGAGGAAGAAGGAGAGAGATTCTTATTAATGTGCACAATAAACTAACATTAGAGACTCTATTTATAGGGATAGACACAAGGCATCACAGTAATAAACAGGATTTTCCCTAGACATTCTTAACATAATTAACGTTTATAACACTCCCCCTGATGACATTGTGTCTAAGCTAATTACGAACGGACCGGGAAAACTCAAAAGAGAAAAACCTGAAATTGCATAAGCATGTAAAGACTCGAAACATTGTTGGACACACAAATGTTGCCTCGTTAAAACCTTGACAAGGAAAACCCACTGGGACAAAACTTTGACGAAGGAAAAAGAGTACAACTCGATAAAGTCCAGTGAATACACCTTAATTTGATGATGGCGCTCCCCCTGATGAGTACTTCAATAAATTATTGGCTTGCAAATCTTTGAGACAAGACTTCCCAATTTCGGTGAACGAATTTCTTGAATGTAGAAGATATTTGTTCTGATGAAGTCTTCTTTTGTGTTAGTCTTCTAATAGTAGTGTACTCGAATCTCCAAGCTTCTCCAAATTCATTGAGAACTTGTGTCTTGGTTTGCTATCTTCGGAGATGATTTGCATATGTAGTTGACGTAGTTTCTTCAACAAGGTACCAATATATAGTTACAGCACCAAAGGTGAACAAAATTTGTGATCATACCTTATATGGATCATAATGATATCCAAATTCATAGGAGAAGTTTATGTTGATGTGGTCTAACAAAATGATCTAGTTAATGGTAGGAATCCACCAAATAACCGAAATCGATACAACTCCCCCTTGGATGATCACCGTGTTGAATTAAATTGCCTCGCTAAAACCTCGCCAGTAAAACCCAATGGGAAAAAACTTGGACAAAGGAAAAAGAGCACAAATATCAACATTTTGAAATAAAATAAAATAAAATATCATGTTGCCTCGTTAAAACCTTGTCAGGAAAACCACATGGGACAAAACCTGAAACGAAGGGAAAAGAGTACAACTTTTGAAGATTTATGGATGCTAACTCAACTATATGAGTATTACATAAAACGAGCATCAAAATCATAACTCTAGTCTATCTCAAAGACGAGTTTAAGCTAGCATAATTCTAACTGTAGATTTAAGAAAGGAAGAAAGAAAGAAAATAGAATCTATGCTGCTAAAGCGTGGATTTTGGTGTTTTTAAGGACTCTTGAAGAGAACAATAAAGTTGATAGCATCAACTAATTAATCCGGATTCTTGATTTTGTGTCGAATTTCTAAAAAAACACTTAGAGGATTGTTCAATCTGACATAATCAAATCAGGTGGCTGCCTAAATATGTTCCCAACCACATTTTTGTGTAAATGTAATGTGAGTCCTTCAAGGACTACCACGCCAAGTGCATTGTATAAAGACAACAATTAATGAATCAATTCTAGGGTCTGTGAAAAAAAAAATGAAACCCTTAAAATCGTATTTACAACGAAAATTTTCTCGTATAACACATTATGACTACACTAGCCTGTAATTAATAGGCTTGGCATTTTTAAAGTGTTAAGTTTTGGATCCAAAAATTGCGTTAATTGAGAAACTAATCCAACTTAATTTGGATTGTATGCCATCCAATCACATATGTCGACATTCCTTTGCAAAGGGGTTCGAAACCACTATCATTTATTTGAGTAGCTACTATAAACAAATATTCGACAATATTTAGCTTATCATGATCCCACGAAATTCTCAAGTGTATGCATATCTTGAAAAACTATTCACAGAATTACTGGCACCAGCGGCCACGGGCATTATAATCTCCTTATATTCAAATGAGAGATAATAACTTTGAGAATGTGAATCGTGTTTTTGGTACACTCAATTGGAGCACTACCACTAGCTTCTTACGGAACGCTACTTATTTTTCTATACGTGATTGGGTTTTCCTCTTATAGAGGCAAAAGCTTATATAAAAGCGAATGAGACATTTTACGCCTAATCAATAACAGCCTTTTTCAATTTGATCATGATGGGGGAGAAACTGATATAACATTGAAGTTAATTAACACCAACTTTTGTTGGTAGTGTATAGTCTCCCCCTGATTATGGTGGATATATTTTCATCTCATAAAATCAAAAAACAAGTTCCGTAAAGTATTATCCGATTAATTCGAAGACATATACTCATAATGAAACATGTCTTTTGACATAAAGAAAATGTAGTCTTAGTAGACCTACATATTCACCATTAACCATGGATTATTTTTGGAATAATAATATAAAACAAAAAATTATTTAACAAAAGGCATTAAAAATATGCAAACAAATCTCCAAAATAAAACTAAAATTGTGACCTATAGGGCCGACGAGATAATCATTCACTTCATAATGAAATTATGGACACATTCTTTATCAAAAGAAAATCAAATTAAGATCAATATAGACACTACAAGGACTAATAATATTGGCTAACAAGCCGGGTGCGCACCCTTTGATCTTTAGTGTCCAATTCCAACTACAAGTGGAAAAACTTTAAATTTTGGAGAATAATACAAGAAAGAGAACTTAAAATTGCCAAATATCCCTCGGGAATGCAGCAATTCTCCATCTGATGTTTGCAATTGTGAATACATGATAACGGCATCTCATCCTTTTAGGGTTTACAGAGAAAACAGTTTCAATTGGCTTATATGATTCTTTTTAAGAAAATAAAGAAATCATTGTCATTATCGACTTTGAAAGAACAAAATCCATTATGTGGTCGAAAAATTCACTCCTTTTTGGCAAAAATTTAGAAAATATGCCAATCTCATGGAACAATGGAGAAAATTATCACCAATTAGTTGATACGATTTATCAAAATCTCGTATCGACAAAATTGAAAATATTGTCGTATTAGTCATCGCAAAGAAAAAATCCACTTTCGTGGTCGGTGTATGAATTCTTGTAAATAAATAGAAACCATATACATGATCCTTGTCTAACCGACAAGGATACCAAATTTGATTGGTCGTGGGTTTTTCAACCATGCATGTAGCTAAATCGTGATGACACCAATTTTTGGTGATTACAGTTTCATTAGAGGAATTGAAACTGTGTAAACCATCTTCCGATGGATTTTTTTTATTTTTCTCTATGCAAAATATTAGAGAAGAAAGGAAAACGAATTGAACGTCGATTACCCGATTGTATACATAAATATACACATATAATTGAAAATAAAAATACAATATCATAACATGAGTGAAATAAAATAAAATAAATTTAGCTTTACTGTACCCGTATAGCTTGGTGTCGTAACTGGAGTTAGTACATCAACAAAATCTTATATTCTCCCGTGGTAAGTTTTAACTCCATGTACGAAAGATAAAATCTAACCAAGATCAATCTTTGTATACGGGAGTCACAAGTTGTGGTTGGATTATCCACCATCAAAGAGGACTTAGGTCTGTTTCTCATGTGCTTGTGCACTCCACCACCGTCCCAAGTTGTATGACTTGCTCACATATATACTGCACCATATCAAATCAATAATAGGTCAGATTAAAATCTTGTATAAAATAAACAATATATGTGAGATAAGATAAGATGCATGTGGTTTAAAGAAAATTCTTTGATCAACTGTAAGTCTGTAACTATTTGAATCAAAGCGTGTGATATAGGGCTAATAACTAATTATGAGTAGATTATCATCCTAGTGTACCGGTGATGTGATGGAGGATACACAGATGCAACTACAAAATCTTAAAAAAATCATAAGACTTGAATAAAATCCAAAACAAGAGATTTGACAATTTCAAACATATGATCACAAAGCCAAACTAACAATATACTTAAGTATATGTCACTGTTTGAGCTTAGAAGCAAATATAATAAGACCTAATTAAATAGGGTTTAATAATTTTTACAAAAATCATCGCTCATAAAAAATAAATAAAATAATTATAATAAAAATTGCTCAGTGATTAGAGCTACGTTGCTGATGACGTGTTGTGGAACTAGAAAATAGAGAAGGAAAAACACAAAGTAGAGAGGAAGAAGGAGAGAGATTCTTATTAATGTGGACAATAAACTAACATTAGAGACTCTATTTATAGGTATACACAAGGCATCCCAGTAATAAACGAGATTTACCCTAGATATTCTTAACATAATTAACGTTTATAACAGTTTTCACCTCCCTAACGAGCTTAAAACCTAAATATTCCCGCGTTGGGAGATATGAAATTCTTTTCCGTACGGAATGGAGGGGCGGACCATCAAAATACGAGCCCGTATGAGAATTTTACGTCGATTCTACTAAAGGACGCTAGTTAGTGTTTCAACCTAGCCGGTCCCACGTGTTTTTATTTATTGTTTGGTATTTTGGTTCATGATTTCATGAAAACTCCCTGATTTCAGCAAAATATTTTGTTTTTCAATAAATCCCTTTGATTTCATGTAAAATTCCCTTAAAATCATAGGAAAATACATAAAATCACATGAAACTGGGAAAAGCATGTGGGACCGCGTGTCAGCCGGCCGGCCATGCCCTAGCCGTGGCCGGTCCCACACCTTGTAATTCCTTGTTTTATTTATTTTCCCTCGTCTCATGTATTTTTCCCAGTTTCAGCAAAACCATGGATTTTGCATATTTTTCCAAATGTTGCTCAAACGTGCACCAGAAAATATCAAAAATTCTCAGGACTGAAACAAGGACATTGTGGTGATACGGGCACATCCCCTTGACCGACCAAGGGTGACCCTGAGGCTTGCAAACAGCTGATCCCGCATGTTTTACTGATTTTAACCTAATTTGTTCAACTGCTCATATTAGGTTCAAACTCTTTCCAAACTATTGGAAGTTTGCTCAAACGACCATCCACTGGTCCCCCACGCACCAGGAGCCAGTCTCATGGCCTCTTGGTCGGTACTTCACGTTTTCATAATATCAGGTTTTATTATTTGTTGCTCACACGAGCATTATCAGACGGTAAATGATTAAACCAACATTTAATCATTATATCACCAACTGGTCCTCAAGAAACTTTAGTATTTCTGCTCATTCGAGCATCTGGGCATTTTATGGTGAACCCGTCATCCCATGTATCCGGTCTCATATTAATTTGCAATAAATCATCATCTCGGTAAAATTAGGGTTTTGAATCCAGAGCTCCACAGAAATATGATTCTGAGCAAATTCAAACACTCTAATAATTTTATGTTGATTCCATGATCAACATTCTTATTTATTTTGCTCGACTCAGCAGTCAGTAAATTAAATTATTATTTTATTCGGTCCTTCTACCAATAAATTCATCAAACGAGCAATATTTGCTCGAACCGGCAATATTCGCTCAAATTAGCAATATTCGCTCAGACTGGCAATATTCCCTCAGACTGGCAATATTTGCTAGGATCAAAGAATATTGGTTCAGCTATGACAATTCAGCAACACTGCCTGTTTTAGGTTATAATGGTACCTCGTCTCAGCAGACATACATTTAATTCATGAGTTTCAGAACATTTGCTAAAACGTGTTCAACTCAGCACTACATGGACTCATTGTCCCACAAAGTCAGCAACTGACTTCACTATCACGAGATTTCAATCCTATCACAATGGGGGGATATTAACTAGGGTTTTGGTCTGGCGGTCTATGACATGTGTGTTCACCCATGATGAGAATGTGAGCAAGTCGTGCAATCAGTTGGAAGAATCATCAAAGTAGTGAGTGGAAAATTAACCAAGTCTCTGCACGATGAGTAAATGGTTTAACACGATTTCCCATCTCCCTACTCTCTGATTCCAGCAACTGTCACACTTCATGGGATCATGGTGTTTTCAACTCCGGAATTATAAAATGTCTCTGAATCCTGATTGAAACGAGATCATCGAACAACATTGAACAGGATTCGAAAAATTTGAACATTCGCCTAAACGAGCAATTTCTCATCAAAGTTCATACAGACAATCTTTCGTCTACACGAACTCATAGAAATCTCTCTCAATCAGGAAAAATTCAATCATTTAGAGCATTTTCACGCTGAAATCACGGCACACCTACAATCTCAGATCACCATTAATCTCACACATTTCTCAGCTTCCCTCCTACAGATCAACCCATCCTCTCTCGTGACTGAATTGACTCTGGAACGGCCATTGTTCTTGGTTTAGGCCAGGGTCCTACAGATTGATCTCTTGAACTAAAAGCACTCCCTTCTTGCAGTGCATCTGTGTGAGGTTCAACATTTCGCTCAGTTCAAGGAGTCTCCACACGGTCGACTCTTCAATTCCGTAAAAACCTGCAAATCATTTTTCCCCATCAACACTTACAAGCTGAATTTACCATAAGGGTCTAAAATACACCCTACCATTCATGTGTCACATCTTAAACCTAAGTTGGGATCGGAGTAATGCCTCAGACCAATCTGCCAGCTACAATTAAGGAAGGGGAGCTTAAAATGAAGCCATTGCATGTGTTAATTACTAGGGTGATAAAGAAGAACAACCAGAATATTACTCGAATGATTGTTCATTGGGAAGGATTTGCTAAGGATGAAGCTACTTGGGAAGATAAACACCCTCTAGAGCTGCAATTTCCAAAAATAATTCTTGAGGACAAGAGTCTGAAAAAGATGAGGGATTTGTCATAAACCTCCCATAATGTTTATGTTAAGGGCACTCATTAGTCTGTTTGGGTCACCCTGTTAGCGGGGTTAGTTTTGTATGTTATTTTGTTTTGTGTCGACCAAACGTGTTATGCACAACAGTCTCGTGAAGATGTGGTTATAGTCTGTAATTGACTCTCTCTGAGTCATGAAATTTTTTTAATCAAACTTTCTATCTCTCCTACTAATTTTTTGTTCTCCCCAGTCCAATCTCTATCCTTAGAGATTCATAGTTTTCTCTGTGCTAATTTGTAGTGTAGATCACTACATAGAATTGAACAAACCCAAGTTTGGTCTTGTTGGTCTTGTTAATTATTATTTAAGATGGTCTAAAAATTGGATACTATGCTAAACTGTATAGATGATTATCAGTGTAGAACGACAAATAATGGTCCAAAATTTCAAATGATAAACGCCGAAAATTATTTGTTACTAGCCTTTGTGCGCTGTTTTATATTAGGAGGACCGTATATCCACCATGAGAGGGACTAAGGAGGTAATATGAAGGAAGGCTAGTCAATTTGGATATACATTGATTTTTAGAAGTCAAAGAACCAAAATTTAATTTAGAAATATTATTCCAAAACAACTTTTTAGAAGCAAAAATGTTAACTTTCTGTGAAGCAAAATATTTTGTTTCTGCCATTTGGAATTTATATTTCTAGTATCCAAACACCTTTTGGGAAATGCCTTGCTTACTTTGTCGGTCAACAAAGCTTTTTGTTGTTCAAAATATGAAAGGTGGAACAGAACCATGATTGTCAGTCTAAGTAGCACTGATACGCCTAAAATGGTCACGTGCTCGCGTCGGATTCACGTCCGACACTTGCACTGCGCGTCCTGTGTTAGACACATCTTTCATCGTTGACATCATATACAGTTGTTGTACACTATTTCAACATAGATGTTACTAAAAGTGCCAGCATTTTTTGTATATTTACTAATATATATGTTTATTCTTACAAAAATTTGTCATTTGTTTATTTGCACTGTTGAGAAATTACATTCATATTATTTAGGAATTATCATGTCCGCATTCATGATAATAGATTTCCTAGTTTTTTGAGAATTTTTTTGTATTCATGTCCGCATCATATCATGTCCATATCAGTGTTATATAGTGCAACTCGTGCAACTAGCCATGGTTTTTGTCAATTTTTACGAAACACAACATCCCACCAGGTTGACATAAAAGAAAAAAAGCCAGATTTTTCAGTGCTACACTACTGATCTTGTGATTGCATAAAAAGAAATTTCTCTATTTCTTAATGCGATATTTAATAATCAATGCGGCTTCGAAATGATAAAATGGCTCTCCTCTCCATTTGTTATAAGCATCATGTGCCGCAAACCTGTCCCTTCTGTGCCTAGCGAGAAGCTCATTGTACTTATAGCATAGTTTCTTAACGTGAATCCTCCTTGAAGAAATAGAGTCGGATCAATAATCATGACGTGGTTTCTTGTATTTAACGTCCATATTTGGAACGAAAGGACCCGATGCAACTTGGATCCAAAATATACTCCGATGTTGATGTTATTCGGGAAGATCCTTGACAATGTAATATTTCTAACACATTAGGTATCTTCATCAACATCCTTTAATCTATGCCTTAGTTGGAATTGGTCTTGACCTCGTTTCTTTGCCTTGAATACGTCTTATTCTTCCATCGCAGTACTTGATGATGATGTGGTAGTTCGTTTGCTTCTTTTAAATATTTCTTCAAATGAATTGGTAGTTGATAATTATGGAGTAGTTCATTTGCATATTCTAAGTATGTGTTCAAATGAATTAGTAGTTGACGATGTTGGATTTGACATCTTTGAATGAAAAAATAAATAGTACAGAAAGATTTCTTTAAATAAAGTATATGATAGAGAATAGGATATCCACTATATACACAAGGGGACAACGGCTACAGTTTCAAAAAAATCTAGCCATTAGAGCCAAAAAAAAAGAAACAAAAGCCGAGAGTAATTGGAGTATATATATAAAAGAATATAGTCTGATTGTAGTAATCAGGCTATATGGTAAATCTACGATTGCAGATTCATACTTTCCAAAAAAAAAAACTCAAAGATGGTGTCACAATCGGTCAACATAGTACTAATGTAAACTGATTATGGGCGATATTTTTCGTGTTTGATGAACAACAACAACAATCGGTTTTACGCTAATGCACACATAAACTGATTCTTGTTGATTTTCAAAAAACAAATGATGAGGAAATTTTAGAGAATCATAGTTAAATCATTCATGAATATCTCTTATAAGGAATGGGTTCAAGGGATTTGACTCAATCAATCAAAAAAAAATTCCCTGAAAATATTGTTCGAATATCCTATAAAAAAAGTTGAATTGTTGCTTGGGATTAGGTTTTAGTTTTTGATTTTGATAGAAATTAAAAAAAATATATATATTTTGATCAAGGATTGTTAATGGAAATGAATTTGGTTTTGTATTTATTTAGCATAACTAGAATTATTAAGATTAGTGTAGAGGATAGTTTAGTATTTTCATACGCTTTAGACACTCCTTTTCATCCAAAAAGTCGGGATCAAAATTCTCATAGGCCCCAAATAATTCACCTATCCCCCAAACTAGATAGTTTTTTTTTTCATTTTTTTTCATGATATGTAATCTCTTTCTTTCCTAATAAATAAACTAATTAATTCTCTCATGGGTTTGACAAAATTACAATAATATCAAATTGTTTATTCTCTTGATTCATTTACATTCATAGATTTCATATACTTTTTTTTTCGGAAAAAAGGCAAGCATAATATATTAATAAAAAGTTCCAATTTGAAATCACAGGAGTTACAAGAGCCAATACAGATCATCTTAGATAATAGAACATTAATAATCAAGCTACCAACATTATCAAAATATTTCCTCTACAAATACTGATTATAAGAATCATCTTCTTCTACTAATTCTACCATCCCAGTAATCCAGTAACACAGTAACATGTTAAATGTCCTAACTTGTTTTGTTAGAAACAATAAAACTACACAGGACTACAAATTGCAGCTGTGTAGGGATCATGAGATGACCCAACCATTTCTCAGGGTTTTCAATCCAAAAGTAACAATTTGAATTAACTAAACTAAAATAACATAGATTTACCGGGTCGGTTGGAATCGGTGTGAAGAAATTTGGATATGTCTGAATTTGCATATGTATCAGAGTCTTGGTGGATGTTGTTCGTGTCTTGGTGTGTTTTGTTGTTATATGTATCATGATGTCTATTGTTGTTGCTTCAATTGTTTCTGAGGTTGCAGTTGTTGCCAGAGATCTTGAGTTGGTAGCTGCAGTCGATAATGTTGCCACTAAAAATTGAACTCTTCTACAGAGAATTAAAAACCAACTTTTGGTTCAATCACTACTGTTCACATACACAAATCAGAGAAAAATCCAAAAGTAATTAACCAAAAGAAACAAAGGAGATGAAGTGCAAAATCAGCTAAAGCTAGCAAACCAAACTCTAAGAAGGATTAAACTTTAAGAGTAAGAATAAATAAGCAAAACGATTCAAAAGAGGCCAAAAGATAGGTCTGAATCCAAATAGGTCAAATTCAGAACCAAAACAAAAGGATAAACATCCAAAGAGGGTTTTAGTTATCTTAGTTTTGCTGAAGTAGCTTGCTCTTTTGGAAACACCTTTTACTATAAAATTAGACCACAACAAGGAACGAAAAACCAAGAGAGAAATAATATCAACAAGGAAATCTAAAAAACCAACGAGAATCAAAAGGTAAAACTTGGATAGAGCTAGATTTAAAGCTCCAATCTTAAAATAGACTAAAATTAAAACAACATTGAAGCCTAAATGTTACTACTAAAGAATATAACTATATAGGAGAAGATGATAAAGTGTAAAAGATTAGCTACGGTATGTTCTGCTCAGATCTGCTCCGATGGAGCCAATCTGAGTGGTGACGATCCTTAGGGTTTGGGTTTTCTTCTGCTTAGATTTCATAATACGAGTGTCCATATTCTAGCCAAATGCCCAAAATTCAGAAATAAACAGTTATAGAGTTTTTAATCCAATATAAGATTAAAAAAAAAAAAAAAAAAAACTAGTACTCCGTATGTTGGTTTCATTGTCCCACCCCCACAAAATTTGGTTCCATATCATCTAAATATAGGATGACTCAAATATCTCATCGATAACATTATTGCATCAGATTCCTCTATAACCATCCTCTCACATGTATTCATTTTAAGCGGGTTTTATCACTTTTATACGGAATTTGTTAAAGGGAGAGCAAAAAGCGATATGAGGAGAGTAGTTGACTCACTGACTAATGCCTATTTGATATATATTATTGATTATGACAAAACTACCCTTACTAAAAACACCGACCAACCACACGAAGCTCACCCCCATTTTACAAACTACTCCTCGACCGACCGATGATCCGAAAAAAAAAAGTTCTTCACCATTGTCGTAACTTTTTTTAAACATATGTATGACTGACTATATATCACGTAGATTAGGCCTTCCCTTAATTTATGAATATCTGCACATCGAAATATTTCTTCACTGATTTGGTGCTCAAATTCATCAAAATCAAGAAAACACAATCAAAATATATGAAAAGTTAAAAAGATATTTTAAGAACATGAACTAAAATACAAGAACATGAAGACTTGCCATGCAAAAATTGTCCGAGAAAAGACTTAACGAAACTAAACTTAGATTTCAACTTGTTTTTTTTTTTAACGAATTAAGTTTGTTTGGTTTGTTTCTTTTTTGTTTGAATATGTAAAATCCTTATTAGGTCAAACCTTTTGATGCAAATTTTGTTAGAGCATTGCTCGGTCGAACTCGCAAGCGTTGCCATCTCAAGCTTGTTTGTCAATGTTAGTAATTAAAACTATAAGTCTTGATTTCTAGTCTACTTATAGTCATGTCCAGGACTAGGATAGATTGTGTAGTTGAGCATTAGACTTCACGTCGTTCATCAATTGAAGACGAAGAACTACTAAGGCGAGCTTGTGGAACTTCATCAACAAAAAGCGGGGTCTAACAACCTCACCCAATATTTCAATTAGAAATCTGTATGGACTAACTCTAATATACTTTTAAGAGAATCAACTAGATAGTCAGTCTCAATCTTAATAAAAAGTATACCAAGGAGTTAATATCTCTATCTCTCGATTTGATCTATAGTCAAGCCAATAACTATTTGCGAGTCTTTATCAAATACAAAAGATATAAACTTGGATGGTATCAAAAACCAATATCCAAGGATCAATCAATTTCCAATCAACAACTGGCCGATTGTTAGCCGAGCAAAAATAAATTCACTTTCTTACTTAACTAAAATAAAAGTAGTATGCGATAAGAAAGAGTTCGTATCCACAGAGAGGCTTTTGTTGTTATGCAAATTTCAATTTCTTAGTAACCAATGGGGGGGTTTTGATATTTCAAAGTAATAAAATAAATTGAAAGCAAATTAATAATAAAATTAATCAATAAGGAGAACATATTGATCACGTGATAGTTTCATTCACAAACATATATTTTCATTAATGACTAGAATTGAAATTTTAATCTCTCATTTACTAAAAGTCTTAGGATACCTTGATCGCAAGTATATCCCGCTAATTCCATGATTTCATCACAACCATATTAAAAGATGTATATGTGAATTCTTCCTAGAAAGCAACCTAAAGTGTAAAAGCACAATTAGATTTAACTCCCTAAAAGCAATAAGTTATATGGAATAAGACTAATTAAGGCAATCAAAATGTGTAAAAACACTAATTCGATTTAACCCAATTTATGATTCATATGAAATTATAGAGATGTATCACTACAAGGAATAATGGCAATATGATACTAAGAATCAGGGATAAACAACGTTTTCGAATTGAAAACCCTAATATAGCTCTAGATATGAAAGTAAATCGGATTGATTCCGGACTCAACCAAACAAACAATCAAATCATAACAATATAAACCATGAATCATAAACAATAAAGTATTGAGACAACACTAATTCATTGATTCAAATATTATTTGTGAAATCCACTTTATATCCCATAACCAATAATAAGTATTTAGTTACTCATATTTTTTGGATTCAACATAATCATAATCAATTATAAAACTGAAAAAGATCAAAAATAAACGAAAGCAAACCCTAGTTGCTGATCTCCTTCCAAACTCCCGTAGAAAAAGATATCCCCAAAAGAATAGAAACTTTTCCCTTTTATAGCTTTTCAACTTTCCAAAATTAGGTCTTCAAAGCCCAAAGTCCAATAACAAGAAGTCCACCAAGCTCATGTGTGTGAAAAACCCATGTGAAAATATGTCCCAAAAACTACTCGCCGGAAAAATGGTGCAATGGCCGGAAGTTAGCCGGAATCTGGCCATAAAAGTATCTTAGGTGACCGGAAAAGTCCACCCGGTCATCAGTCAAACGAGTTAAATCGGTGGGGTCAACTGAGTGAACTCGGGTCAAGCACCGAGTCATACTAAGTTGACTATATAACTAGGCTGGTTGGTCTCTAGGCCAGAGCTGTTGCATAGGCCAAACTATGTTGTGCATCATATCCAGCCATGATGGCTATGCATTCCATTCCACCAGATTACAGCTGCAACTTCCACTACCACTTCAAACACATCTCAGTTCATCTGAACCGTTTCTAATCCATGTCCAGCTCTCACTATCACAACCAATGTTCATTACAAACCCAAGACAAAACCTGTTGCATCTCTGCCTCAAGCCATTAATCCACACATTCAATTCCAGAACAACATTACCAGCTCTTAGGCACAACTGCACTATCAGTACACTTCAGATCCCCATAGCTCAACTGTGCGCAGGCCATACATCCATTACTTAACCCATTCACAAATACTCAAAAACAGTAGCTTCTGAGTCCCTTGACCATACACTTCTCATAAACACCAGAACCATTTCCTGCAGTTCAATGCTTGTCCTTGCAGTGTCTTGCATTCAAACCTAGCTTCTCAGCTCCTTCACTGCCTTCATAACCTACATCAGCAACACCAGCTCTGTCTCAATACCATTATCATTACTTACATCTGTATTACCACCAGTTCCGTCACTCATTTCCATCACTTCCAACTTCAGTTAACCTGCAATTGCACCTACAACTTCATCTATGCGTTAACAACAACTCTGCTCCAACTACCAAATACCCATATCATAAATGCAACTGCCATTCTCCAATCCATTGCACTAAACCCATGGACAACAATACACAATCCCTGCACCTGCAATATCCTTGGCATCCATATCCATTGCCAGAATAACCAACAGCTGCAATTGCTCACCTTATTCACTACAACAAACTTATTTCTTCCACGATTCAGATTCAGTCACACCTCTAGAGATTCATATCATTACACACTGTCACAAACTCACAACCCTTGTGATTCCAGCTCTCCTCTCAATACCAAACCAACCTTCAGCTTCATCATAACCTAGAATAATTGCACTGCCAACCCACCAACACCATCTTATACCCTTTATATCATGCTGCAATCAGCTCCAGGATCAACCCCACAAACATCTGTTGTAAACACCACCATGAGCTGCCATCAATTTCTTGTTCTTCTGTAACTTCACACAATCCACCAACACAATTTCAGCTACAACAACGAGTAATCCATAGCGCATTCTTATCATTCAATGCTAGCCACCACCATTCTTCTATTGCAGAAGCAAGAGCTAACATTCACGACAAATAACATCTGTAGCTACTCATCATGCCAGGCTGAGTTCTCACCTGCAATACCAATCTTGTTCAAGGTTATGGCTTCACTGTAACCTCCATTCCTTGCTCTGCTCAACACCTGCAACTCAGTTTCTTCACTTTCAAACCCATTGCAAATTACAACACCCACACAACATCAGAATTCAATCCACTCTTGCAACTCAGACAAACACAATCACCACCATTCCTTCACATATGTATCTTATTTCCTTCTCAGAACTCATCACCAACACATAGCAGTACCACCAACTTACCCTCACCATGTTCTTCTCAGCCATTTCAGCTACACAATTAAGCATACTCCAAAATAAGTTCAACTCCTAGATGCAACTACACAGCCAGCTCCCTTCACTGTCACAGCAAAACAACATCACCAGCACACTTATTCCATTTTCTTGTCATGTACCTGTAACCAACAACATCACATTCTGGAGCTTCACCTGTCCTAAGTATTCATCTAAGTTTTCATGCCAAACTCCATAACTTCTTCTCCTCAAATTCAAACCAAACCAAATCTTTCTCAGATACCAACACCATGAGCCATTACAGATTCTCATCATATGCTACTGCAACCAATATCATTACAACCCTTAACTGCATCTGCATAATTTCTTCTCAAACTTCATTGATTCTCTACCATCTTCAGATCTTACCTGCAGTTCACAATACCACCAGCTACTTCTCCTAGTTCACTAAATTTAAACACCCCTTCACAGCTCAAGCCATACCAATTTCCTCCATCTGAAATTCAAGAGCAACACACGACATAACCCCCCATCTATTTACTGTTGATTTCATCACAGAAACTCTTTGATTCGAATCCCAATTATTCTGTTCTTGATCTCATCTCAACAAACTAATTTCTGTAGTTCAATCAACATCTGCTTCTTCTTCCTTTGTAACTACTCAGAATTACCACCACAATCTTCTTATTCTCATCAATTTCATCTCAAAACAGTCTTCAATCCTAATAATCTCTCGATCTGCAGCTTCACGATCTCCCCTATCCATCTGAAACTCAGTCATCAATTTTAATCAACATAGAAACCCTAACTCAAAATTTCTCTCCATTTCTCCTTCTCTGTCAAATCATCAAACCCATCTCCTAAATCAAACCAATTTCAACCAATTTCTCCATCAACAGAAACTCCGATTTCTTTACCAGCAGCCGTTACAGCCACTATCCTCTGACCTTGAAACGAAATGATTGAGAGAAATGATTTTCTATGAAATCTAGGGCTAGGTAATGATGAAAAATGATAAAGGTACCCAGCTGTGGTGGTTAAGGGCTAACCAGCTCAAACATGGCTTGTTGGTTTTAGAAAACCGACAACTTAATTCTCAGTTTAATTGTCAGTTCTAGGGGACTGACAGTGTAATTTCCTCCTTTTTCACGAGTAATTTCCTCCTTTTTCACGACGTAGTCTTCTCCAAATATCTCCAGTGAATTGACATTCTATCTCTTTATGCTCCAAATGGACTTTTTCTACTTCTTTTGCTCCCAATGACTCCATTGCACCTAATAACTCAAAACTAAACATAAGAGATGCAATTCACAAGGATAAAAGCAAAGAAAGCATAAATACTAGATATAAAATTAGGTGTTTTACAACACCTATCAACAACAAAAGGTTGGATTTCACAAATGATCGATACAACGCACAACCTGTGATATTTCAATTATATAACAAAATATAAGGCGAAATAGAAATAACACAGACACCAGAAATTTTGTTAACGAGGAAACCGCAAATGCAGAAAAACCTCGGGACCTAGTCCAGATTGAACACCACAATGTATTAAGCTGCTACAAATACTAGCCTACTACAAACTAACTTCGGTCTGGACTATAGTTGAACCCTAATCAATATCACACTGATTCAAGGTACAGTTGCGCTCCTTACATATCTGATCCCAGCAGGATACTATATACTTGATTCCCTTAGCTGATCTCACCCACAACCAAGAGTTGTTACGACCCAAAGTCGAAGACTTGAATAAACAAATCTGTATCACACCGAAAACTCTACGATAATAGATAAATCTATCTCCAACAGATTAACCTATGAGTTTTGTTCAGTATTTTGATAAACTCAAGGTAAACAAGAACCAATCAATAACCCAGACTTATACACCCGAAGAACGGCCTAGAATTATTGATCACCTTACAATAATCTAAATCGTATGGTAGCGAAACTAGATATTGCGGAATCACAAATGATAAGATGAATATGTTTGTGATTTTTTTTTATCTTGCCCTATCGGAGATATAATCTCAAGTCAATTATTCAATGAAACTCGTACGATAGAAAATGGCAAGATCAGATCGCTCAACTACAAGAGAAGTAGTTTCGGCTGGCTTCACAATCCCAATGAAGTCTTCAAGTCGTTAATCGACAGGGTCTCGAGAAGAAACCTTCGATTAAAGGAGAACCGACTCTATCAAAACCAACTAGTATCACACATGAGGTGTGGGGATTAGTTTTTCCAGTTGCTAGATGTCTCCCTTATATAGTTTTCAAATCAGGGTTTGCAATCCAAGTTACCTTGGTAACAAAGCATTCAATATTCATCGTTAGATAAAAAAACCTGATTTATCCAAGCTAATATCTTTCAATCCTTAGATCGAAACTTAGCTTGTCACACACACACGAAATGTATTTCATTTAGGTTTGAGTAACCGTACCTAAACGAGTACATTTAGTTGGTTCACAAATGGTTGACCAATGGTTAGCCATATGAGCACTTTCATATCAACCGTATTCATCTTTCTCATAACCAGTTCAAATAACTCATAAGAACTAGTTCAAGAGTTGTTCAATTGCAAGGAAATCTTATGTAACTACACAAGACACAATTGAAGCAAAATCGTTTTGATTCACTTGAATCAATTTATGAACAAATATGAACACAACCTCATTCTTAAAAGTTAAGAGAGAAATAACCATCCCTTATCGAAAGAAATTCGGGTTCAGAGTGATCGAAAGTCTCGACTCTGCCTCACAAGAAAGGGTTTTATGAAATTGCTCTTAATAATAAACAGCTCTTTATGGGTCACACATGTGTCCAGGTAGGAATGAAGAGAGAATCCTGCGACACGTTGAATAGTATGATGGCAAACCTTCCGAATTATTTTGAAAACCCACATCTTTTATTCATTTTGAAAACCCTTTTTATGACGATCTCTAAGAAAGGAAATCAACCACTTAACGAAGGTGGGAATATGCTTACTTACCTCATTATCCGTTCGGCGTGCAGTTAGCACCACTCTCACAATATCAATAGAAACATCTTCGGTCTTCAATCCTTATCTTCGTCTTCGGTCTTCAACTCTTGATGATAACTCTTGAACTTCGTGGAATCTTGACAATGTAACTCTTTCCTCTAATTCTTGTTGCTTGAAACTTCATTATAGATATTTATTCTTCCATTGGCTTTATTAAATGAATACAAAACCAAAAATGAACTAAACAAACCAAAATATGATGTAATTAATATATTTTTTTTTAATGCATGATAAATAAAGTAAATACAAAATTAAAACTAATGATGAACCTAATGAACTTTTCTCTTGTCTCTTTTTTTTAAGAGAAACCAAAACAAATACAAATAAAATAAAAATAAAAATAAAAATGCAAGTACAAATGCCATGGTGTAAGTACCTTACCGCTTGATTCTTCACAACTTGTATGTCTCGATATCATAAACTTCTTGAATTCTCATCTTGATAATCTTCACTCTTGTACAATAGTCTTCAACTTGTAAAATTTTTGCTCCTTGTCTTGTTGTTATACTTGAATCTGAAATCTGCTTATTTCTGTACCGTTGCTTGTAAACCTTGAACGTCTTCAAGTTTCCTTCGAATTTGTGATGCTCCTCTTGTTGATGATGATGGTGTTTCTATGGACATGTTGGTGTAGAGAGATATAAAGTGGATGGTGCTAACTGCGAACAAGATTACAAGTGGTATGTAAGTTATCAATTCGATGTCACCATCATGATTGATAAAATAGCACTCAAGAGATCAAAATAGTGCTTCTATTAGTGGGAGGTTGGGTAGCTCACCATTCTACCCGGAGTTTACGTACGGTGACACACACTCTAAAAGCACAAATTTAGACAAGTACAAAGAAATGAAGGTCAGTGCCTCTCATGATGTAACATGGGTAGTCTCCACTATAGGGGACCACTACTCTACTATCGAATTCAGTATGCACCTTATTTGCCACTGGCATGGTTAAATCCAACTTTAACTCTCATACAAGTAAGAAACCCGATCATGTTCTCTGTCATCTCTAAGTTCAGTCACTCTTATGAGAATCTCGATGTAATCTTAGCGACACGTATACTACTAGCCCTTAACCCGTGCCATAACGGCATGGTCCATGATGTTGGTTTATTTTTAATATATCGTATAATTTATGTCCCGAATACTTATCAACTCCTTATGATTTAATATGTGTTTGTCATAAAAATAGTTCGGATTTTCCTCTGTTTTTTTCTTTGTTTTTTCCTTTAATATTTTACCGCCGGAGATTTGCTCAAATGAAAGAAATATAATGTTAACATCCAGTCACTTTTTTATTTAGGTTCATTGCTTATAAGAAGATAATGCTCTACATGAACATGGAAGTTTAAATATCTTTTTGGAAATATGTCGTCAGCAGCGCTCATCTCAGTGAAATCAACTAATCAATATCGTCCATCAAAGTCTCCACATGCTCCTATTTCGCTCCAGCTGACTCATCTATCATGGTCATGTTGTCGATCCTCCAAATAGGCAGAGAATAGTATTTTTTTTTGATGAAGTTTCCGTCGTCAAAAAGACCACATATGGATGTTCCGTCGCCGAATAAGTTGATGATGAATATTCCGATGTATATTCCATCGTCGGACACAACCAAGATGAAGATTTCGTCGTTGGAGAGCATGGAGAGCATCACTATTGATTTTAAATCTCAACCCAATAACCAAGAATCGCCATTAAAGAGAAAATAAACCTTAAAAGAGTAGATAAAACCACCAAAATGGTGTAGATAAGTAGAAAACATAATAAAAACCAAACTAATCTACTAACTAACCTACGTAGATGATGTCGATCCACCATTTTAGTTAGCCATATTATGTTTTTGACTAACTTTAAACTTGATGTCATCTTCTACTGTAAACTTTATGTGATTTCAGAATCGAAATAGTTATACCTATTTCATTCGTATTAATTAATCCATTGTATATCCCAACAATTTTTCTACAACAATTCCTTTCTTTTGTCGTTTCCGGACCATCGGTAGCCATTATTGTCAAACGCAATCTGTCTAATTTTTGTTGATGTTATGTATTTGCAATGTTCATTTTTCTTAAATAAATAGATTGTGGAAAAACCAAAAAAAAAAAAAAACATAAGTACATCGGGTCTAAGTTACTATATCCAAAATACCCTGGACACTGCTTTTGGTGCCTTGTTTCCTCAAATTCCTCGTTGCATTCTAGACAGTACATGCAACACCAATCATTTGCGAAGTGAGCTATTTGCGCAAGTGTGGTCAATGTATCCCTTGCCTATAATAATAATAACAACACGTCAATTTTTATTCAAGGCATCCAGTTGTAAATGGTATGAATCTAATAGATTTGAATTATACCTCAATCTTAGATATCACCTTCTTCTCACATAACATAGCAATTGAGGAAGGACAAATCTTGACCACTCTTTACATAGGCAGAGTTAGCCAAACTATGTTTTGCAATTGTCATGCGTGAAAATTATTATTAATCCATATTTTAGTCAGCTCCTATCGAAGCCGATATAATTAGTCATATAGAAAGTTAATCTTAAATTTTTGACCTTATCTCTTGACCAAATTATTGAAGTATTCTCAGTCATGTTCTGCTTTGTGTGATCTACCCATCTGTGTCTACTCTAACTTCTAACCCAGTGAATGAAACCTATACATATTGATCCGTAATTTGATATTGTTGATTTGTCATCAAGAGGTCGCATGATTTGAGAATGTAAAATATAAAAAATATTCTATAAACATCGGAGGCGAAATTTAGATTTATGATTTAGAGTTTTTTATGATGATTTTGATGAACAAACATATTTTTCAAACAAATATTTTAGAATGCAAATACATTTTCCCGGTCAATAAGGTTTTATATCGGGAATTGAGTGAAAGTTGTTGTCTTTGTAGGTAGTTGCGCGAAACAACTCGACATTGATGGTCTTTCAGGAAAAAGAATGTAATAGTACTTGAGAGAGCAGTAATGTTCTCTTACGTGGGTACACCAATTGCCTTTATATAATACGGGTGATCGAACAGTCATGATCATATTGTCTTATACGTTCCGGTATCATCCTCGAAATATTTGGTTTCTGTCCTTATCAATCGTGCTAAAAACAACCAATGACATCTTTCACAATACAATGTTGCATGTTTTATGAAGATTATTTTTTTACTTTGTCAATAAAACTCACTAAAAAGCAAAAACTATTATTATACACTACTATTACCAACTCCCACCACCATAAAAACCATCCACCGCCACTATTTCTTCCACCAATAGTAATGTTACCGCCTCTACCATTGACAACCCCCCACCACCTTTTATACTAACCCTACTTCCACTACCACCATTATAATTAATATAGTTTCTAGTAAAATTATTTATTAATAAAATTATGTTTTTATGTTAGATTATTAAAGGGACATTTATAATAAAAATTTAATTAATCATTATGAACAATCAATGAGACACTAATTAATAAAACGCTTAAAAATGGTTTAAGTGGAACAAACCCCAGCGGTAAATTTATCTTTCGCAAGGAAAAATCCTGACCACTCTTTATATAAACAAATCGATAATAAATAATTTCATATGTTCTGATCTTGATTCACGTCGTTCGTTTAGTTATTACATAAGGCAATTGATTGCACCAATTTTTTAAAATGGACACGTGTTTTATCGAGTTTATTTTAACATTAGAATAATCAACCACGTTTTATACTTTATAATATAACGTTACACATTTTATGGCGTTACGAAATTAGCATAATATGTTTTTGTTCACCAATACCCGTCACCACCATAAAACCATATGAATCCACTTTTTTTATCCACCACCACTTAGTAGTGGAGCCAAGGATTGACTAACCCGGCTCTAACCCCTTAAATTTTTGATAACTACATAAAAAAATTAGTTTATTTTATAAATAGTACTTTGTCCATGTATATTTATGGTTTAGTCTACCAAAGTTTACATGTTTCTTTAAAAAGAAAAAAAAAAAAGCCTCCTCAATGTCAATTTTTGACTCCACCACTGCCACTATCACTTCCGCCCATCCCATGTAGGTTGTTGGACGTGATTCTAATTTTCAATCACAAATGCCATTATGATGTTTAGATTGAACAAAATTTTGTCAATTGATTAGTTTCATTATTTATTTTTTCCGTGTATATATTTTTTTTGTATTGCAATCAATTATATTTTAACATTAAAAAATCATGATTTATATGATATAGTACCAAAAATAACAGGGGTACCACTTGGGTGATCCAACTACGATCATGAAAATGTTGTCTTGTATGATATCATCCCTGAAATATATGGTACCTTCCTTTATCAAAAGTGTTAAAAACAACCAACCACATCTTCCACACTACGATGTTATCGATGTTGTAACGACAACATAAAATTAATATTGTCCATCATTACTCACCAGCATTCACCGTCATTAATTCTTCCACCACAAACCAGGGGCATAGCCAGGATTTTGAGAAGAGAGGGAGAAAAAATTCTTGACAGGCAGGAAACATGTGAAAAATGGACTTTGTATCCCATTTTACAATAAAAGAACAAAAATAAATATAATTGTGCTTGGCTCCTCCCTTAACCACCACTAATCTTTTGGCCTCCACCTCTTCTACTACTCATTGTTGCAGAAAATGTCTATTGATATTATTTTTCAAAATTACTTATTAATAGAAATAAATATTATAACTAATTAAGAAAACATTTATAATTAAAAAATGATTAGTCATTTATTATGACCAATTAGTGAAACACTAATTAATAAAACACTTTATAATGAATAGATTATTTATTATGTGCAATTAGTGAAACACTAATTAACAGACCAATTATGGTATTTAAGTTGAACAAACCACCACTGTTGATTTATCTTTTCTATCAGTTCCAACCAAGGTGGAACAATGGTTAGAGGCCACTCTTATGACACAATAGGTCATGAGTTCGAACCTCCCCGTTATAATTTTTGAAATTCCATATCTTCACTTGAGTATTCATTTTTCATTCATAATATTGGAATTAACACCATGTGTGCGACTTGTAGGGTGTGGCAGGGAGAACCACAGCCATTGATTTATCTTTCTCACGGACAAATCCTGACCACCACTAACAAAGGAAAACTTAGCCTAGCTTTTTTTTGTATTCTTGATGTGACTCTAAACTAACCAAAAGTTGGAGTTTTTCATGCACTAATTTACACAAAAGTTGAAAATTTTGAAAAAAATTACAATGCAAATGCTTAACCACTCCCCCACACTTAAACTTTACATTGTCCTCAATGTAAATTGAGTCATCCAAAGTAAGTCAAGGTGGGAAATCATGCTTGAAATATGACAAGAAATCAGAAAAAATAAAATACAAGATAAGAAAATAAAATAAAAACAAGACAAGAAAATGAAAATGAAAATAAGACGAGATATTCATCCTATGGGTTGCCTCCCATTTAGCGCTTGGTTTAAAGTCGTCATCCCGACTATCTCCTTCCTTTCTATGACTCCTCCAGAGGGAGTGCATCCACAAAATTAGCTCTTTCCACCACTTCGGAAATGAAATTCTCATAATATGGTTTCAACCGGTGCCCTTTAACTTTAAGTTCCTTGCCTGTAGCTATGCTACGAATTTCTACTGCACCATGAGAAAACACATTAGTAACAATAAAAGTTCCAATCCAACGTGACCTTAATTTACCCGGAAATAAATGCAAGCGAGAATTAAACAAAAGCACTTTCTGCCCAACATAAAATTATTTTCTTGAAATCATAGTATCATGAAATGCCTTTGTTTTCTTCTTGAAAATTCGTGAGCTTTCAAATGCATCATTGCGAAGCTCTTCTAGCTCTTGGAGTTGCAACTTCCTTTGCTTTCCAGCCCCATCCATCTCCATGTTGCATTGCTTAATCGGCTAAAACGCTTTATGCTCAATATCCACGGTAAGTGACAAGGTTTACCATACACAAGCCTAAAGGGAGACATCCCGATAGGTGTCTTGTATGCGGTTCTATAAGCCCACAAAGCATCATTAAGTCGCATGCTCCAATCTTTCCTTGTTGGATTCACCGTCTTCTCTAGAATGGATTTAAATCCTGGTTAGAAACCTCGGCTTGTCCATTTGTTTGGGGATGATAAGGTGTTGCAATCTTGTGCGACACATTGTGCTTCTTCAACAAGCTTTGTAAAATCCTGTTTTTGAAGTGAGAACCCCCATCAATAATTATGGCTATTGGAATTTCAAACCTTGCAAAAATATTAGCTTGCACAAAACCTGAAACAACTTTGGAATCATTAGTTGGGGTGGCCTTAGCTTCCACCCATTTAGAGACATAATCAACAACAAATAAGATGTAATAATTCCCATGAGTGTTGACAAAAGGACCCATAGAATCAATACCCCATACATCAAAAACTTCAATAAATTGAATAAAAGTTTGTGGCATTTGATTTCGGGCACCTAGATTGCCTGTTCTTTGGCACCTATCACAAGTTGTACAAAATGTGTATGCATCCTTAAACAAGGTTGGCCAATAAAAACTGCTTTCAAGTACCTTGTGAGCGGTTCTTTTACTTCCAAAATTTCCTCCGCAAGCATAGGAGTGGCAAAATGACAAGAGAGAATTAAACTCAGATTCGGGAACTCACCTTCTTATTACGTGGTCGCTGCCATGTTTCCATAAGTATGGATCATCCCATATGTATTGGTTCCCTAACCGCTTAAGTTTGTCCCTCGCAGCACGAGACCAGTTCTTTGGGATTTGTTTAGTTACCAAGTAATTCACAATGTCAGCATACCATGGTTCTCCACAAGCAATTGAGAATAGTTGCTCATCTGGGAAACTTTCAGGTAATGGGATAGCTTCCTTGTCTACAGCAAGACGGCTCAAGTGATCTGCAACGGTGTTCTCAATTACTTTCTTGTCTTTGATTTCAATATCAAACTCTTGCAAGAGTAAAATCCATCGTATGAGCCTTGGTTTCACTTCTTTCTTCATTAGCAAGTACCTAAGTGCTGCATGGTCAGAAAAGACAACAACTTTTGTACCAATTAGATAAGAGCGAAATTTTTCCAAAGCAAAAACAATCGCTAACAATTATTTTTCAGTGGTTGTGTAGTTTTGTTGGGCTTCATTTAACGTTCTAGAAGCATAATAAATAGCATGAGGTATCTTCCCCACACGTTGCCCAAGCACTGCACCAACCGCATAGTCACTTGAATCACACATGAGCTCAAAAGGCTTGCTCCAATCCGGTGGTTTAATGATAGGGGCTGAAATCAAAAGTTCTTTCAAACGATTGAATGCCGCCAAACACTTTTCATCAAAGTTAAAAACAATATCTTTTTGCAATAAGTTACAAAGTGGTGATGCTATCTTGGAAAAATCCTTGATAAATCTACGATAAAAACCTGCATGACCAAGAAAATAAAGTATCTTCCTCAACGTAGTGGGAGGGGTTAGATCACGAATAAGGCCTATCTTATATTTATCAACTTCCAAGCCCTTAGAAGATATTATATGGCCTAAAACAATGCCATGAGTTACCATGAAATGACACTTCTCCCAATTCAGCACAAGGTTTGTTTCAACACATCGTTCAAGGATTAATGACAAGTTGTTCAAACAAAGGTCAAATGAATCACCAAAGACACTAAAGTCATCCATAAAAACTTCAATGATGTTTTCAACATACTCGGAAAAGATACTTACCATACACCTTTGAAAGGTAGCTGAAGCATTGCACAAGCCAAAAGGCATCCTTATACAAGCAAAAGTGTCGAAAGGACAGGTGAAAGTGGTTTTATCTTGATCCTCCGGTGCTATCACAATCTGATTGTAACCTGAATAACCATCAAGAAAATAATAATACAAATGTCCAGCTAAACGTTCAAGCATTTGATCAATAAAGGGTAAAGGAAAGTGATCCTTCCTAGTATTGGCATTCAACTTTCTATAATCAATAAAAACCCTCTAACCGGTTTGCACACGAGTCGGGACAAGTTCGTTCTTATCATTCTCTACCACCGTTACACCTGATTTCTTTGGTACGACTTCTACCGGGCTCACCCACTTGCTATCGGATATGGGGTAGATAACACCCACTTCCAAAAGCTTGAGTATCTCCTTTTTCACAACTTCCATCATGGGAGGGTTCAAACGACGTTGCACTTCCCTTGTAGGCTTTGTATCGTCCTCCAAACGGATCTTGTGCATACAAACGGCAGGTCTTATACCCTTGATATCAGCGATTGTCCATCCTATGGCCATCTTGTACTTCCTTAGCACCCTTAGAAGTTTTTGCTCCTGTAATTCACTAAGCTCGTTAGAAACAATCACAGGTAACTCTTTATTATCACCCAAGTACAAGTACTTTAAGTGACTTGGGAGAGGTTTCAATTCCAACTTTGGAGATTTAACAATAGAATGTAAAATATTTTCATGAATGCATGGTAAAGAAATAAAAGAGATATTATGAGTTTTCGGACATCCTTGTAGTGAGTTAAGATCACCAAGGTCTTCATTGACTTCATTACCACACTCTACACCATTATCCATAGGTGTAGTTAAAACGGTTTCCAAAGCATCATCACCATTCAATTCAAACACTTGTTGTGCCAATGCATCCATAACATCAACGAAGAAACAAGAGTGGACATCACTAGGATATCTCATCATCTCGAAAATGTTGAAACGTATTATTTCTCCATCAAACTCCATAGTCAACGTTCCCTTGTCCACATCAATAATGGTTTTAGCCGTTTTCATGAAGGGACGTCCAATTAGCAATGGAAGAGATGAATCCGGTGAACCTTCATCCATCTCTAACACACAAAAGTCAGCTGGAAATACAAGTTGATTAACCTGCACAAGAACATCCTCAACAATACCCATTGGGTAGACATTAGAACGATCGGCTAATTGCAACACAATTCTAGCCTTTTTCAAAGGACCTAGATTAAGTGAATGATGCATGGATGCCGGCATAACATTAATGAATGCACCTAAATCCAACCTTGCTTTATTAAAATTTGTGTTACCAATTGTGACGGGGATGTCAAAGCTACCAGGATCCTTGCATTTCAGTGGGAGTTTGTGTTGTAAGATTGTCGAAGCATTCTCCCCCACACTTAGCACTTCATTTCCTTTAAGCCTTTGCTTATTGGTACATAAGTCCTTCAACACTTTTGCATACTTGGGAACTTGCTTGATAACATCAATGAGTGGTATATTCACACGAATCTTCTTAAGAACATCTAAAATCTCCTTTTCTAGTTCCGCCTTCTTAGAACTTGCAAATCTGCGAGGAAAAGGTATAGGAGGAACATAAGTAGGAATAAGAGTTTTAGAGTTAGGAATAGGTACCTCGGGTGTTTGGGGAATTTCATCCCTCTTTTCCTCCAAAACCGACTCCTTTAGAGCTTCTTATTCACCCAAATCGGCAACTTCGGGTTGCACAAGTTGTGTACCACTTCTCAACGTAATTGCATTGACACCCTCCTTTGGGTTGATAGGTTGAGAAGGGAGTCTCCCACTATTTTGTCCCTTCAATTTGTTGATATCAATCTCCATGGAGCCCACTTGAGTCTGCAACTCCTTGATAGCACTCTTAGTTTCTTGTTGGCTTTCTTTGAACATGGTAGAAATTCCTTGCATCATTGTTTAGAGCTTTACATCAATATCAGAACCTTGATTTTGCACCGATTGTTGTGCTTGCTGAAATTATTGTTGTTGCGATTGGAATTGTTGTTGTTGTGGTTGAAATTGTTGTTGTTGTGGTTGAAATCCACATGGACGGTTGAAATTGGGTTGTTGGACTGCACCTTGCTTGTTGGCATAGCTGAAATTTGGATGATCTCTCCATCCCGGATTGTAGGTGTTGGAGTAGGGATCATACCGTATTTGCTGATTTGGAAAGACCGCATTAGCTTGCTCCAACTCTTCACCATGTGAAGGTAAAATAACCGCAACCATCCTTTGCATCATTTGCTCCATATTATCCATCCTTTGATAACGATGTGATGATGATGAATCATTAACGTCATGCACTTTCCTAACCATTGGTTCACTTCTTGTGTAGAATTATTGTGAGTTTGCAGCCATGCTTTCAATCAACTCGGCAGCTTGGGCCACCGTCTTGTACACTAGTGCACCACCACCCGCTGAATCAAGAAGATATCTATCACTTGATTGAAGACCTTCGTAGAAATATTGGATTATCATAGCATCACTGAATTGGTGGTGTGGACAACTTGCCATCAATCTCTTATATCGCTCCCAACATTCATACAATGATTCTCCCATATTTTGCTTTATCCCACATATCTCTTTGCGAATTTGAGTATCCTTTGACGCAGGAAAATACCTCTATAGAAATAGTTTCTTCAACCCGTTCCATGTAGTGAAACTTCCATATGGCAAACAATACACCCAATCCTTAGCGTTGTCCACCATAGAAAATGGAAAAACTTTCAACATTGAACCATCGACATCAGTCTTCGCTGGAAGCATGGCCTTGACAATGGTATAGAACTCCATAAGATGCTTGTTTTGGTCTTCATTCACCATGCCATGTAACTTTGGTAACTCTCTAAGCAACCCCGACTTGATCTCGAAAGTTGAGTTTGTTTGGATACACCATTGTTGTGCATCAAGCCTATGAAAAGCCAAATCCTTGAGTGTACGGTTTGCATCACCCATTGCTTCTTCTTCTTCAACTAGTGGTTCTTCCACAAATGGAACCTCTTCTTCTTTTTCTTCTAGATGAAGAGCTTCGTGTTCTACTTCCAAGACTTGTTCTTCCGTTGTGTCTTGCCTTGGTTGGAGTATTATGCCTCTTCGAGTAGCTATCCCGCACCTTCGATAATTCCAATCTTTAGAAGCCATGGATTAGTACCTGAAAACAATTCTCGCAAACAAATGAGAAACAAGACAACAAACGAAAAGCAAATATGCAAGCAGAAATAATAAAAAGAAACTAAAAACTTAATAACAAGCCGTATGCCTCCCCGACAACGACGCCAAAATTTGGCCGGTTGTTAGCCGAGCAAAAATAAATTCACTTTCTTACTTAACTAAAATAAAAGTAGTATGCGATAAGAAAGAGTTCGTATCCACAAAGAGGCTTTTGTTGTTATGCAAATTTCAGTTTCTTAGTAACCAATGGGGGGTTTTGATATTTCAAAGTAATAAAATAAATTGAAAGCAAAGTAATAATAAAATTAATCAATAAGGAGAAGATATTGGTCACGGGATAGTTTCATTCACGAACATATATTTTCATCAATGACTAGAATTGAAATTTTAATCTCTCATTTACTAAAAGTCCTAGGATACCTTGATCGCAAGTATATCCCGCTAATTCCCTGATTTCATCACAACCACATTAAAAGATGCATATGTGAATTCTTCCTAGAAAGCAACCTAAAGTGTAAAAGCACAATTAGATTTAACTCCCTAAAAGCAATAAGTTATATGGAATAAGACTAATCAAGGCAATCAAAATGTGTAAAAGCCCTAATTCGATTTAACCCAAGTTATGATTCATATGCAATTATAGAAATGTATCACTACAAGGAATAATGGCAATATGCTACTAAGAATCAGGGGTAAACAACGTTTTCGTATTGAAAACCCTAATATAGCTCTAGATATGAAAGTAAATCGGATTGATTCTGGACTCAACCAAACAAACAATCAAATCATAACAATATAAACCATGAATCATAAACAATTGATTCAAATATTATTTGTGAAATCCACTTTATATCCCATAACCAATAATAAGTATTTAGTTACTCATAGTTTTTGGATTCAACGTAATTATAATCAATTATAAAAATGAAAAAGATCAAAAATAAACGAAAGCAAAACCTAGTTGTCGCTCTCCTTCCAAACTCCCGTAGAAAAAGATATCCCCAAAAGACTAGAAACTTTTCCTTTTATAGCTTTTCAACTTTCCAAAATTAGGTCTTCAAAGCCCAAAGTCCAATAATAAGAAGTCCACCAAGCTCATGTGTGTGAAAAACCCATGTGAAAATATGTCCCAAAAACTACTCGCCGTAAAACTGGTACAATGGCCGGAAGTTGGCTGGAATCCGGCTAGAAAAGTATCTCAGGTGACCGGCAAAGTCCACCCGGTCACCAGTCAAACGAGTTAAATCGGTCGGGTCAACTGAGTGAACTCGGGTCAAGCACCGAGTCATACCAAGTTGACTATATAACTAGGCAGGTTGGTCTCTAGGCCAGAGATGTTGCACAGGCCAAACTTTGTTGTGCATCATATCCATCCATGATGGTTGTGCATTCCATTCCACCAGATTACAACTGCAACTTCCACTACTACTTCAAACACATCTCAGTCCATCTGAACCATTTCTAAGCCATGTCCAGCTCTCAGTGTCATAACCAATGTTCATTACAAACCCAAGCCAAAACCTGTTGCATCTCTGCCTCAAGCCATTAATCCACATATTCAATTCCAGAACAGCATTACCATCTCTTAGGCGCAGCTGCACTATCAGTACACTTCAGCTCCCCATAGATCAAATGTGCTCGGGCCATACATCCATTACTTAACCCATTCACAAATACTCAAAAACAGTAGCTTCTGAGTCCCTTGTCCATACACTTCTCATAAACACCAGAACCCTTGCATGCAGTTCAATGCTTGTACCTGCAATGTATTTCATTCAAACCTAGCTTCTTAGCTCCTTCACTGCCTTCATAACATACATCAGCAACACCAGCTCTGTCTCAAGACCATTTTCATTACTTACATCTGTATCACCACCAGTTCAGTCAATCATTTCCATCACTTCCAACTTCAGTTAACCTGCAATTGCACCTACAACTTCATCTATGTTTTAACAGCAACTCTGCTCCAACTACCAAATACCCATCTCATAAATGCAACTGCCATTCTCCACTCCATTGCACTGAACCCATGGACAACAACACACAATCCCTGCACCTGCAATATCCTTGGCAGCCATATCCATTGCCAGAATAACCAACACCTCACCAACCCACCAACACCATCTTATACCCTTTATCTCAACACCAGCCATGCTGCAATCAACTCCAGGATCAACCCCACAAACATCTGTTGTAAACACCACCATGAGCTGCCATCAATTTCTTGTTCTTCTGTAACTTCACACAATCCACCAACACAATTTCAGCTGCAACAACGAGTAATCCATAGCGCATTCTCATCATTCAATGCTAGCCACCACCATTCTTCCATTGCAGCAGCAAGAGCTAACATTCATGACAAACAACATCTGTAGCTACTCATCATGCCAGTCTGAGTTCTCACCTGTAATACCAATCTTGTTCAAGGTTATGGCTTCACTGTAACCTCCATTCCTTGCTCTGCTCAATACCTGGAACTCAGTTTATTCACTGCCAAACCCATTGCAAATCACAACACCCACACATCATCAGAATTCAGTTCACTCCTGCAACTCAGACAAACACAATCACCACCATTTCTTCACATCTGTAGCTTATTTCCTGCTCAGAACTCATCACCAACACATAGCAGTACTACCAACTTACCCTCACCATGTTCTTCTCAGCCATTTCAGCTGCACAATTAAGCATACTCCAAAATCAGTTCAACTCCTAGCTGTAACTACACAGCCATCTCCCTTCACTGTCACAGCAAAATAATAACACCAACACACTTATTCCATATACTTGTCATGCACCAGTAACCAACAACATCACATTCTGAAGATTCACCTGTCCTAAGCATTCATCTAAGTTTTCATGCCAAACTCCATAACTTCTTCTCCTCAAATTCAAACCAAACCAAATCTTTCTCAGATACCAACACCATGAGACATTACAGATTCTCATCATATGCTATTGCAACCAATATCATTACAACCATTAACTGCATCTGCATAATTTTTTCTCAAACTTCAATAATTCTCCACCATCTTCAGATCACAGAAGAATTGTGGTTCGAATCGAAGAGTTTCACTGAATAATACCACCAACTACTTCTCCTTGTTCACTGAATTTAAACACCCCTTCACAGCTCAATCCATACCAATTTCCTGCATCTGAAATCCAAGAGCAACACACGGCATAACCCCCATCTATTTACTGTTGATTTCATCACAAAAACTCTTTGATTCGAACCCCAATTCTTCTGTTCTTGATCTCATCTCAACAAACAAATTTCTGTAGTACAATCAACATATGCTTCTTCTTCCTTTGTAACTGCTCAAAATCACCACCACAATCTTCTTATTCTCATCAATTTCATCTCAAAACAGTCTTCAATCCCAATAATCTTTTGATCTGCAGCTTCACGATCTCCCCTGTCCATCTGAAACTCAGTCATCAATTTTAATCAACACAAAAACCTTAACTCAAAATTTCTCTTCATTTCTTCTTCTCTATCAAATCATCAAACCCATCTCCTAAATCAAACCAATTTCATCATCAACAGAAACTCCGATTTCTTTACCAGCAGCCATTACAGCCACTATCCTCTGACTTTGAAACGAAATGATTGAGAGAAATGATTTTCTCTGAAATCTAGGGTTAGGTAATGATGAAAAATGATAAATGTACCCAGCTGTGGTGGTTAAGGGCTAACCATCTCAAACATGGCTTGTCGGTTTCAGAAAACCGACAGCCTAATTCTCAGTTTAACTGCCAGTTCTAGGGGACTGACAGTGTAATTTCCTCCTTTTTCACGAGTAATTTCCTCATTTTTCACGGCCTAGTCTTCTCCAAATATCGCCAGTGAATTGACATTCTTTCTCTTTACGCTCCAAATGGACTTTTTCTCCTTCTTTTGCTCCCAATAACTCCATTGCACCTAATAACTCAAAACTAAACATAAGAGATGCAATTCACGAGGATAAAAACAAAGAAAGCATAAATACTAGATATAAAATTAGGTGTTTTACAACACCTATCAACAACCAAAGGTTGTATTTCACAGATGATCGATACAATGCATAACCTGTGATATTTCAATTATATAACAAAATATAAGGCAGAATAGAAATAACACAGACACCAGAAATTTTGTTAACGAGGAAACCACAAATGCAGAAAAACCTCGGGACCTAGTCCAGATTGAACACCATACTGTATTAAACTGCTACAAACACTAGCCTACTACAAACTAACTTCGGTCTGGACTGTAGTTGAACCCTAATCAATATCACACTGATTCAAGGTACAATTGCGCTCCTTATGACTCTGATCCCAGCAGGATACTATTTACTTGATTCCCTTACCTGATTTCACCCACAACCAAGAGTTGCTATGACCCAAAGTTGAAGACTTGAATAAACAAATCTGTATCACACAGAAAAGTCTACGATAATAGATAAATCTGTCTCCAACAGATTAACCTATGAGTTTTGTTCCGTCTTTTGATAAAATCAAGGTGAACATGAACCAATCAATAACCCAGACTTATACTCCCGAAGAACGGCCTAGAATTATTGACCACCTTACAATAATCTAAATCGTATGGTAACGAAACTAGATATTGCGGAATCACAAACGATAAGATGAATATGTTTGTGATTTCTTTTTATCTTGCCCTATCGGAGATATAATCTCAAGCTAACTATTCAATTAAACTCGCACGATAGAAAATGGCAAGATCAGATCGCTCAAATACAAGAGAAGTAGTTTCGGCTGGCTTCACAATCCCAATGAAGTCTTCAAGTCGTTAATCGACAGGGTCTCGAGAAGAAACCTACGATTAAAGGAGAACCGACTCTAGCAAAAATAACTAGTATCACACATGAGGTGTGGGAATTAGTTTTTCTAGTTGCTAGACGTCTCTCTTATATAGTTTTCAAATCAGGGTTTGCAATCCAAGTTACCTTGGTAACAAAGCATTCAATATTCATCGTTAGATAAAAAACCTGATTTATCCAAGCTAATATCTTTCAACCCTTATATCGAAACTTAGCTTGTCACACACACACGAAATGTATTTCATTTAATTTTGAGTAACCGTACCTAAACATGTACATTTAGTTGGTTCACAAATGGTTGACCAATGGTTAGCCATATGAGCACTTTCATATCAACCGTATTCATCTTTCTCATAACTAGTTCAAATAACTCATAAGAACTAGTTCAAGAGTTGTTCAATTGCAAGGAAATCTTATGTAACTACACAAGAAAAAATTGAAGAAAAATCGGTTTGATTCACTTGAATCAATTCATGAACAATATAGCCACGGTTTGTAAAGATTATATTCCTTATTGTTTTATTGTTTAAGTTCATGAACAACCGATTTGAGATATAACCAGCTTGGGTACGCGTATGGGTACGTGTACTCTAGATTTACCGGAATTGGGTTTGAAAACCTAGCAAAAAAAATCGGAACAAGAACTTCCGCCATTACACGTACGGGTACGCGTACCCAACCTATCTCCTTCACCAATACTGCATGCACACATATACATGCACTTGGTTTCCGGTACATGGACTTATACACTAATGTGCGAACACACTATATATGCTTATATCCATGGGTAGTTACGTAATCTCAACTCAACATTTCAATCATTGAAACATTCTTCTATAATGTTATAATAGTTGTTAGACATAAAGAATCGACTATCGTCATCAAAGCCATTTTCAAGATTGAAATGTCATCATGACTTTTGTCACGGATAAAGATGAAACTTGGTTAAAGCGAAAGCTTACCAACACATATTTCGAGAAAAAGATAGGCGAGTAAACTCGGATCGAAATATCAAATGTGTATGTATGAAAACTATCATACTATACGACTTTTGTCTCAATAATAGGAGATAGAGTAGATAGACTTTTGAGTGCTAGATGAGTTCAATTCTCCACATACCTTTTTGGTCGGATGAAGTTCCACCGGTTCCTTGAGTAGTTCTTCGTGTTCATAAGATAATCGCCATGGAGTCTGGAGCTTAACTATCCTAGACCGAGACTTAGTCATAAGTAAACTAGAAATCAAGACGTATAGTTTTGATCATTAATATTTACAAACATGCTTGAGATAGCAACACATGCGAGTTCGACCGAGCAATGCTCTAACAATCTCCCAATTTGTCAATTTTAGTGACAAAACTATCAATACATATGGATTACAAAATAGAAAAAACTTTGTAGATTCTCGTCCACATGCTTGATCTCCTTGGTGCTTCAACATTACTCGAAAACTTCGTCTTTTCCAAGTACTCCCATGATTCCATAGATGTTCAATTCAGTATCATAGTTGTTGAAGTTATGTAGCCATAACAATGAGAAAACAAAAGCTCTCGATCATTGTTATACAATATCATAGTATTATTATACAACATCAAAGTTCTTATATCACAACTTCGATAACAATACTATGGTGATATGTATCACTCCCCCTTAGTCAATATTTTCGTCTCAACACGAAAACTACTCCCCCTTACATAATGATCCGAAAACCATATGTATTTTTAGTGTGAACTACATATTAATTCTCCCCCTTTTTGTCAATAAAATTGGCAAAGGTACGAAAACGGGATCCTAATGAAATTTCACGGAGACGCTTCAAGACCAAAGAAAATGACATATCAACTTGTTTAGATGCAATCATAAAGCCGAAGCTAAATGCATTCATCAAGGACTTTATAAAGATACAAGATAACCCCTAAAAATTCCACAGCCGTACTCCCTGAAGATATGGAAATTACACACAAATTCAAAAGAACTCTCCCCCATTTGATGTCATTCATGAGAGAACAACAAGAGTGGCCTAACTTTTACGAGAAAAGAAGGATTTTATTGGACACCAAAAACCATAAGAAATGATTTTCTATATCCAAAATTCTCAATTAAACTAACCACAAGAAAACCCATGATTAATTTAATCGGAATATACAACCAAATTAAACACAAAAGTGATCAATTCAATTGAACATGCTCTACATAAGAAAACTTACGGAGCTACGAGTATATTAACCATAAAAGAATGATCAACTCAATCGTTTTATGCTCAACACAAGAAAAACTTCTGGAACATTGCAGTACACATAAAATAAGAATCAGGGAAAGATCAATACTACGGCATATATCTTCAATTCCTAAAAATTAAGTTTTCCTTGATAATAACATTCAAAAATTAGGTCTTAACATACACATGAGAGTACACATTTGGTCTGGAATCGAGGTTCGCAAACCCATTAACGGTCCCAATCGAGTCGATATCTCATACAAACAATGTGGGACTAAAAAGACATTTCAATGATTATTAGGTCAACTTGTTGGGATTAATTTGGCAGAGAGTAATATGCAAACCAGGTAAGATTTTAGCATGCCGGGTACTTAAAAAGTGCGCCTGACTAAATTTAGCAGATTTGACATTCGCCAAATGTACCCGCTTCCATTGTGCATGAGATTGTAGGATGGGGAGTAGTTCAATCGAGCGCTCTGGTTTGTTATCTCATCCCAAGCGATTCTCTTATCTCCCACCCCTTTAATGAGCGCAAGCTCAAAATGAAATGCTTACCCAATTAGAAAGCGGGTAGAAATTCAACCATTAGATTTTATAGGATCAAAATTGATCCGTTAGATTTACAAATTCCGGAAAATTTATTTCCGTGTGAACATTTGACTGCAGCCCTAAGATTTTCCGTGTTTTTTCTTCAACGGTAGGATTTCAGTTTCGCAGAAAGTTATGTCGTAAAGGGATATTTTCTAATCTTCTTAAATCATTTTCTTTGAATTTACAAAAATGCCATTATTATATAAAATTTAAATGAAACTATGAAAATTTCATATCCTTTATAACTCATAATATGGTGGATTTGTAAACTTTATATGATCAGAAAACTCTTTAATTTCTCTATGCAAAAAGTATAAACACGAGCATCAAATTTTAAATTTACAAATAATTTTATTTCTTCAATGAAATTTTAATTTTGACCGGAACATATTGTAAGACATGACGTGCATTGCACGTGCACTCGACTTGTTGCCATTAGTCACTGATCCAATATTGGATCGCTAACAACGTATGTCATCATAGTCTCAGTTAACATTTCATTCAATTGTTCTGTATTTTTTCACGCTTAAGACCAAAATCTGAAGTGAACGCACGACATGCTCAACATAGTTGTACCAGGAGCCACATGATCGAAGTGAGTTAGAAGCTGCTTCGATAAGCCTGAATTGTAACAGAAAACTAGGTGATGAATTTGTGTTCTAGAACAATCAGTAGGGATGGGGGGCTAAAGAACCTGCAAGCTTATAAGCAATATGAGAAAAAAAAAAAAAAAAAAGTGTCCTGCTCGTCTAGCAGGATCAGAATTCGGATTTATCATCATGATGTAAGGGCATCTCACCACGTATGGCGGCCCATCATAATTGTCGAAATTATCATCATTTCCGGCATCATGGACAAGAACTAGACTGACTTTTCACACACCTGACCGGCCCATCATAATTGTCGAAATTAGCTATGGAGTAATTTTTTTTTTCTTCTGAGAACTGAACAGGTTTGGAGAGAGGGTATGGAGGTAGAAAAGGCTTTTGCTTGGAAGTACAATGACGTTTTGCTGTATCTAATGATCGTAACATGAGGGTTATGTAAGTGATTAATCACATCTCTGAAGGTGCTTTGCAATAATGTGTGTTTTGACTGGTTAACAGCTCGAGCTTCAGTATCAACATGAGTATAGCGGCATCAGTACTAGCATTGGCTTGACAGCAAACCCCGTGGTCAACTTCTCTGGTGTCGTAGGAACACCCCTTCTTGCTCTTGGTGCCAATCTTTCTTATGACACTGCATCCGGTAACCTCACCAAATGCAATGCTGGAGTGAGCTTCGCTAATGCTGACCTGATTGCTGCTGTCACTTTGTGAATATTTTCTTTTCAGCTCTTTCAGAAGTAAAACTCATAGAGCTGTTCACTGCTTTTATTGGTTTGGTTGCCAGGCTTCTTCTTTTGTCGCTGTTGATGTGGTGTGTTTTCCCCCCCTCTTTTATGATTTCAGGAACGACAAGGGTCAGAACCTCAATGCTTCTTACTACCACACTGTCAGTCCCTTGACCAATACAGCTGTTGGTGCTGGAGCTTGCCCATAGTTTCAGTACAAATGAGAACACCTTGACCATCGGTACCCAGAAAGCTCTGGACCCATTGACTTCTATCAAGGCTAGGATCAACAACCATGGTAAGGCAAGTGCTCTTATCCAGCACGAGTGGAGGCCAAAGTCCCTCTTCACCGTCTCAGGTGAGGTAGACACAAGAGCAATTGAAAAGAGTGCTAAGGTGGGTCTCTCTGTGGCTCTTGAGCCATAGAGAAGCTATGGAATTTTTTTTTTCTTCTTCTGAGAACTGAACAGGTTGGGAGAGAGGGTATGGAGGTAGAAAAGGCTTTTCCATATCAGTATTTTGAAACCAAATAATGTAGGTAGAGACATGAAAAGATTTATTGAGGATGTCTATCTGTCTTGGTTGTTGTTAGCATTCAGTTTCTGCTTTTATTGTGGTTGAAATGGGGCCTTTGTATAAAAACAATTTGACCTTGGTTTCATGGTTTTATCTTCATTTTAAAGATGATGCCTTTCTGCTTGGTGCTCAATATACCCAGATTTTCTGGAATATGAGATGGTCAATTTTTTTTGTGATGGCATGGTTCTGGAATGTGAGACTTCATTTCATTTGGTGAATCTGGAACCATAGATGACGCAAAAATTATGCATGATATTGTGCTGGTATCCCTGGAATCAGTGATTGTGGGCAAAGGGTAGTATCAGTGATTGTGGGCAAAGGGTAGGTCTTTGGAGGTTTTGGTTAAGATATTGGGTCTTTATGCTGGTAATTCTGCAACATTACTTAGAACGAACCTGCCTGCTGGTTTTAAGTTATTCTTCATTTGAGTAGTGTTGAGTAAAACTGGGCAATAAAGTTTGGAACCTTTACAAAGTGTGTGTCGGCACTGGCAGGGGGATTTCAGTTTCTATTACGATGACGTGGTTGAGACTAGATTGATGACTCAGGTTCAAGGAGACACTAAGAAAAAGGTTTCTGCTGTTGTTTTTAGTTGAGTAAATGATCCAGATTTTGACCAGTGCTGGGATTGTTGGTTTTCTGGTATTCTCATCCCTTATCACGTCACAATAATAATGTAATTCAAGGCTACACGCCTGGAGACTTTCCTATTAATATTAGCATGAACAAAAACTTATCACGTCACAATAATAATGTAATTCAAAATTCATCATAAGTTTTCTCTAAGGTACTAATCCTAAGATTTGAGTTTCTGAAGTTTACTGCAAAGACATTGGTGTCAGAACTTACCAATCGCTGCTGCACTGTGATATCCATTTGCATTAATATTATCTCAACACTTTCAGGTCCCTTAGTAGCTTGAGGAAGGTTGGATAGTATCTCAATACGGTCAACGGAAACACTCAATTGACCACGCTTTCCTGAACCAAATTCATAAATTTGAACTCTTGATTGACCTGCACCAGCACGACACCATATTATTCATACTTGAGATGCTTTAAAAGAATAGACGATATATGCTTTCCATGGTCCAAAACTATGCACATTTTTATTGTTAAGATATGGTCAAGATATTATATATCTTGACATTATTGTGTTGTTATTTTGTTGTAAGTGCATATATATCCTTGATGTATATATTCTAGATATTGTTAGGTGTATCTTTTATTTGCCTTATCTAGTTGTGTAAAGTTGTATAAATCAGGCTTTTTTTTTTTGAGGAGAAAGGTTAAAATTTGTATTGAAAAAAAAAGAAAGAAATTACAGAAAGGAAATGCACATGGCAGTGCTACAAAGAGCCGAGGAGAAAACTCCAACAGCAGAACAAGAAAAGCTACAAAGCAAGGCTGCTGACAAGCAAAAGCCAAAGACTAGCAAGTTAAAACCAAAATGCAACTCTCTAAGCAAACAGGCCAAAAGCAAGATGTAGAAGCACCAAGCAACTAAATCATTTCTTCTTTGTCGACTTTCTGTGACCTCTGCCGAGCTTGTCATTGATAGGATCGTCCTTCCACCCTAGTTTTCCAAGCTCCCTCTCCTTTCTAGACTTCTGAAAATTTTCATTCAACTCATCAATGATGTTCCTGTTTGCCTGTTTCCTGTTAGGATCGTTTATCAAAGCTGAAATTTTTTCGACCCGTTGCGCATTTAAATCCCTCGAAGCATTCGAAGCCTTGTCCTCATCATCTTCTTGTACATCGCCTGGTTCAAAGAGATGCACTAAATCGATATCATCCAAAAAATCAGGATCTTTAACAATGGGAATATGGTCCTCAGTAGGGTCTTCTTTTCTATTATTCGCTCTTTCCTCAAAAGATTCATTTCCAACAGTAGCGCTAGTGTCTAATATGCTAAAAGGATTTGAATGCCCAATTTTCTCAACAGTGGGCACATCTTCGGTTCTCCTTGCATTCTTCTTTTTGCTAGAATAAGCAACCCACTCCTCTTCAATAGGAGGAGTCACGTTTTCCAGGGTTTCACAATCATTTCTCTCAATCCCAGCTGAAATAGTTTCTTTTACGGATTGAACATTTCTGATCAATTCTCTCCCGATATCGGCATTATCAATAACATGGAGATCATCATTCACAATTGAAGCCCCAATAGAGGCTTGATTTCCCATACCTTTCGTGTTCTCGGTGGGGTTTAATTCACCTGCAGTAGAGCTTGATTTGGTCTTGGGAACCCACTTTTTGATAGCTTTTGGAGCAGGATTTGATGTGCAATTCTCACTATTATGACCAAAACTCTTGCAATAAGAACAAGCCTTAGGTTTCCATGGGTATTCAGCCCTAACTTCGTACTTATTATCTTCAATTTGAAAGGGAAGTGTAGTATAAATCAGGCTTTTGCCTATCAATGAATACACAGAGAATTATTCTCACATCACATCTACATTAAAATCTCTATGCTCATGTTTATCATGGCATCAGAGCTAGGAAAGATCTGAGAACCAGTTTCCGCTGCAATACAACCCAGAGAAAACATAGTAATCATGTCAAGAGAAGATTCTCAACCTATCACTGTTCGTTTTGATGGATCCAACTACAACCACTGGTCATTCCTCATGAGGAGTTTTCTTAAAGGAAAGAGTATGTGGAAGTATATCGATGGTACAGAAAAAGCCCCTACAACAAGCAGTTCTAATGACAAAGGAAAAGAAGTACAAACAAAGGATCCAAAAGAAGAATGTGAGATTAACAATAACAGGATTCTCACTTGGATTGGAAATACATTTATTCCTTCTATAAGTATGCAACTCACCAGTTTTGAGGTAGCCAAAGATGCATGGGATTTTCTTTCAAAAAGGTACACACAAGTCAACTTTGCTCAGAGATATAAACTTGAACAAGATATTAGATCTATGAAGCAACCACATGATCAAATTGTTTCTGTTTTTCATTCTGAGGTGTCTATAGTCTGGAATCAATTAACACTTATGGAACCAAAATGGACTGTAGATTTGGAACTGTGGCAGAAATATAGAGAGGAAACACGTTTAGTTCAACTTCTAATGGCTTTACGTGACGAGTTTGAGTCTGTTAGAGCATCTATTCTTCATCGATCACCTCTTCCAACTGTGGAAGCTGCTTTGTCTGAACTTATTGCAGAAGAAACGAGAAAAAGAATCACGCCGGAGATATCAGGAGTGTTTGTTGTGCCTACACGTTCAAGTTCAAATAACTTTTCAAGAAACTCAAGTACTTCAGTGCAACGTGACATGTCCCAAGTGCAGTGTCACAATTGCAAGACTTTTGGGCACTTTGTAAGGAATTGCAATATTCCATCAGCAAATTCCTCACCTTCTCCAATAATACCTGACACACCCACAACATAGTGTGGGTACTATAAGGAACTTGGTCATTCATCCAGATTTTGCACCTCACCAACTTCAATAAACATGAGAAGAATTAATGCTAATGGAGGAAACAAGTCCAGTTCACCAACCAGATTCATGGCAGCCCCAGTCTCACCTGCATCAATATCAAACTCATATGCGTTAGATATACCTGGTGGTAGTTCTGCACCAAATCTTGCTAATATTCAGGAGATGATTAAACAAGCACTATCAATTGGTAACAATCCTACAGCTGCATATGCCTTCTCTATCTCCTCAGGTATTTACTTAACAAAATGGTTTGTCGACTCAGGAGCATCAAACCATATGACTTTTAATCAAAAGTTTTTTGAAAGTCTTCATCATGTCATCACCCTTAAGATTCATAATGCCGATGTATTAACAGTAAATGCAAGTCATATAGGCTTGGTCAAAAGTTCAAGTAACTTTTATGTACCAGATGTGCTTCTTATACCAAATATTACAATGAATCTTATTTCAGTTGGTCAACTGTGTGATCAAGGTTATAACACATATTGTTTTCCTTTTGGGTGTGCTATATAGGATCTCAAAACTGGGAAGCTAGTTGGGATAGGCCGTAGAGTTGGTCGGTTGTATCTCCTTCAATCTCTTGTTCTCTTAGCAGGATCTAAAAGTCACGTCGTAGTTGCTACTCCCACTGCACCTGTGTCAATATCTCCTTTCATGTCTTAGCATTCTAGGTTAGGTCATGTTTATTTTTCTCGTATTTCATATATAATCAATAAGGGTTTGCTTGGAGATACTCAGTTAGATAAAGAACCAAATTGCATCTCTTGTAAACTGGCAAAACAACCAGCTCTTTCTTTTAATCTTAGCACTTCTATTTCAACTGAACCTTTTTCTCTTATACATTCTGATGTCTGGGGTAAATCTCCAATTATGTCAAAGGGAGATGCTTTGTATTATGTCAGTTTTATTTATGATTATTCACGTTATACATGGGTATATCTATTCAGCTCTAGAGAAGATTTTCTTAAGTTATATGTTGATTTCTCAACCATGATAAAAACTCAGTTTGGTAAAGTGATCAAAGTTTTTCGTGTTGATCAGGGCGGGGAATATATTTCCAATCCATTCAAAGAATTTCTTAAAACCCAAGGCACCATTCTTCAACTGTCATGTACTGAAACTCCAGAACAAAATGGAGTTGCAGAAAGTAAACACCGTCATATTATAGAGATAGCTAGAACCCAATTAATTTCTGGTTCCGTTCTTTCCAATTTCTGGGGAGAATCAGTCCTTACTACAGTCTACACCATCAATAGAGTTCTAACAGCTATCATAGGAGGAATATCACCTTATGAGCATCTCTATGGTAAGAAACCAAACTATTCTGAGCTTCGAGTCTTTGGTTCAACTTTTTTTGTACTCCTTCCAGAACGTGAACGTCATAAACTTGGTCAAAATAATGTCTTGTGTGTCTTTCTTGGTTATGGTATTGAACAAAAAGGGTACCGTTGTTATGATCCAGTTAATAGAAAGCTTCGTGTTTCTCGTCATGTCACATTTTGGGAGAAAGTTCCATTTTGGTCACTTCCAAGTAGAAAATCATCATCTTTTGAGTCTTTCACTTATTCTGATCCATTTCCTAGTGAATCCAATCCTAGCACTTTTCCTATATCTACTCCTGAAATTCCATGTCCTCTAGTTGTTAATCCACCAGATACTGATGACCAATACCACTCTACGACTCAACCTGACAGTGCAACTCAGGAACGAGATCCTGATTCTGAAGAAAATTCTTTGCCACCTCGCAATCGAAGACCACCAGCTAAGTATGCAAACTATCATTGTTCCTTGTCTTCTATTTTGTCATTTTATGAACCAAAAACATACAGAGAAGCTGCAGCCATTCCATAATTGCAAGATTCAATGGATGATGAATTGGAAGCACATGCACAGGCAGGGACATGGGAAATGGTGGATATTCCTCCTGGAAAATCAATTGTTGGAAGCAAATGGGTCTATAAAGTTAAGACCAAGGCAGATGGTGAGTTTGAACGATGTAAATCACGAGTTATTGCAAAAGGTTATACACAAGAGTATGGTGTTGACTATGAAGAAACATTTGCACCAGTGTCCATAATGGTTATAGTTCGTACATTACTTGTTGTTACTGCAGCACGAAAATGGGGGCTCCATCAAATGGACGTGAAAAATGATTTTCTTCATGGTGAGTTACAAGAAGAGTTACATGCAACCTCCTCCTGGGTTGCCTCATGAACCTAGTCAAGTATGTAGGCTTCGACGGGCATTATATGGACTCAAACAAGCGCATCGTTCTTGGTTTGAGAAGTTTAGAAATGCGATTCTCCAGTATGGATTTACACAAAGCTTCTGTGATTCAGCTATGTTAGTCAGATCGTCAGAAAAAGGAATTGTCATTCTTCTCTTGTATGATGACGACATGGCTATTACTAGCAGTGACCAACAAGGTATTATTAAACTCAAGTCATACCTCAGTGATTGTTTTAAGATGAAATATCTTGGATCCTTAAGTTACTTTCTTGGCACTGAAGTTGGCATGTCACCCACTGGTTATTTCATATCACAAGTCAAATATGCATCTGAGATTCTACAACGTGCAGGTCTGTCTGACAATAAGGTAACTGATACACCTCTTGAAAAATACAGTCCTATAGATGGGACTCTATTTTAAAATCCAACATTGTATCATCAACTAGTAGGGAGTCTGAATTACTTGACCATTACGAGACCAGACATAAGTCATGTAGTTCCCATAGTAAGTCAGTTTATGTCTGCTCCAAGGTCTACTCATTATGTAGTTGTTCTCAGAATTCTGAGATATATCAAGGGGTCTCTTCATCAAGGTTTGTATTTCTCATCCAAGTCTGATCTCACTCTTCAAGCTTACTCAGATTCCGATTGGGCTGCGGACATTACACACAAAAAATCTATTACAGGCTACTGTGTCTTCTTGGGGGACTCGTTGATTTCCTGTAGAAGTAAGAAGAAAAGTGTGGTTTCTCGTTCAAGTGATGAAGCAGAGTACAAAGATCTTGCTCACACAACATCTTAACTTATTTGGTTACGGTGGCTTCTTTGTGATATGGGAGTTCTAATTTCTGCTCCTACACCACTGTATTGTGATAACAAGGCTTCTATTCAAATTACACACAATGATGTCTTCCATGAACGTACAAAACATATCGAGCTAAATTGTCATTTTACTCGTCATCATTTTAAGAAAGGTACAATCACTCTTCCACATGTCAAATCAGAATTTCAAGTGGCTGATCTTTTCACCAAGACTCACTTTGCATCTCGTCTTCAATTCTTAATTTCCAGACTCAAGATGTGTACTCCACCACCTTCAGTCTGAGGGGGGATGTTAAGATATGGTCATGATATTATATATCTTGACATTATTGTGTTGTTATTTGGTTGTAACTGCATATATATCATTGCTGTATATATTCTAGATATTGTTAGGTATATCTTTTATTTTCTTATCTAGTTGTTAGGTGTATCTTTTATTTGCCTTATCTAGTTGTGTAAAGTTGTATAAATCAGACTTTTGCCTATCAATGAATACACAGAGAATTATTCTCACATCTATATTAGAATCTCTATGCTCATGTATATCATTTATTACATGCTCAACGTCGAAAATCGAAACCCTTCAGTTTGCTAACTGAAGTAGTCAAAAAACAAGAAAATTTGACATAATGTTATTTGATATAACACCCAGGCAACTATAGTTCTAAGATAAGAAGTGAAATTTTCCAATGTGGATTATCTTTCGGAACACAAATCCCACATGCATAAACGCTACTTCCATCTCTTTCCTCGGGCAGCTGTAACCGAAGATGTTGTATAACCTCGAGCAGCTAATTGAAGGTGTTGTATAGCCTAGCCCCCATCCATCACTGCAAGCTAACATCATTGATAGAAACAAGTCAATAACATATAATATAGGTAAATAGAAGTACTGGAATTGCAATCTCAACTCATTGGTTGCTTGAACCTAATGACTCAACAATCGAAAGATGTCGATGTAACAGTATCATTAGGCCGACAGAGCAAAGCGAGGGAGGATTCTATATATGGTGACTTTATGTCAATATGGTACATGACTTCTTATTTTTTTCCAATTTGAAGCAAAAAGATTGGATTTGGTGTCCCAAACCATTTTCAATCGACAATGAAGGGTCCAAAATGAGCTGCATGTTTCTTATTACCACTGCAACTGATGTAAATATAATACAAACTGAAGGGCGATAAAGAATTTTGTTTCTCACTGAATTACGCGATTTCCCCTCCGTGTTTTTAACTTTCCAACCTGGTCTATCATAATAACGCAAACCTTAGAAGGATAATTCTGTAAAAAAAAAAACCACATAAGGGGTGAATTCGAAACTGAATTCTTCGACAACTCTTCATCGGCAGATTTATGAAATACCAACACCACTCTCCTCCACCCCCTTCAATCTCACTATTACAGATTCAATCACCACCACCACTCTTCGTCACCATTATATAGATTATTTCTAGGGTTTGTTTTTTGAGAATCAAAGAAATCGATGACGAAATTGAGATGGTGGTATTTGAGATTATAAAGAGTTTATAATTGTTGATACCATTTTTAGGAAATATAAATAATGAAATTAGGTTTTCTCTAAGAATCAAAGAAATCGATGATGGTGATGTAGAATTTGATCATGGTGGTGTTTCTGGGAGGAGGTTTGAATAGGAATTGTGAAGAAGAAGAAAGTGATACCGATGTGAATTGAGAATTAGGGTTTTGTTTAAAGATGAAGAGATCAAGAGAAGGTTGGGATCGAGAGAAGAGGATAAATATTAAGGAAGAGTTGATGGTGAAAAAGCAGGGGCACGACAACCACACCCAATATTTCGCTTAGCAATCTGTGTGGATAAACTCTAATATAATTCCAAGAGAATCGACTAGACATTCACACTCAATAAATGGAAAAATATCCAAGAGTTCGAATCTTTTTTTCACAATGTAATCAGCAAATCAAACAGATAGAAATCCGTGAGCCTGATTATTATGTGAAACAACTATAACGGTACGAAAGACCAATGTTCAAGTGTCAATGAATATAATCAACAACCAAAGGTTGGATTCTCTAATTGATTGAACTACACACAACCTGTGATATTTCTATTAAATAACAAAATATAACGCGAAAAAGAAATAACACATACACCAGAAATTTTGTTAAGGAGGAAACTACAAGTGCAGAAAAGTCCAGATTTGAACACCACACAGTATTAAGCCGCTACAGACACTAGCCTACTCCAAGTTAACTTCGTACTTGAATATAGTTGAGCCGTAACCAATATCACATTGATCAAGGTACGGTTGCGCTCCTTATGTCTCTGAATCCCATCAGGACTCTACACACTTGATTCCCTTAGATGATCTCACCCACAACTAAGAGTTGCTATGACCCAAAGACGAAGACTTGATAAACCAATCTGTTTCACACATAAAAGTCTATTGAATAGATAAATCTGTCTCCCTCAGATAAACCTACAAATTTTGTTCCGTCTTTTGATAAATCAAGGGGAACATGAACCAATTGTAATACCGGACTTATATTCCCGAAGAACAATCTAGAGATATCAATCATGTCACAATAATCTTAATCGAATGGTAGCGAAACAAGATATTGTGCAATAACAAACGACGAGACGAAGATATTTGTGATTAATTTTTATCTTGACTATCGGAGAATAAATCTCGAGCCAATCTTAAAGAAGATAGTACTTAATCATGATAGAAGATGCAAGATCAGATCACGCAACTACATAGAAAATAGTTGGGTCTGGCATCATAATCCCAATGAAGTCTTCAAGTCGTTAACCTACAGGGTTTCATTAAAAACCTAAGGTTAAAGGAGAATCAACTCTAGTTGCAACTAGTATCACACAGGAGGTATGGGGATTACGTTTCCTAGTTGCTAGAGTTCTCCTTTATATAGTCTTCGAATTAGGGTTTGCAATCAATGCTACCTTGGTAACAAAGCATTCAATATTCACCATTAGATGAAAACCTGATTAAAATCAGGCTAATATATTTCAACTGTTAGATCGAACTTAACTTGTTACACACAAATGAAATGTACCTTCATTTAGATTTGAGTAACCGTACCTAAACGTGTACAAATTGTTGTCTCAATAATAGTTAATCAAAATTATCCATACGAACACTTTCATATCAACCTCATTCATCTTAACCATAACTAGTTCAAATGACTCAAGTGAAACTAGTTCTAGAGTTGTTCAATTGTTTATATTCTCATAGAAGTATACAAGATACAATTGAAGCAAAATCAATTTTGATTCACATGAATCAAGTCATGAACATTATACCCAAGGTTTGCAAAAGATTGCGTTCCTTAATATATAAATATATTAGTTCATGAACAAACCGATTGTAGAACATCATCTACTTAGGTATGCGTACCTAAATAGCCGGACCAAGTTTGGGTTTCGCCAGTACGCGGACTGGTACGCATACCATCCAAACTGAGCAGAAATTCCCTGACATGAAACTTACGCCAGTACGCGTACCGATTTGCAAACCAGGTTCCCCGACTTTCTCAAAATCAGGTAGCATACGGGTATGCATTCCATGGTTCCTAGACATGGATTACATATATGAAAGTATGCAGACTGTGCTTAAATCCAATTATTTAAAACTCTCATTTCAACCATTGAAACATTCTCGGAAGACGGGAATAGCTGTCTCATACAAACTATTTGCTTCAAAGCAATTTTCAAGTGATCGAACGATCAATACGAAACATTCCGAGTCTACATCAAATGATTGTCTCTCACAAATCATGTAAGATGTTACCAGGCGATTTTCACATGATCACCTTTTGACTTTCATCAAGAATATAAGATTAACTTGGTTAAAGCGAAAGCTTACCAACACATATTTCGAGAAATGTGTAAGCGAGTTAAACTCGGCTCGAAATATCAAATGTGCATAAATTAAGTCTATATTGTTATACGACTTTTGTCTCAAATATGAGATAAATTATATAGACTTTTGAGTGATAGATGAGTTCAAGTCTCCACATACCTTTTGTTGATGAAGTTCCATAAGCTCCCCTTTAGTAGTTCTTCGTCTTCAATCGATGAACATCGTGAAGTCTAATGCTCAACTACACTTTCTATCCTAATCCGAGACTTAGCTATAATAGACTTGAAATCAAGACTTATAGTTTTGACAAATAAACTTGACAACAAGCTTGAGATAGCAATACTTGCAAGTTCGACCGAGCAGTGCTCTAACAATCTCCCCCTTTGTCAATTTTAGTGATAAAACTATCAATACATATGGAATACAAAATAAATAAACTTTGTAGCTCTAAATACAAATGCTTGATTTCCTTGTTTCTTCAACATTACTCACAATCTTCATCTCTTCCAAGTACTCCAGTGATTTTGATCGTGTTCAACTCATCATCAATGTTGTTGAAGATCCGTAGCCATAACAATGAGAAAACAGAAGATCTCAATCATTGTTATACAGTGTCATAGTATTATTACACGACATCAAAGTTCAATTGTATCACAACTTTGACAACAATACTATGGTGATATGTATCACTCCCCTTTACTCAATACTTTATCTCACATGAAAACTACTTCCCCTTACATAATGATCTGTAAACCATATGTATTGGTAGTGTGAAATACACATTAATTATGCCCCTTTTTGTCAATAAAAACTGGCAAAGGTACGAAAACTAGTGGGATCCTAATGAAATTTCCATTGAGATACTTTATGACCAAAAGAGAACAACATATCAACTTGTTTAGATGCCATCAGATAGCCGAAACTAAATGCATTCATCAAGGAGTTTATAAAGATACAAGATAACCCCTACAATATTCCACATCCGCACTCCCCACAAATATTTGGCAATTAAGAACAAGTTCAATTAAGAACTCTCTCCCATAAAATGACATTCCCGAAAGAACAACAAGAGCGACCTTACTTTCACAAGAAAATAAGGATTTCTTTGGACATTAACAAATCACATGAAATATGAATTTTTATCAAAAATACTCAACTAAATTAACCACAAGAGAACCCATGATTAATTTAATCGGAAATGCTCACATAAGAGAACTTACGGAGCCACACAGTATTTGCACAAAGATGTGGATCATGGAAGACCAATACTGCGAAACAAACAAAGATTCATTATATCTTTCATCACTATTTACATAGAGACATAATAGACTTAATCTTTGTAAACAAAAGTTCATCCTATCTTCCATCAATATTTGCATAATGACATAATAATAGGCTTAACTTTTGTTTGTCAAACATTCATTCAATATTTTATCAATATTTGCATAATGACATAAGAAAGACTTAACTTTTGACATATATGGGACAATCATAGTTCACGGACGCAAACACACATATCTCATAACAAGTTGCAATATATGAAACCAGAAAGATTAATACTGCAAAATCATCTTCCAAATAAACTTTAGAATTTAGATAAATCTAAAATCATTGCAAGATGAAAATCGTTGGAAATATCAATGTGTACTCACAATAATGGATATTCCAAACCCTAGTTATCCTTCTTAAAACACAAGAATAAATTCTCATAAGAAGTTATACCTAAACACTAATTAAAAAACAAACAACTCTAAGACCAATACATCCGAACCCATATTAATCAGAGTTCGTTTACAGAGTCTTTACGGGTTTCAAGACCTTCAAGCTTGTGACTGACAGCATCGACAACCTATTTGGAGAAGATATCCTCTTTGAAAAGATCCTTAACATGTGACATCATGAGAACAAGGTCAGAGTTAACCTTTTTCAGCTCAGCTCAGTTCATAACACATCAATATCATTGAGAAAACCGTGAACCACTTCAACAGAGACCATCTCATCCTTTTATTTATCTTGGTGAGAATATGCATAATAGCATGATGCACCAGGATTGGGTTCATCAACTTCAACAATTGTCCTTATCTTTTTTAAGACAAACTCAAAATATACAATATCATCAATAAAGTTTTCTGGCAAATCCCAAGAACAAGGAGGGGGATTTATTCTTGATAAACAAAAACCGGAAGTAAACGTACTCACAAAAAAGGTTTTTGTATTTAAATAGTTTCACAGGGAAACATGTTTTAGGGTTTCCAGAGTTGGTCAGTGACATGTAACTTGGGTACCCGTACGAACACAAACTTGACCTGTAGTCGGAAAATACCCCAAACATAACGCCAGAAAACTATTTGTATAATGATGTTTTGCTACGTGAATAATCACAAAATTTAGCTCAATAAATTTTACATTCTCACTGGAGAAGCATAAGAGTAGCATTTTGACATAATTGAAATTTCAAAAAGAAATTAAAAATCAAAATGTTGACAGGACCAAATACAAATACTTATGCAGAAATGTTTGTAAATGATAATCCAGCTGAAAACGATAAGAAATAAAAACTAGAGAATCAGAAAACCCATCAAGTATACCTGATCATATATCACTCAACCATGATTTTTTGTGAGTGATTTTTCAACCTTGTGATCAATTAGCATAAGTATGAGCCATAGGCTCATTAAATAAGTGATTTTTCAACCTTGTGATCATCTATATTTGAGTTTGAAAAATCTTTCTCTTTAATAGATTTCATAGAAACAAAACTTCTGTTTTTGGTGATGCGATTTTCAGAGATAACACTATTGTCCATAGAGTCAGATCGCTACAAACACAGACTTATGAGGTCTTAAACGTGTTTGCCTGCTCTGATACCAATTGAAAAAGCGGGGGTACAACAACCATACCCAATATTTCACTTAGCAATCTATATGGAAAAACTCCAATATAATTCCAAGATAATCAACAAAACAGTCAGACTCAATCAATGGAAATATATCCAAGAGTTCGTATCTTTGTTTCATAATGTAATCATCAAATCAAATGGATAGAAATCCGTGATCCTGATTATTATGTGAAACAACTTGAAGGGTACCGAACACCAATGTTCAAGTGTCAATCAATATAATCAACAACCAAAGGTTGGATTCTCTAATTGATTGAACTACGCACAACCTGTGATATTTCTATTATATGACAAAATATAATGCGAAAATGTAATAACACAGATACCAAAAATTTTGTTAACGAGGAAACAACAAATGTAGAAAAACCTCGGGACCTAATCCATATTTGAATACCACATTGTATTAAGCAGCAATAGACACTAGCCAACTCCAAGTTAACTTCAGACTGGAATGTAGTTGAGCCCTAACCAATCTCACACTGATCAAGGTACAATTACGCTCCTTACGTCTCTGAATCCCAGCATGACTCTATGCACTTGATTCCCTTAACTGATATCTCCCACATCTAAGAGTTGCTACAACCTAAAGTCAAAGACTTGATAAACCAATCTGTCTTCCACATAAAAGTCTATTGAATAGATAAATATGTCTCCCACAGATAAACCTACGAGTTTTATTCTGTCTTTTGATAAATCAAGGTGAACAGGAACCAATTAAAATACCAGACTTATATTTCCAAAGAATAACCTAAAAATATCAATCACCTCACAATAATATTAAATGTATGGTAGCGAAATAAGATATTATAGAATCACAAACGATGAGACGAAAATGTTTGTGATTACTTTTTATCTTGCCTATTAGAGAATAAATCTCGAGACAATATTAAATAAGATAGTACTCAATCACGATAGAAAATGTAAGATCAGATCATGAAACTATAGAGAAAATAGTTGGGCCTGGATTCACAATCCCAATGAAGTCTTCAAGTCGTTAACCTACATGGTTTTGTTAAAAACCTAAGGTTAAAGGAGAATCGAATCTAGTTTCAACTAGTATCACACAAGAGGTGTGGGATTAGGTTTCCCAGTTGCTAGAGTTCTCCCTTATATAATCTTCAAATTAGGGTTTGCAATCAATGCTACCTTGGTAACAAATCATTCAATATTCACTATTAGATGAAAACGTTATTAGACTTAAGCTAATATCTTTCAACTATTAGATGGAACTTAGCTTGTTGCTCACAAATGAAATATACCTTCATTTAGGTTTGAGTAACCGTACCTAAACATGTATACCTTGTTGGCTCAACAATAGTTAACCGAAGTTAGCCATATGAACAATTTCATATCAACCTTATTCATCTTAACCATAACTAGTTCAAATGACTCAAATGAAACTAGTTTTAGAGTTGTTAAATTGTTTATATTCTCATAGAAGTATACAAGATACAATTGAAGCAAATTCAATTTTGATTCACATGAATCAAGTCATGAACATTATAGCCACTATTTTCAAAAGATTGTATTCCTCAGTATATAAATGTATTAGTTCATGAACAAACCGATTTTAGAACATCATCTACTTAGGTATGCGTACGGGTATGTGTTCCTAAGTAGCCGGACCAAGTTTGGGTTTCGCCAGTACTCGAACTGGTACACATACCATCCAAACTCAGCAGATATTCCCGAACCTGAACCTTATGTCAGTACGCATACCGGTTTTCAAATCAGGTTCCCGGACTTTCTTTAAATAAGGTATGCATATCACGGTTCTCGGACTTGGATTACATATATGCAAGTACGCATACTATGCTTAAATCCAACTGTTCTAAACTCTCATTTCAACCATTGAAACATTCTCGGAAGGCGGGAATAGCTGTCTCACACAAACTATTAGCTTCACAACAATTTTCAAGTGGTCGAATGATCAATCCAAAATATTTCGACTCTACATCAAATGACTATCTCACACAAATCATGTAAGATGGTACCAGGCGATTTTCACATGATCACCTTTGACTTTCGTCAAAAATATAAGATGGATTTTTTTAAAGCGAAAGCTTACCAATACATATTTCGAGAAATATGTAAGAGAGTTAAACTCATATCGAATTATCAAATGTGTATAAATGAAGTCTATATATCTATACGACTTTTGTCTCAAATAGGAGATAGAGTAGATAGACTTTTGAGTGATAGATGAGTTCAAGTCTCCACATACCTTTTGTTGATGAAGTTCCATAAGCTCCCCTTAGTAGTTATTCATCTTCAATCGATAAACGTCGTGAAGTCTAATGCCCAACTACACTTTCTATCCTGATCCGAGACTTAGCTATAATTAGACTAGAAATCAAGACTTATAGTTTTGATAACTAAACTTGACAACAAACTTGATATATCAACGCTTGCGAGTTTTACCGAGTAGTGCTCTAACATATTGCGATATTGGTTTATTTGGTGATTTCAAATTCAACAGAGAAGGTAATTCATATAGTGAAGCTATGGTTTTGTTTTAAGTTTAAGATTATTTTATGAATTGATTCTTTATTAAGGTTGGGATTTATTTACCTGAAGTTGATTGAATTGTATGGGTTCTAATTTTGGTTAATTGTGAAGAGTGAGAATCTAAAGATTAGGATTTCTTATGTTCTTCCCCAAATTAGAGATTAAGGTTCATGGATTGGAAATTATATATGAAGAAGATGAATTGAGATTGTAATGATGTTGATTAATGGTTATGTGTTATGATTGAACTGCAATTGATAAGATTGAAATAAAATGTAATAATTTACCAATTGTATATTGTTTTACTATAGTTGATGTGAAATTGACAGAGAAGATGGGTTGCAGTTGGGGACTCAGAGATTGAACATAGGGTATAAGTTGTAGCTGAACTAGTGGTGTTGGATGTAATAGTATTAGGTGGACTGGTTTCTATTGAAGTGGTTGAATGGAGTTGATGGTTGTGCAGTGATTGAATTATAGGTGACAGAGAAGTGATTCGATGAGTTTGAAGGTGATGTTGGACTGAGACTTTGAAGCCATGATCTGGGTGAAGGTTTAAGTGAAGGTTATGGATCAGATTGAGATGATGTGGTTGTGACAGGAAATTGCAGGTGGTAGTGGCTCTGTAGTTCGGACCTAGTACTTGTGATGTGCAACTTTAGATGTTGCTAGTCATGGCATGTGAATGGAGGTTACAGTGAAATAGGTAGTGATTTCAAGAGAATGAGGATGAATTTGTGTGGTGAGGTTACCGATTGGTATTGTAGAGAAAGAATGGATGTTGTTGATGACGTTCATATTAATACAGAGATGGTGCTGAGATATGTACTCGGTGTTGGTTGCAGTTGCAGGTCATGGGTTTTGGTGGAATTATGCAGCTGCAGTTGAGCCTGGTATTTAACCTAACTTACAGGTGGTGATTAGGAAGCTGCGGGTGATAATGAATCTGTGGTGAAGCTATCACTGGTGGTGATTGCAATGGGTTTACAGGTTCTGATATAATGGTTGGATTTATGGATATGAAGCTACAGATTGTTGAGCTTAGATGCATGTTAGGACATGATACATAAATGGGTTGTAGATGAATGATGTGCTTCTGCTGGTGTTTGACAGAAGTAAGTGCTAAGTTAATGCTTGGCTTGAGGCTGTGTTGCAGTTCAAGCTTGTTGTGTTGCTTGCACAATGTAAGAACAAGTAATGGTGTTGTGGGTTGTTTGCGTCAATTTGGTGCAGATTAGCTTGTTGCATCCTTGCAAAAGTGAGAGGATAAAACTTCCTCCTGGCTCAAAAGTTATTAAGGACTTGCATATTTCCGTTTCTAGTAAACTTGCACTATGTGCTTTATTGGGGAAGAAAACATCTATTCTCAGGTTTTACTAAACTCATTAACAATTTTGTACTGTACCATCTATTCTCTATGCCATAATTTTGCTGAATATTTTGATTGTTTTACAGCATGGAAAGGAACAATTTTGTTATCAAGTATGAATTTCCAGTAAGTCTTATACCTTCTTTGCGTTATTATCTCTATGATTCTAAAGTAAGTATGAGACTTTAACTATTTATCTGATCACAACTTATCATTGGGTATATGAGGAAAAATATTCTTTAACTTGCTTCTTATCTTAAGCCATATGTCATTTTATCAAATTAAGCGTCACTTATCAATAATAAAACTATCTATTACAGGCTCCTGCTTGGTCTTGTTCATGGGATCTTGACGGTGAACATCACATGTACACTAGACTGTAGGTTTGTTTATCTACCAATGTCTCAACCTTCTGCAATGGTGGAATTAGTGTTAACTTTTTTGGTCTTTTATTTTGTTGACAATTGTCGTAGAATGGAATGTTATTGTTGTTTGACATGCTCCAAACATCAGGACATGTGGAGTCCATAAACGGTCTCACCTCTCACCCTATTCATATGATGGGTGTCGTGAGTGAAACAAATTAAATCACTTATTTCCACATAATTAAATGGTAATATAATGGAAGCAAGGACCGTTCCCATGAAGAGCAGAGAGTTTTCAGCTATCAAAAGTCACAAATTGGAGGTTTTGTTTGTAGGTTGCAAATAAAGCAAAGTAAATAACAAAGCAAATAATTAATAAAGATGTAATCAAGGACGAGGAATCCATCTTCATAGGAATCCTTCTTCGTATGAATCCTTCTTCATTACTAAACATTCATCAAAGTAATATAATTATTTATTCGTCATTAATCATAGATTATCACCAACCGTAGGGTAACATGTACACTTGGATACCCCCAAAACTCATAATATCACCGAATAACAGGTACGTTGAGCTATCAGATTCTATCCATCTGAGCCACTTTGAGGTACATTTACAAGATGTAACTCAATCAAATGCTTTAGGGTTTATGAATCTAAGTTCGGTCGTAGAAGTTAAAATCGGTACGATCGGTTCACTTACTAGCATTATTTCTACATGCGATTGCTCCACAGAATTCCTATGCAAGGTCTCACGTTTTCTACTTGTGTAAGGGTTATTCAACAATTACGGATATCCTAACCCGTTACTAGCGTTAGATCAATCAAGGGATCAGTTTAGTAGGCCTCCTAAATCAACCAACCAATCAATCATAAATATTCATAATAGTAGAACAAACGATAATCATATGAAGAAATCAAAATAGATTTATATATTAAATCAGATCATGTTTCGAACTTAGAATTCATCCCCAATCAAATAGGAGTTTATCTACTCATGGATTTAGTGAAACCCATGATATACATATGATAAAATCAAAGATAAATAGTTTCAATAATGGAAGAACCCAAAACCCAAGCTTTCTCTCTTTGTCTTCTTGTCTCCACTTCCGTCTCTCTGGATAAAAATCTATGTTCGGTCCTTGGGACCCTTTGAAAAATATTTGGAAGTCTCCTTAAATATCTCTAAGAATATTTGGGTTTGAGAATACTTCCAAACTAAGAAAACCAATTTTTGCAAGTATTTTTGTCACTTCTTGGAAGGTGTAACCGATCCTGGTAATTGGTGTGACTAGTCACACACTTTTTGTTATCTTTCTTCTCCTTATTCTCCATTCTCTCTTCTTTCTCCATGAAAACAGTAACATGTTATTATCTTTAAGAAAAGAGACCATGATATTTTCATCTTTCTTGATAAAAACCATTTTGGAATTTGAATTGTTAGGTTCATTTACAACTTTCAACATGGTTAAACATATTTTCTTAATAATGTCAATTGAATCTAGCCATTTTAGTTAAATCTGGTCAAGCTTTACACCTGAGCTTGTTACAGATCAACCTTTTATTTTTTGAAGTTTTGTTAGCACCATTAGAATATATCACGAACTTAAGAAATCAGATTGAAAATAACATGCAAGTAACGAACTTGAACTGAAAATAAAGAAGAATATAAGACAAAATTAACAATGTTAGTTTCCATGAACTAACTCAACAAAAAAAAAATCTCATTTCTTCTTCTGATATAAAAAGCACTAATCACTAATAAATTTTTTTAATTCAAACCCTAAAACTTTAAGACTTAGCCAATAAAATCCGATTTAGTTTTCCTGATTGATCTTAAATATAGAAAATAAATAGGATATTAGGTCAATTATTAATTAGTTCTTTTTCATATGATTCTTTTCCTTCTGTAAAGATGAATTCTGGAAGGAAGAGGGACACGAGACAATGAAAGGGAATAAGGAGAAAACAGAAACTTGAAAACACTCGGGTATCCAGCAAACCAGATTAAATAGATTAACTCTAGATAATTAGAGTGTCATTATGTCGTGATTCGACGGTTCAAATAACTTGTTAGATACTGTCAAAATAGGGGCAGTCAACGGATCCTCCCTCAAATATCGTATGCAAAAAGATATTCATTTGAAAAATATTCATATGAAAAAAAAATTAAAATTCATATCACAAGACATTTTGTTGTTAACACATGTTGTTTTTTTAACATGTAAGACGTTGTATTTTTATTTTACCCATGAGAAACATTTAGACTATTTAATTAGTATTAATAAGCGCAGTAAATACTTAAATTAAGATAATGTGCATTATTGAGTTATGTTATCTATTTTTTTAAATTATTTTTTGTAATACTTTTGATATGGTCGCGACGTAATCGAAAAATCTGAAGTTTGGATCTAATTAAATGATAATTCACCAATACAACGACTTTCATGATCATCCAAAATCATAATTTTGTTAATTGGGTATTGCGTCTCAGATCCACCACCAACTAATGCAAGTATATTACATCGAAACAACATCCCCACGACTCTAATACCTCTCCCATGACCAAAATCACGTCGAAATATCTCACGGAAGGGATCACAATTGTAAATCTGAAACCCGTTATCAGTACCCACTGCGAAACATCTGTGATATTGATTGAATGATAGAGAAAGTAAAGACATCGAAGAATAATGGGAATCCGATGAATTAGGATTTGGGTTAGGAGTTTGAAGTAAAGGAGATGGAAGGTCAAGTTTTAATTCATTAGTAGGGTTTGATTGTTGTTCTTTTTGTTGCATAGATAATTATGCTGAAGAGAAAGAAATATTTGAGAATTGAGATTCGATTGAATCAGTTGAAGAGGAAAATAGGGATTGTGGTTGTGAAGAATTAGGTTTTGTGGTTGATTCTATGAAAAGAGAAAAATATGAGATGGTTGTAGCCATGGAAGGATTGTCATCCATGGTATTGAGCCATTTAAACGGGGAGATAGAGTGTTAAATATTATTCGTAGTGAGCTCGTATAAACCTATTAAGAAATAATAACTCATTAAATATATAGGTAGAGCACTGATTCATGTTGACCGTTTATATCTTTATAAACCTTAATTATGGCTTGCATTGTCAGATCGTTTTCAAAGAAAAATAGTTTGAAAAATAAAATTACTCTTAATTCAGAAGAGGTCATAATGGATGACATTGAAAAACAATTTCAAAATTGGAATATTCCTAAAGTTCCAGTTAATGAAGTATATAAGAAAAGATCTTTCCAATTCAATAGCGATTACGCAATTAAAACCGTAGAAAACACCATTTTTATTTTGATTTGAATGATAATTTTGAGATTTTTGTTAGAGCATAGCTCGGTTGAACCCACCAAGCGTTGGTATGTCAATTTTGGTTGTCATCTTTTAGTATCAAAACTCATCTAGAATCGCTTGATTAAATACTAGAGTCAACTTCGTTTAGGTTAGACTAGAAAGTCTAGGAATGTTGAGACGTACAAGTATTACTCCGAAGACATGAAGAATGAGAAGAAGTAACGACTACAACGACGACATCATCCTTCCACTTGAGGTTAGTAATAATGACTTGATCTTGTTTTCATTCCTAACGTATCTCTCAAGTCGTTCTATATTGAAAACATAGCATGCGAAGCTGTATATATTGTATATGATACTCAAGTGGTGAGACTTGATCATAATAGTATGATCAAAGTGTCAAGGAAAACATATTACGAAGTATAAACGCTTATCTTTTGGAACTTCTTGAAATACAACATCGACAAAATCTATTGTATAAACATATTTATCCACCGTTGAAAGAAAGAATAGCTTGGTGCCATGTTTAGTGTCGTGCATCAAGTAATATTATATTCAACTGGATATATATGTTTCGTTAAAATACTTTAAAATCATTAATATGATTTTGTTATCCATGGTTGATATAGTTCCGTGTTTATTATCCAAATAACGATGATTGGTCAAAATATTCAATTTTTATTTTTTTTAATTCGTTGATTCTAAGATAATTGAATGGTAATATTTAAAGATGAACATCTTCCATGAAAGTGGATGGCAGTCAAAGTGTAATGTATTTAAGTGGATGATCATACACATTTTTATCTAATAAATTAGAAATTTGGAACATGCAAGCATGGCTTTAATATATAATCGTTTAATCAAAGTTGAATTATTTATTTTACCAACTTCATTGGGATTACTACCGACCTACAATATCCAACATATATAAATTACGGTGTTAGATCATGTAAAAATATAACAAAGCAAATGGAGAAAATATTAGATGGCCTACCTTTATTAAGTATTTGTGAAAGATACATTTTCCGACACAAATGCATCAAGGTAAATATTTCGATCAAGGGTCATGACAACGACATTTATTCCAAAACTAAATTATCTTTCTAGGAATGTTCCAACAACTTCTTCTCGCTTATGGAACCGAGGAATGGTATGTTCTCTCTCCCATGGAACCGAAGCATGGTATGTTCTCTTAAACATACCGCTGGCGATGGGGCTAACAAAATAGTTCTTAAAATCACAATACCTTTTTTATTCTACACTTTTTTGCGTTCTATACGAAATGTTGTGGAGGAGTGGAAGAAGGGTAAATATAATACCCAAAGGATGCCATAAACATCCATTTATAATTTTTAGTCTCCTTGTTTCTTTCCACTTGAATTATTCACATTTTTTCGCTTTCCGGGAAGAGGAGTGGGAAACAAAATATCGTTAAGCTCTTCTTCATGCACCAATGACCGTGTAATGTCACACATCCTCAGGTGGTCCAATGTATCTTACTTTAATATATTATTGTACCTTATCACATTCACCGACACAAATTTTTACTGGATCAGAATCTATATAGATAGATGATGCGTGTCGTAACCACAACAAATTATTCAAAATATTTCCCACTAATTAAATAATAATATATCGGTAGTAAGAGATCGTTCCCACGAAGAGCAGTGTAATTGATATGTTATTTAGTTCAACAAAATAATAAAAGACAAGGGGGTTTGTTAAATAATTAAAATAAAAAGAAAACAATAAGATGAAAAGATGATTATGAGTCATTCACCGTTACCAAACGTTGACTTGCATAGTATACTCGTTTACCTTTCGTAAGAATCATATATCACCAACCGTAGAACAACAGCTAGCTCAATGCTATCCCCAAAACTCCTTTTACCATGGATACGGAAGCTCTCCAATATCAGATTCTATTCAACTGAACCACCAATTAGGAGCTCACTCAAGGTGTAATCCAATCGAACACTTTAGGATTTGTGAATTAGGTTGATCCCAGTAGTTAAACTCTTAGCTTAAGGTCCACTTGCTGATGTTATCTTCACTCGCAATTGCTCCACAGTATCCCTCTGCAAGGTCTCGCGATTTCTACTTGTGTATGAATTATTCGACGATTACTTATCTCCTAACCCAATACTAGCAATAGAAAAATTAATAGACTAATCTAGTATGCATCCCAAATCAATCTAAGAATCACTCATAAAGATCAAATATGGTAAAGACAAACGATAAGATGATTAAAATCCGAACAAAATTGTATAATAATAGAGCTTCACGCTAGAACATTGAATTCATCCTCAAATCAACAAAAGTTTAGCTTCTCATCATTACACAATTACCCGGTTTCCCCCTAAAGGGGTAAACCCTAGAATATTTTATGAAGAACAAAGTGTATTATGAGATATGTGTAGATATGATATAGGCTAAGAAGTGTTTCTTTTATAGTCTTCAAATTGTAAAAGTGCCCGTGCGCCAAATCCCGTGTCAAACGGTTGCCAAAACTAGCCGCAACATTGCCTAAAATAAGTCTCTACCAAAGCCTGTCCGTGAACATTAGATAATGGACTGCGCATAAGGCCAAGAAGCCCAGCCCATTAATCATTGACCTCTAAATGGCCTGTCAGTTCCGTGGAACTGACATGGTAAATTTTATTCCTCCAATTTCACGACCAACTTCTCTAAACTTACGGCCAGGTTATTCAGTCCATATGTTCTCCTGGAACTTTCAACTCTTTTCTTTCTTTCTATCACGGCTAAGACTTTCTAGCCGTAAACTTTCCTTCTTTTCCGGCAGCTCCATACGTCTCGTCTATTCATGTCCAATACCAAAACCCATTACAGCTATTATCTTCCACAACACCAATTGTTTCTCAAGTCTCATCATTCCCGTAGTTGTGATCATGAGACCCCATCATCATATGGCAACCCCAAAACATCAACAAAACCCATATAGACAATGGATACTCACTGTAGCTGCCAATCAGTCCCTTACCGAAATCGTCTTGCAATGAAACACAATGCGGAAATACAAAACTATGACGATATAGAAGCAATCACACAACACCCCAAGAATTACGCGGAAAACCCCTCGAAGGTGAAGGGTAAAAAACCACGGCAAATCTTCCACTATAACAATAATGGGTTACACACAATTCTCCCAAATTTGGGGATAACAACAACCTCAAAGGTGCCTATCACTTGGATATCATCCAATGGATGGGATCAACAATTCATTCATATATAATATGAGATTCATCAATTTAAGAATTAGAAGTGATTTGAGATATTACTACTAGGGTTTGACAAACCCTAGATTTTTCCCTTTGTTTGATCAATCAATTCTCCACCACAACAACCAAAAGATCCTTCAACAAGAACCCTCATTGCAAAATGGTGGATTAATTCTCTCATCTCACTCACTCTCTTTCTTCTTCCTCTCTTTCTCTTTCTTCTCAAAAATGAGACAATCAACAACCCCAAAACTCCATCAATGGATGTAGGGAAAGTCCCATGTCTTGCTTTTCGATCGAGCTGTACTTGCTAACTTCATCAGCATCCAATGGAAAACACTCATCACCATGTTCGTGCTCATTGCAACCCATCACCGTTGCATATGGCAGCATCAGTTTCCGGTCAGAACCACGAACATCAACTCTGTCTAAAACCCATATAGACTCGAGCCACACCATTCATGTATACTCACTGGCACCCATCATCACCTTATTCTTTCATTGCTGCCAATCACCATCCATCGAAACCAAACTCGTCATCTCCCTGTTCATTCCATCATTCAGTCTCGTCACTGCCAATATAATTCTCTTAGCTTCTCGTCATTATTGCTGTCATTATCAGTAAAAGCTGAAACCATTACGAGTTTCTACTCTTCACTACCATTACTCGAGCTCAACTGCCATCACTGCCAAGCTCTTCTCAGATTCTTCCTGCTCGATAGTTCTTCCATGCTTCACCGCTACATAGCACCAACAGCCAGAGATCAATATTCCATGATCATTACGCAGCGTCCCTGTTCTCTCTCACTCCATAGAATCAACAAATGAAACTCCATCTCAGCACTGCCATCACCATTAGCTAAGCAGCGACGACACCACCAGTTCCATCTTTTCTTGCTCTTCTTCCCGAAACAATCCATAGAGATTCTCTATTGTTTCGACAGTCAGAAGCGCTTATATCTTCCACGTTACTTCCATGTACCCATTAGAGCTCGAGAATCAGCTCATCACCGAGTAACCATCCTTACTATCTTATTAACTCGAGCAGCTACAAATGCAGTCTGTACTTCTTTTATGCTTCACAACAGTGTATGTACCAATACTTCTTCTATCCCATTAACTGCCAATGGCAGCAATGTACCTCCAGCCCTCGAGCTCTACTGTCAATCATCACAGCTTCATCATCACTGTCAGATCCCCATGCAGAAGTCTTGAAGAAATACGCGCGTGTTTGAATTTGAAGATGACAGCCCCGAGTAAATCAAGCATCTGCTTTTAACACTTTTTAAATTTAGGTTCCCCCTTTGTAAAGACTGAACTGCCTTTAGCAGTTCCTTAGTCACAGTCCGCCCCTTAACATTCGGTTGAGGTGGCAATATCACTTCCCTTTAAAATGACCGTTTTGCCCTTTTAGTCTTTCAAGTTCTTGTTTTGCTCGTAACTTCTTCGTACGAACTCGGAATGACTCCATTCTTTAGCCATTGACTTCGTCTTCTCGTCATCTACAAAATGATGACTAGAAATCCTCCATTTGTGCGAGTTCCACTGGGTCTTTGGACCTTCTTCACTTGTGACTTCACTTTTGTAGTTATTTCCACTTCTTTTAGGATGATTCACCTAACAAAACATAAATAAAACAAAACAAACGTAATATACAATAAATTGCAAGAAACTAAGCAATTACTAGCATGGATTCGACACAAAATATATGCAAAATATGCACTTAACAAAAGACTTATATGTTTAACAACTTCACAAACCTCAACATCGATATGGAAATGTTCTCTGACATATCGAGTTATAAGGAATTACTTACATATTGTTGGTGTAGTATCCATTATGAACAATGACCTCCTTTCCATGTTGATATGGCATGGCAATTTGTGTTACTCGCAGTAGAATAGCATGAATTTCCAAGTATCAAGGATAAGGTCCTTGCATAAAGTATTCAATCGGAAAACATACTGCTCTCTAGCAATGAACTTAAAAAACTCTGTGTCAACACATGGAATTCAATAAATTTTGTGATAATTCACAAGATTCAGATATCACCCTGACAAATTTGCAAAAATTAGGGTTTTGTGCCCTGCGCAATATATTAGATCTTGCTTGTCGAAATTAAGCCTAAGCAAACTAGGTAATTAATCAGCCATGGATTAGTAGGTGCAAAATCTTGCCCAGAATTAGAAAACGAGAAATAAAGGAGTCACAGAATAGGAGCAGCAGCAAAGGGAGGCGTGGCCATGCCTTAGGCCAACCGGCGTCGTTTGTCATTGGCCACGCCCCATGTTGCCTAACCGGACCTATTTCTTATCGACCAATCAGGTCGCCTTAAACCCGCCACACGTTGGCTGGGCCCATAATTGCTGTCCCTATTTCCCATCGACCTATCAGGTCATTTTAAATCCGCCACACACACACTAGAAGTGTAGCCACGCCCATGCTTGGCCGACCCCCTCTTTTAATCGACAAATCAGGTCGCTCAAAACTTTCCACAGTATTAAAAGAGGCAAAATGGCGCCAGATAGTCCCAAAGCCAATTGGATTTCCAAAAACCGCGCTAACATGCCAAACGTGCCATGTTGCACCAATAAGTTGAGCGGCATGCAACTCCGCCACGCCAAATGTGCCACTTTGTGGCAGCATGCCAAAACATGCCAACGTGCCGTAAATAGCGCTCCTACGTTCTAACCTACCTCCTATTCGTGGCCAACGCCATGATGTGCTGTAGATGGTGGATTTTCGACAAAGGCTAAAATCGTAAACCTATAATTATATGTATTCCTGATCCAGCAATCAGATGAATACTGAGGCTCATGTCTCTTATCGAAAGCATGAAATCTCATGCCACAAGAATCTCTGACTGAGAATACTGTCTCTCAGAGTACATGTAGACGTGTAGTCTCTCAGCTGAGGCAATGGCATATCTTATGAATACTGAGCAATTTCAGTAACTACTTTTATATGGAATCGAAAGATTAGATGGTTCCTAGACAGCTTGCCTGCTAGTATAGAGCAATAAAGTCTTCAGGAAGATGTTTTCCCTGACTATATAAAAGAAATATGACGCTTCAACAAGCTCATATCATGTAATTCCTGAAGAATTAACGCTCCTAGACAATCGTACTAGTATGGAGCCATCAACTAATTATTATGGAAATCAGCAGATTCATTAACTAAACCTCTGGAAAATATTTAATATTTTCATAATATTTCGTTACTTCAATTTATGGTTCTTCCCAGCAAAATTTCATGGGTTAGTAATAAATATTCAACACACGGGCATCTGGGGTACCTTCGAGTAAGCCCCGAACAAAATGGTGTAGATGTATTCGATAAATCATGCATTAACAAACACCTGAATGAACAAACAAGTATTTCAAAATACGACGAGACGATGAACCTATGCAAATAGGAAAGAAAATAATAAAAATAAAATATTCACCAAGGCGCTGAGGGACTGGACCCACAGGCCATCCAGTCACGTTGTGGCCAGTCCCACGCCTAATTTTATATTTTATCATATATTTTATTTATTTTCTTTGATCTCATGAAAATCTCTTCATTTGAACAAATATCCTTGTTTTTAAGGAAACTCCTCAGTTTCATGGTGTTTCCTTTGCATCAAGGAAATAATATAAAATTGGAAAAGGTGTCATGGGACCGTGTCTGCTAGCCGGCCGGCTATGTCCTAGTCACTGCCGGTCCCCCACCTCACAATTCCTCAATATTTTATTATTATTTCTCTAATTCATGAAAACTCCTTTATCTCAGGATATTTCTTTGATCCCATGAAAAATAATATAAAATTAGGGAAACTCGTGGGACCGGTCCCCTGCCGGCCGGTGACGCCCAAGATGGCCCCACATGCCCTATTTTATTATTATTATATTTTATGTTTCCTTAATCTCATGAAATTCCTTGATTTCATGATATTTTCTTCAAATTATGAAAATTCCTTCAAATCATGAAATAAAACATAAAATTAGGGAAAACTCACGGGACCGTGCCCTAGCCGGCCAACCATGCTCCAAGCCGGTCCCACACATCCCTTATTTTATTATTTTTATTTTTATTTTTAAAATATTTTTATTATTATTTTATGTTTTCCTCATGTCATGGAAACTCCTTGATTTCAACAAAACTCCTTGGTTTTATCATATTTCCTTAAAATCATGAAAATTATTATAAAATTAAGAAAAATATTGTGGGACAGGTTCTTTGGACTGCCGGCCATGCCTTGTCCATGGCCGGTCCCAAACTTCATGATTCCTTCATTTTATTATTATTTTCCTTCATCTCATGAAGGTTTTGACGGTTTCATCAAAAATCCCTGATTTCTTCATATTTTTATCAAATGATTGCTCAAATGCACATCTGAAAATATCAAATTCTCAGAACTGAGAAACGAACACTTTGGTGACATGAGCGTGTTACCTTGACCGACCAAGGTTGGATATTTGTCTCGTAAGGATCCGGTCTCGTGTATTTTCACAATTTGACCAAATTTGCGCAATTGCTCGTATTAGGTCCAAAACTCTTCCAAACAACCTGGAACTTCATGAAACGATCGTCATTCGATCCCGTGACCACCCAGGGCCTTTTTCATGACCCCTTGGTCGGTCTCTCATCTATTCATAATTAATTAGGTTTTATTCCCTAAAGCTCAGACGAACATTATCTTAATAGATGATTAAACCAGCATTTAATCATCATTTCATCAACAAACCAACTGGTCTTCAAGAGATCTGATATTTGCTCACGTGAGCATCTGGGCGCTACATGGCCGACCCATGATCCCATGTAGCCGGTCCCTATTCACTCCATGGTTAATTATCAATAAACCATCAGTAAATCATCAATTGATCTTGAGTCCAAGGTTCATAATTCCAGATTCAAACGCTAATAAATTTACATTGATCTCACGGTCAACATTTTATTTATTATACTCAGACCAGTTTCCAGTATTCTAATTTAATATTTATTTGGTCATGCTACCAATAATTTATCAAACGAGCAATATTTGCTCAAACCAAGGAATATTGGTTCAACTATCAATATTCAACAATTCATCGAACTAGCAATATTTGCTCACGCTAACTATCAAAGTTTATTCATATATTATACCTCTGTCTCAACAATGGATACGTCCAAGTCTTAGAACATTCTAAAACATGTTCGACTCAACAATATAAGGAGTCATCATCCCATGAAGTCATGAAGTCAATGACTGACTAAATAAATACATGTCTGCCTTGCAGACTCCACAATCACACGAGATATAAATCGTGTTACATGGGGGGATATTAACTAGGGTTTTGGTTTGGCGGTCTACGGCACGTGTGTTCATACACACGATGAGAATTTTAGCAAGTCGTGCAATCAGTTGGAGAAGTTAACAAAGTATTGGATGGAAAATTAACCAAGTCTCCGCACGTTGAGCAACTGGTTTTAACACGATTTCCACTTCCCCATTCTTTGATTCCATCAACTATCACACTTTATGAGATCATGGTGTTTATAATTCTAGCAATATAAAGAAGTCTCTGAATCATGATTGAAACAAGGACAATTTCACGTCAAACAGACAACACGAGATTAACAATCCAACTCTCAAGAGAGCAAATTCAATCATTCAGAACTTATCCTATTTTCAGAATACACAACACACCTACGATCTTCGATCACCATTGATCTCACATATTTCTCAGCTTCCCTCCTACAGATTGACCCATCCTCTCTTGTGACCGAACTTACTCTAGAACGGCCATTGTCTTGGTTTAGGCCGGAGTACTACAGATTGATCTCTCGAATTCAAAGCACTCCATTCTTGCAGTGCATCTGTGTGAGGTTAAACATTTCACTCGGTCATAAAGGGTCTCTATGGAAATTTCATTAGGATCCCACTAGTTTTCGTACCTTTGCCAATTTTATTGACAAAAAGGGGGAGAATTAATGTGTAGTCACACTAAAAATACATATGGTTTTCAGATTATTATGTAAGGGGGAGTGGTTTTCATGTGAGATGAAGTATTTACTAAGGGGGAGTGATACATATCACAATAGTATTGTTGCCGAAGTTGTGATACAATTGAACTTTGATGATGTGTAATAACACTATGACACTATGTAATAATGATTGGGAGCTTTTGTTTTGTCATTGTTATAGCTACGAATCTTCAACAACGGTGATGCTGATTTGAATATCTTTGGAATCATTTGAGTACTTGGAAGTGATGAAGATTTCGAGTAATGTTGAAGAACCAAGGATATCATGCATATGGATGGGAAGCTGCAAAGTTTATTTATTTTGTATTACATATGTATTGATAGTTTTATCAATAAAATTGACAAAGGGGGAGATTGTTAGAGCACTGCTCGGTTAAACTCGCAAGCGTTGCTATCTCAAGATTGTTGTCAAGTTTAGTTGCCAAAACTATGAGTCTTGATTTCTAGTCTACTTATAGCTAAGTCTTGGACTAGAATAGTAAGTGTAGTTGAGCTCTAGACTCCACGACGTGCATCATCCAAAGACGAAGAACTACTAAATGAACTGGTGGATTTTCATCGACAAAAATGTATGTGGAGACTTGCACTTATCTATCACATAAAAGTATATCTATTCTATCTCCTATCTTGAGACAAAAGTCGTATTGCTATATAAACTTTAATTATACACATTTTCTATTTCGAGACGAGTTTATCTTGCTTATCTATTTCTCAAAATATATGTTGGTAAGCTTTCACTTTGGCCAAGTGCATCTTTACTCGTGACGAAAGTCATGTTGATTGTTTAAATCTCTTGAAAATATCTTTGATGAAAAATAGTGTGTGAATAACCACTATATAACATCCTCTAAGAATGTTTCAATGATTGGAATGAGAGTTTAGAATATATAACCTTGAATGGATATAAACATTGTATGTAAACTCATACTTGTGTAAGTCCAAAATCCTTGAACCAAAGTATGCGTGATTTACTAGTTTAGGATGTCCGGAGCTAAGTCCGCGTACCCGTATGTGTACTACCGGAAGTTCATATCCCGTGAATTTCTGCTAGAGTTTGTGAACTAAAAACAAGCTCAATCCGGGTACTCAAGTATGCGTACCGGTATGCGTACTTAAGTGGGTTATTTTCTAAAAACGGTTTATTCGTGAACTAAGACATTTATAAATTAAGGAATGCAATCTTTGCAAACCGTGGCTTTAATGTTCATGAATCGATTTGAGTGAATCAAAATCATTTTTTTCTTCGATTATGTCTTATATACTCCTATGAGTTCTAAGAAATTGAACAGCTCTCTAACTAGTTCTGTTGAGTCATTTGAACTAGTTAAGGTGAAGATGAATAAGGTTTATATGAAAGTGAGCATATGCCTAACCATTGGTTAAATATTGTTGAACCAACTAGGTGTACACGTTTAGGTACAGTTACTCAAACCTAAATGAAGTCACATTTCATTTGTGTATAACAAGCTAAGTTCGATCTAACAGTTGAAAGATATTAGCTTGAATCTAATAAGGTTTTCATTTAACGGTGAATATTGAATGCTTTGTTACCAAGGTAACTTAGATTGCAAACCCTGATTTGGAGACTATATAAATGAGAACTATAGCAATTGGGAAACCTAATCCCCACACCTCATGTGCAATACTAGTTATATAAGCTAGAGTCGATAAAAAGTTGGATGAAAACTTGGTTTACTGATAGAATTACTACAGTGGATGATGACTGGATAGTGAAAATGGCAAACACAACTTGGGAGATATGGAAAGCTCGACGTAGTTGTGTATTTCAAGATATATGACCAAACCAAGTTGGAGTTATAAGGTGTATTCAGTTGTTAAATGATAGTACATGAAAGACAATGAAGTATAATGCAGTGTCTATCCATAAAACTTGGGAAACATGACCCATTGGAAACCGCCAGAAACCCCGTTTTCTCCTTTTGTTATGATTTATCATATAAGGAACATAACAATGTACATCGTACTGGCATAAGACTAATTATTCCAAATTTTGCAGGTACATATGGACAAGGGAAATGTATATATGCAAACATATACATATGCTCAGATCAGGCTGAATGTGGTGCACTGATGTTGGCTATGGAATGTCCATATGAGACTGGAATACCTTACGCATGTTTTGAACTAGATACACAAACAATAGCTGATCCAATTAAAGGACATCACCAAATAGCTTGGGGAAATGAGTCTTTGATTTTGGATAAAATTATGTTGAGCAATAACCCTCTATGGTATTGCAAATTTATAAGCAGATAATATAATAAGCTAGCAGACAAATTGGCTAGGCATGCTAGGATATTTGAAGTATCAAGAGTTTGGTCTTCACATCCACTAAGTTTTGCTGCAAATGCAATTCTGGAGGATAATAAAAATGTAACTCATTTTCACAAATAATAAATTTTCTTCTTACTAAAATAAAATAAAAAAATTTAACTACATGTGGCATTGTCTAGTTGACTGCTACAAAGAAACCGTACTGTTTTAAAATGAACCATATGAGTTTCAGGTTTGATAACAATAAATGTTGTATATGCTGAAGTTTTATTATAGCATGAGTTCACATTTTATCTTATTTTATTGGAATTTTATAATACATGTAATTTTTAATTCTTTTTAATGGAAATATAAAATATTATGGTAGATATTTTGTGAAAATACGGATTCATATTATTAAAAATACTCCACAAACCGAAAGAACGATCAAATCCAAAAGCCAATGGCCGTAAAGGCGTGCAGTTGAATAACTGATAAAAAGATAAATCAACTGGCTTGTACTTTGTACTCATCCATATAATCTTGAGACATGGTCTAGATATAAAATCTTATAAAATACTACACTATCACTTTTTCATTTTAACATGAAAACATGCCAAATTGAAAAGTGATATCTCTTTTTTAGGAAATGAGGGAGTATTTCTTAATGGGTAAAGTCTGCTTTAATGATGTAGCTAGAGGAACTCCTTATGGATATTTTTTAAGTTTTCTTTTTTAGATTTGGGCATCCTAAAATTCTCATGTATCATAAAATTTGTCAAATTGAGTAATCAATTTTTTGGTAGAGATTAAATAGGGACAATGAGACAATATCATTAACAAACATTGTTCACTTTTCATTGACTTACTAAAAAAAATCAATACGACTTATACGGTTCATAAGTTTGAACATCAAACTCCTGAATTTAAAAGATGTTAATCAAATTTTGGTTCAATGCCGCTAGAATTGGATGGACGGCTAAAGAGTGTGCGACAGCTAAACAAATGAGCTTGGGAGGTTCAACAGAAATCTAAGGAGGCTATAACACTATATGAACAACTGCATGAAATTTTATACTGCAAGTGCCTTTATGATGAAGTATATAATGAAAATTAGTACTGTTAGAAGATGTAATGTTGTTGGACAATCTTCTCTGGTTTTCAATTCATTTCAAAATCATTCTTCTTGCAGACACATGACAGATCTTGACTATTTAAACCACCTAAAACCGAAAACTCATATAGCGGGTGACCAACCTAAATATTAACCGTCACCTGGCAGTTATCACACACACACTATACACATTGCTTTAAAATACACACACACTTTTCCTAACACCACCACCACCACCCCATCCCGTAAGATCAGATTCTATGCAGGAGCAGAAAAACTGAGCTTGAGCCTAAGCACAGATAAGCGAGTACTGGATAAACCTTTGGTGAAGATATCATCTAGATGATCCCGAGTTGGTAGAAAACGCACAACCAAATCCTTTGAAGAAACTAATTCCCTGAAAAAATGAAATGCTATCTCAATGTGTTTAATTATTTTATGAAAGATTGGATTTTCTGTTAAATAAGTAGCTCCCATATTATCACACCCTTGGAGATGAGAAATGCATTTCACTGAGAAGAGATTGAACCCAAACTAATTCTGAGGTGGCATCTGCCAAGGCACGATATTCAGCCTCAGTACTTGATCTGGAAACAGTCTTATGTTTTCTAGAACACCAGGATATAAGATTAGGACCAAGAAAAATTGCCAAACCACTAGTGGACCTCCCAATAAGCATCAGAGTAGGCTTGTAACTGAATAAAGATAAACCTTTTAAACTGAAATCCATAGGAGAAAATACCAACCAAGTATCTTAAAATCCTCTTAACAGCTGACCAATCTGCAATAGAAGGATGCTGCATCTTCTGACATGCTTTGTTAACTGCAAAAGAAATGTCAGGTCTGGTGATGGTGGCATACTGAAGAGTACCAATTGTGCTTCTATAAATAACAAGATCCTCAAAAGGTGTGGAGTCAACAACATTAGAAGAATGAAAATGAGTTGCAGAGCTCTTAGCAGTAGTCATTTTGGTTTTAGTCAGTAGATTAGTTATATACTACTCTTGAGATAATAACACACCTGCAGAATTCCTTGTAGCTTGAATGGCTAGGAAAAAATGCAACTCACCCAAATCTTTGATTGCAAATTCCCTGCTCCAAGCAGCAATCAAATATTTTACAACGTCTGGAAAACTTCTTGCGACCAAAATGTCATCAACATAGATTAAAATGTAAAGAACTGAAGTAGATGTCACTTTAAAGAATAAATAAGTATCGGTTTTAGAAGAAGAAAATCCATTTTTCTAAGAAATTGACTCAATCTTTCAAACCAAGCCATTGGGTCTTGTTTCAAGCCATATAAAGATCTTTTGTGTTGGCACACATGACTAGGAAGTAGCTTATCAGTATATCATGGTGGATACACCATGTAAACATCCTCATTCAAATAACCATGCAAGAAAGCATTTTTGACATCCAGTTATATAATCTTCCAGTTTTTGTGTAGAGAGATAAAAATAATAATTCTAACAATTGTTGGTTTAACTACATGAATGAAGGTGTCCTGATAATCAATTCCTTCAACCAGATTATAGCCTTTGGCCACCAGTCTGTCCTTATACCTTTCAATGAAACCATCAACTCTTCTTTTTATCCTAAAAATCAATTTGCATCCTATGACTTTTTGTCCTCCAACAACAACAACCAATTTCTCAGGTACCGTTTTGTAACAAGGCATTGATTTCTTCATCCATGGCATCCCTCCAATTAGGATATTTGCAAGCTTCAGTGTAACATGTAGGAACTGTTATATCTTCACAGAATGATTGAACTTCTGAAGCATAAATCCTCGATTTTGGCCTGATAATACCCATTTTGCCTCTTATGTTCATTGGATGTGCATTGGTGACTACAAGAATAGTAGTTGGAGTGGCTGAAGAAGTATCAGATGCAGAAGGAGGAACAATTAAAAGTGTTGGTGTCACATATACCTAATTAGACAGGTAAGCTTGAAGGAGATGATAATTCAGATACATGTAGAGTTAATGATGTGACAGACATAGTGGGCAAGGAAGCACCAATTGGTTCAGAAGTGAAGAAAGATGCATAAGGTAACTTGCCTTCATCAAACCTAACATCTCTAGATATTATTATCTTGTTGGTATTAGTATTGAAACACATATACCCTTTGTGCATATGATTATAACCTAGAAATATACAATGCACAGATCTAGGTTCCAATTTGTGATGATTAAAATTTCTCACACATGGATAACAAGCACAACCAAATGTGTGTAAAAACAAATAATGTGGTTTTAGCTGAAGTAAGCATTCTAAAAGAGACAATTAATGTAGGTTAGGTGTTGGCAGTCTGTTAATCAGGAAGTTAGCAGTTTTAAAGGCATATGACCAAAAGGATAAAGGCAAAGAGGCATGATAAAGTAGAGCCAAACCAGTTTCAACTATATGCATATGTTTCCTCTCAGTTGTGCCATTTTGAGCATGAGCATGAGGACAAGAAACTATATGTCCTATGCCGCAAGAATCAAGATAAGTAGAAATTATTTTATATTCACTCCCCAATCAGATCGAATAAATTTAATATTTCTATTAAGCTGGTTCTCAATAAGATTTTTGAATTTAATGAAAATTGGAAATACTTCTGATTTATAAGAAAGAGGATACAACCATGCGAATGTGCAAAAGGAATCAATAAATGACACATAATACTTGTGTCCATTCACAGAACATAATGTTGATACCCAAACATCTGAATGAACTAAATCTAAAAGACCATACCCATTATTGGTTGAACTAGTAGGATAAGGAAGAGCATGACTCTTAGCTGACTAACAAGAAGAACAAAGTGTTGAAGTTAAATGAGAATCAATAACCTCATTCACTGAAGAGAGAATATGCTTGAGAGTATGATATACTGGATGACCAAGCTTATTATGCCAACTTGTTGATGAAGAAAGTCCAGAAGAGAATGCTTGCTTGAGTTGATCAGTGGTGAACTCCATGTGATACAAGCCATCTTTAACAAGACCATGGAGAAGGACTTTGTGGGTAACCAATTCCTTTACAAGAAATTTGTCAGAATAAAATTCAAAATAACAATTGTCCTCCTTAGTAAATTGAAGCACAGAGATTAAGTTCTTGGTGATAGAGGGCACATGAAGAACATTAGAAATAGTAAACTTAAAAAATTCAGTATGTAATGTAGAAGAGCCAACATGAGTTATGGTCAAACGTGAGCCATTTCCAACCTTCACTTGATCAGAACCTTGATATTCACAGTGCAAGTTAAGATTGGATAAATCTGAAGTGATGTGATGTGTAGCTCCTGAATCAGGTATCCATCCAGAAGAAGAAGAAAAAGCACCAGAATCATCATGATAATAAACAACATATGCTTCAGGTTCATGGTACCAATAGTCATCAAAATCATCACCATGAGAATCAGTAGAAGTATAGTAAGCTTGCATCATTGAGCTATCACTAGGTGCATATTTGTATCAACATTATGGAGCTAAGTGACCCGAATTCTTACAAAGCTGACATTCAACATAGTGATTGTATCTTGGAGGAGGAAATAAGTTATTAGAATTTCCTTGACGACCAAACCTAGCACCATTCCTTCCACCTCGGAAACCTCATCTGAATCTTCCACCATTTCTATTACCTCTAAAACCAGAATTACCAGTTCTTCCAAAATTAGCAGGATGAGAAGAATTGTACCAGGATTGATTTCCATAATAGGATATACCAGATTGGTGTGGATAATCATTATGCGTATAAGTATTGTGTGAATAGGATATACCAGATTGGTGTGGATAATCATTGTGAATAAGTATGTGAACTTGGATACTGGGGATCAAACTAATGTTAACTTGGAGAGGACTTTTGTTGTTGTGCCACATTAGCAAAAGCAACATGAAGATCAAGTTTAGATTAAGCATTAACTCTAGCTTCTTCAGACAACAATAAGCCTAAAAGTTCTGAGGAGGTAATAAGATTTTCATTCTTGAGTTGTTGAGTGCATATTGAAGTTTTAAAGGCATTGAACTCAGAAGGCAATCCTTGAAGAATATGAATTATTAAATCTTCATCAGATACTGTGATGTGAAATTGAACGCGCCTTACTGAAAGGATATGAATTATTAAATCTTCATCAGATACTGTGATGTGAAATTGAACGCGCCTTACTGAAATAAACTAACATCGAGTCTGAACTTTTCTTTAAACCAATCAAATCAGTTTTAAGTTGTAAAAGACGAGATTTAGTAGTAGAATTATATTTTTCCTCTAATCGATTCCAGATTTCATGAGAAAAAGTGCAACCAATAACTTGAAAATGAATTTCCTTAGTGCAAGCAGAAAATAACCAAGATAAAAGAGAAAAGTCTTGATTTACCCAATAAGTGTATACTGGATTTGAAACAAACTCATTATCAGGATTAAAATCAGAATCAATGAAGTCAAGGGCATTGACAATAACAGCACCGGCAGTGGATGTTCGTCGAAGATACTGCACATGATAGTGAAAGAGCCATCTACAAATCGAATTAGATTATAACTTCATAGCAAAGGAGCAATTTGAGATTTCCAGAGAGGATAGTTAGTTGCAAATAACTTGATGGAGGTTTGAATGCTAATGGGATGTGTTTATCGGAATTAGCCATCAAAGATAGAAGACGAGATTTGAAAATTTGATTGGATTTTAGGGTTTTGAGAATGTCTCTGATACCAAAAGATCACTATAAATCTATAAATTCTCCACGATCTACATCACTATAAATCTATAAATTCTCCACGAACCTGTATGCCAAAGATCCAAGTTACCTAGAAAATTCTATGAGCCAAAAAGATTTGGATGTGCCAAGAGCACGACAAAATCATCAAGTCCCATGTGCCGAAGGCGCCCGAGAGGTTGATCCCAGGCTGAAGGCCTGGGTTATGCCCTAGTTCCAATATAGAGGTTCTACTGTACTACATTTTCTTCTCCTCTACTCTCTAGTCTAAGTTCGTTCAACTGGAAGCATTGCCCTCACCAAAAATGCTGTCTAAGACAGACCATTCCCCCCTTCTCTGATTATGTTTTAAAAAAAGATTCATGTTGTCTAGATTTAGATCAGAATTTAGAAGCAAAACGTACACATACCTGTATTGTTGTACCTACTATTACTAATGCCTCTAATAATACTGGTGATAAGAAATTTCAGTAAAACTTACTTCTGAATGGTTCAAAATTCACACACAAAGATTGATATTCCCCCACATAAAAAACTAAGAGAAACGAATCTATTCCGCTACACAAATAAAACTTTATTGTCCACCATCAGTTTCACTCAACAGGTCCAGTCTACAGCTTCATCGCTTCTTTTGCAGTTCAGGATCACTGGATCATCAAAGTGAAATTAAAACCAGATTCCTTGCACCAAAAAAAAACGAATAGATAACAATGATTTTTCTTTGACAAGAATCAATCAATACCTTCGAATGTGGTCAAGGATTAGAAGCCTAGGTCCAGGAGGGATTCTCACATCTCTAAGAGCACTGCAACAAATTAAGACAAGTGAAGAAAGTTGTCATTATACTTCGCTTATGCTAGGAACACGTGCACAAATGAAAAAGAAAACGTTATCTAAGTTCACTCAATAATACTTGCCTATCTGTAAGCAAAGGAATAGTACTGTCTGTTAACAAGCCTTTCTTGAAGTTCTTCTCGTAATTCTGGAGGCCAAGATTTGACAACATGCCTCTTGTTCTGGTATAAAATGTATCCTCTACAGGTGGCTGAGAAAACTTTTGTCCTAGCTGCGTAGTCACAAAACAAATCATTACATAGATACTCAACTTTTGCACACTAAACTGTGGTTGGTACATGCTAAGAAGAATTCCGCATCACCATGATTAGCAAAGGCAGAATTCCATTCTACATCAGTGACATGTTTACTCTTTAAGATGCTAGAAAATGAACATCGATACGAACTCTAGTACACTAACAGCAGATACTTAAAAGAACAGAAAAAGAAGACCTTCAGCAGTTTCTGAGTTTCCCAAATCTCACCAACTCAAACAAAATGCTGATATCATACCTTGGCTAGTTAGCATTCAATCAGTACCATCGCATGCCAAAGATCATAATGAAAAATTCTAAAGGCAAACTTAATTATACCACTTAACATGTTAACCATCAGCGTATTCAACCATAGAGACAATACAGTGGTTACGTAATCAAGTTGCTTAGGAAGTCCAGCATGAGAAAACTATAACAATGTGCTGTTTATAAGGATGTGTTGGACAGACTGAATTAAGACAGCCCTCAAAAAGAAAAAGTAGTAACGTTTTACGGGAAGAAGACTTCTAAACTCACAGCCAGTACCACGACCTACTCCTAAAGATATTTTAGAACAGCTCCAATACATTAGAAGGTTTGCGACACCCGCACAAAAGACACATAGCATATTCAATATCTGCACAATGTGCAGCAACATTATTCATATTTTGAACGTGTCAGTTCTCTAAATCTTTAGCACACATTTCACATAACAAGAAAATAAGGTATCTGAGGGACTAATTTATGTTGTAACCATTATGTTAAACAGATAATAATTGTAATCAAAACCTTAGCGTAACTGAAAACATGTTTGTCTTTAATAAACTAACAGCAGAGCTTAAGAACCGAAGAAGACTGTCACTAGTTTCTTCATTTCTCCAATGTGAACAATTCAACCAAAATGCTGATATCAATGACTTAGCTTATTAGTATATTATTAGCACTATGACAAGATCATGCTACGAAATTGAAACAGAAATAAACAGTCATATCTGTGAACTATCTATATATGCTCAACCGGAGAGCTAAGACAATGGGTTATGCATGACCTATACTATTTAATAGATTTAAAGCATCCTGTTTTACAGATATCAATCATAAAGATTATCACCTAGTGACTTTTTTCAGAAATGAGCCAGCATGAAAATATGATCATCTCTGACACAAGGTACGTATTCTGCCTCAGATATGCATTGTTTATAATGAAAGGAGTAAACATCCAGAGTTCAGACTGTAGCTTGGTACAAAAAATATAACTAAACTCCTTCCCACGTTTGCTCACCTGGAAAAGACCACCCTGGACAAGCGCAAAGAATACCCCCGATGTGACTGCATTGGTCGCCATATTAAGACCTCCCATGCCACTGACCAATGAAAACATGGCTCCGGAACCAAAAGCTGCCACCATGCTGCAAAAATGAATACTCTCATTCAATTAAGTGTTTCAAGATGATGACCCACATTTATTTTTTCTCAAGAAGAAGAAAAACAAAACCCAGTGTAACTGTCAATTGCTATCAAATCATGGATGTCTACGTGAATCACTTGCAAAACTTCAATTTTATCGTCTTTTAAACACCTGCGAGACTTCTCAATCTGGTCTAATCAAAGTCCACCTAGATTCCAATACGTAATCATACTCTATACAAAAAACATTTGTTTTCCAAGTTTTTAATCAGTCGAAAATTAGGTTAGGTAGTGGGTTAATAGGTTTGTTTACCTAGTCTGAACATCGTCTTTGCCTCTAATTCTTTTCATAACACAAGATATACCAGCGTTAACGCCGGTCATCACAGCAAAATTACGGGCTTGTACCAATGGACCACCACTAAGAGCCTGCGAAAATCAAATAAACATAATCAATCACTAAAGCAGACTTTCCCTGGAAGAAAAAAAATGATCAAAAATGATTTTGACAAAGAAACCTGAGCTTGTTGGAAAGAAGCCATGGCTTGAGAACCAGCACCAGCAGGAGGTGTTGGAAGCACAGAAGAAGCATCATTAGTAAGTGTACCCATGAATCCACCAATAGCAGCACCTTGAATAGAACTTGTGATGGTAACAACAGCAGCTTCAACTGGTAATGATTGTTTGGTTAACCAACCACGGAATCCAACTTCTAACTCTTTGTATTTCGTTTGAAGCACAGTAATTGGATTACTATTGGGTGGCATCAACACCATCGTTCCTCCATCTTGTTTTCATCCCTCCATCATCAACTAACAAAAATCAAATCTCTTTCTCCTATTTTCTTCCTTTTTTTCCTGCCCTAGCTAGGTGCAGAGAGACTAGAGAGAAGAAGGGGGTTGGGGTTGGGGTTGGGGTTGGACTTGAATGGATAACTCTAGTATATAAAGGAGGACTACGGGTACATTGGAAAAATGGGTTCAGGTGTGTTTTATAAATTTTAAGTAGAATAAAAGGGTGTAATAGAAAAATGTTACATTTTAAGGACAGAAACTTCTTTGATCATTTTTCAGAGGGAGGGAGAGAGATGCAGCAGAGAAGTGAATGGGGGGAGGAAGAAGGAGCCGTTGAAGTTGAAGAATCAATCATATCTGCATCTGATCAGAGGACTCTGTATTTGGTAATAAACCCTAACTTTTTTTTTTTTTTTTTTTTTGAGTTTCATTTTGCTTATGATCCTTTCTTCTTCTTCTTTATCTCATTCTTTCAGGTTAATATCTTCATTGTGCAAACGGCTCGATTTCTGAATAGGTTCTCATTTCTATGTGAAGATAAACTATCGACCGTTCATAGGTATTTCTAGTTTCACTACTCTTAAAATGTGTTTGATTTGATGACCAAAACACTTTTTTTTGTGTATTGAATTGTGTTAATGGGATTTTTGAAGGAGGATATTGCGATTGGATGCGTCTCTTACGCTTCTTGAGACACAGTTGAGGAGCATTAGTGAAGAAGAAGAAGAAGAAGAAGAAAAAGAATCTTCTGCCGGGTGATTAATACTAGCCATTTTAACATACATTTCTGTTAAATTTACTGGTTATACAATTATGCATCATGTGCTTATGGTTGATGCATTCTGTATCTGCATTCGTTGGGAATCTATTCTAGAGACTAAGGAATCAATGTAACTTTTTAGGACAATTGGTCTACTAGGGTTTTACCCACTTGATTTCTAATTCTACAACAAATTGAACTTTACTTATCAGATTGAAATCGTTTTACAATATGACTCCACCTTAGTCAAACAAGTAAAACTTGGAGTAAAAATAGATTTAGCGGCCTTTAAAACCAAAGAAACATTCTAACTAGCCATATTAACCTCCTTATGCATGCCACTTCATGAGGTGTTTGTCAGAGACGTTCTTCAACCATGAATCTTCTCTAGCTTCTTTAACTTCCTACTTGTCAACATATGTCCAGTCTGAATGTCCCTTCGTATCCATATGCTTTTCACAGAATTGTTGAAGCAAACCTGTTAAATTATTATTGTTAGGTATAATACATGTTGAGTATGGATGCCCCTCCCATCACATGTTTTTCACAAAATTCATTCATAGCTAAACTAGGAAAATATGCTTCAAAAGTGCGAAAATGACAAAGATGTTTGGCCGTGTATGTACCTGGAAAAGGGATACGAGATAAGTGTTTGTATTATATGGTTGTAGAGACTTTTGGTCCAGGTTCTAAACTTTTAAAAAAAGAGCTTAAACACATCATGGAGCTACCCTATGATATTATTGATGAAGCGATGGATGAGAAAAGGAATAAAATTTTCAGAGATTTACTTTGAAGGCATTATGATTATTCTTAAGAGCTGTTTGTGTTTTAGCATCATCGCATTCACTTTACTCATTTTGGTATAACTTTAAAACACATCTTATAAGAATCAGTCATGACTCCTGCGTTTCCAATCCTAATAGCTAGATTCATATGCAGTTGCACTTCAATCTATGTGTTACTCCCTCACATGAGAGCTGTAGATTGTCAGCTTGACCCGATAACCTTCAGTAGTACATCTGCAGCATGTGGTATCAATCTTGTGTACTCCAAATCTATATCCCTTATAATTTTATTTGGTGTATGCTTATTTGGTTGGCTTTTCATTTCATATACAGTATGTATGCCTTCATTCATTTATTTATGCCATATACGACCCATTGGCATCAGGTGACATTTCGTGCATTTATAGGATTGGCACCTGAACAAAACAGTCCACAACCGTGCGATGGCTTGGCATCTTTCATTTGTAGGATTGGCACCTGAACAGAACAGTCCACAACCGTGCGATGGCTTGGCATCTCTCAAGTGAGCTACGTACTTATGGACGATTGTGACATTTGAATTTGTCTCAGAAACCATGTGATGTATCAGATGTGTAGTGTGTGGTGATCACAAATGTTTATACTGATCAGAACTTCAGGGTGTAGCTTTTTCTGTTGTAGATTTTGGGTATTTATATATGTGAAAAAAAAAAGGTAATTTGGTGAGAATCACCTTATCAATAGATGGACTGTCTTTCTCTCAGAATCTCTTTGAGTTTATTAGATCTTTAGAGCTAACAAGTGATGTCAAGAGAGTAGCGTACCAAATTTTTAACGGGTGGCACATATTTGTCATGTTGTCCAAATCTATTTGTAGAAGGAAGGGCTGACTTAAGTAGGTTGTATGTTCAAGCCAGATGATTACAACGGGTTGCTGGAAAGGAAAGGCCTCTTCCCGTGTTTCATTCGTTGAGAGAAGAGACAGTTGCATCTTCCTTGATAGGGACGGGTACGGCTTTCGAGCTTACCTGTTACCACATATCTGGTTAGACTAAGTCTCATGGGCTAGATTGAAGGTGCTAGATTAACAGTTAAGTGTTGCAATTCAAAAAAAAAAAGTGTGGCCTAAAAGTTAACACTAGTTCTCTCTCCTACCAGTTGCTAGCATGTGAACTAGTAGCGAGATAGTTGCGCTGTTTTGTTACGCGCACAAAATATTCATGTGGAGACCATTATTATTTATTCTTAAAAATATTCATGTGGAGATCCGATCAAGAGTTGGTTTAACACTGGGATGCACGGACGCACCGATTTTGGTGCAGTGTCCGCGTCCGACTCACGTCGGACGCAGGACGCGCGTTTGACGCTGACACGACGCGTGTCCGACGCACCAAATACGCGTCCCGCGCGCGTCCTTTTTGGACGCACCGATGACTTGGGTTTGAAGCATTTTTTTTTCCATTTTCATTTAAACTTCTTCCTTTATTTTTACTATTATTAACTAAATGAAGAAAGACAAACATTTAGATCAATCATGTAACTCTTTATTAGGATTTTGTAATTGGAAATACATCACATATACCCTTGGTTGGGCATGTGTTGTTCTAAGAATGCAATTTGATTGTGCCATGTGTTTAATAGTGATTGATTGCTTGACCTTCGACGTGTATAAACAAACGATCTTTCATTTTCTTTTGAAATTTATACACATGTAGCATTATTTTCTAATTTTTAGAATGGAAATACTTGACTTTGTTGTATAAATACATAATTATATATAAATAAAATATGTATATACGCGTCCGCGTCCTAGTTTTTTGAGAATTTTATAGTGTCCGCGTCCGCGTCGTGTCGTGTCCGCGTCTACGCGTCCGCGTCCGTGACACTTTAAAAATATTCATAGTATGTGGGTACCACACTTCTATGTATCAGTAGACTTTCTTTCTTTTTAACCTATTTAACATTTTTTAATCTAATGTTGTGGAGTAAAAAAAAATTTTGAAACTAAAAGAAGAATAGATTAAACTAGTAAACCAGTACATGAGAAGCATTTTCATCAAGCTGAATCAAGATTTCAGGAGATGAGTAGCAACCCCGGGAAAAAGATAACCTACTAGTTCTAGCCAAGTTGGCCAGAATATCATCTATCTTATTTCTTTGTTTTGGAACATAAACAAGTTTCCAACTTCTAAAAACTGAAAGTAAAAGTTTGATATCTTGAACACTATGTTGAAGTCTCCAATCAACGGAGCTGTTATCATTATTAACAGCGTCTGCAATCACTTTAGCATCCATTTCAAAGATCACTCTATCAAGTTTTATGTCTTTCGCCCATTGCATCGCTCTCCACAGACCCATACACTCTGCCTGCTCTGCATTTCGGACTTGATTCAGGTAGATTCCCCTTGCTTCTTTCTCTATACCTGCATGGTTATGAATGATTAGTCCAATTCCCCCAGTAAGATTATACTGATCAAAGGAACCATCGCAATTAATTTTTAATGTGTCTACAGGTGGAGGAATCCAGTGAGCATTAACACGGTTTACTCTAGGAGTTGGGTGAGGAGAATTATAGATTCCAGAACCGTGTTCCTCCATTAGGGATTTACACTGTTGAATGTTAACTTCCGGGGTTGGGTTTGATTGCTGAAACACTTTGTTGCAACGAGTTGTCCATATATTCCAGGCTACGATTGCTCTTTTAATTATTTCTCCTTCTTTGATTGTACCATTATGCAGTCCATCAAACCAAGTCTCAATCCATTCAGATAACGATACCGTAGAGTTAGAAATCCAACCCAGAGTACCAAACCAAACCGCTCTGGAATAAGTGCAGTTCATAATGAGATGTGTAGCTGACTCTGGATGTATGTTGCACATAGGACAAGAGTCGTCCTCCCCAACAATGGCTGCTCCAAGGGTATCTTTAGTTGAGAGGATATTTGAGATTGCCTTCCATAGGAAGTGCTTTATCCTTGGAAGAGTAGACAGTTTCCATAGCATGCAATATATTTCCCTCATTCTTGTATCTACCGGTTGATGAATAGCCGATTCCCGTATCATTGTTCTATAGGTGGATTTTACTGAGAAAGAACCATTTTTTTCCAGTAGCCAAATCATTCTATCTGCCTGGGCAGGGTGGATCGAAATAGACAAAATAAGGTTGATTGTCTCTGAACTGAATAAAGTATCAAGAAGAGGATTGTTCCATCCTTTTAAATCCCTCGAAAATAGTTGATGTACGTGGGTATAATTTTGCATAACACCACAACCATGCTTCGGTTGCGGTGGATTTTGGAGTTCCGGAATCCAACGGTGCTTCCAGATTAGAATTGATTTACCATCTCCCATATTCCAGCAACTATTATTTTGGATGAAGAGGAGTTCCGAGCTTATATTGCGCCAAGACCATGTTGTATTAGATTTTTTTTTGAGATCAAAGAGATTCCCGTTTGGAAAGTATTTCGCCTTCAGGGATTTGAACATAATAGAAGACTGGTCCGTGTAGAGTTTCCACGCCTGCTTGGCCAACAAGGCTCTATTGAAAGTGTGCATATCCCGAAGACCAAGGCCCCCCTCCGATTTTGTATGACAAACCCTTTTCCAAGTAATTACTTTCCTACCTCTATTAGACTTTTTATTTCTCCAGAAAGCTTGTTGAGCAGCTTTCATCTTCTTAATCGTCATGTCTGGGAGTTTGAAACTTTGCATATGATTGATATGAATCGCATTAGAAACATTCTGTATCATCACCGAGCGAGCAACTTCTGACATATTTGTAGCATTCCAACTAGAAAAATGACGGTTCATCTTCTCATGCAAGACTCCAAAAGGAACTCTCATGTTTCTTCCTACAAAAAATGGCAGTCCTAAGTATTGTTCTTCTTTTAGGTTCATCTCCCGAACTTGAAGAATACCACTGAGCAGCTAACAAGAGGACTGATCCATATTCGAACTAAAATAAACCGTCGATTTGCTGAAATTTATTAACTGACCAGAGCAGACACTGAAATCTTCAATTACTTGTAGAAGTTTGTATGTCTGATCAAGAGTGGCCTTACAGAATAAAATACAATCATCCGCGAAGAGGAGATGATTAATTTTAGGGGACGATTTTGATATTTTGATGCCTGAGATTTGCTTAGTCCTCTCATAGTGAACAAGAGCCGTAGAGAAGGATTCCATTGCTAAAATGAACAAATATGGGGATAGGGGATCTCCTTGACGAATGCCTCTTGAAGGATTAAAAGGTTTAGAGGGACTACCATTTAAAAGGACTTCTATTTGAGTAGTTACTATACATTGCAGTATGAGTTGGCGAAACTTGTCTCCAAAACCAAACTGTTTAAGAACATCCATCAGAAAACCCCACTCCAATCTATCAAACGCTTTCGACATGTCCATCTTGAGAGCTAAGTGACCACTGCAACCTTCCTTTCTTTTCATGGCTTGAATAATTTCTTGAACCAAATAAACATTCTCTGAAATAACTCTACCGGGAACGTACGCTGCTTGCATTGGTGAGATACTTTTTGTAATGTGTTTCTTCATTCTTAGAGAAATAACTTTTGAAATGATCTTGTATACCGTATTGCACAATGCAATTGGCCTGAAATCTTCCGGCTTGCTAGGAGATTTAACTTTTGGAATAAGAGAAATTCTAGTTTTGTTGAGATCTTTAGGAAGAAAGCCCGTGTGGAAAAAAGACTTAACCATGCTACAAATATCCTCTTTAACCACTTCCCATTGTGACTGATAAAACCCAGGTGGGAATCCATCTGGTCCCGGACTTGTCCAAGGTTCCATACACATAAGAGCTTTATGAATTTCTTCTTCTGATGGGATTGCCTCAAGAGTAGTATTGTCTGTTTCCGTAATGATTGTAGGAACGTGTTCCAAGAAGTAGTAATTGTTGCCCGGTGAAGAAGTTGTTATTATTTTTTGAAAATGAGTACTTAAAAAGGACTTCAAGAGCAGCTTTATCTGTGCACCAAGTACCATCTAGAGAGAGTAAAGCATCAATCCTATTTCTTGATCTCCTTTTGTTGGCTCGGGCATGAAAATATTTCGAATTTTTATCCATATCATTGAAGTAATGGTCTCTCGACTTTTGTTTGTTGGAGCTGGTGATAATATTATTGAGAACATTTTTTTTTCCAGTTCAACTACTGCATTAGTGTTTGAACCTTCTTTGTCTGTAGATTGAAGATGAGAGATGTCGTCTTGTAAGTTCCTGATTCTTGCTGTAATATCTCCAAAAGTAGCTTTACTCCATTTAGACAAAATATGTCTAGTATGAGAGAGCTTATTAGTCAGTACAAAAGCATTAGAACCATGATAAGAAGCAGACCAAGAATTTTTAATATGTCCATGACATTGCGTATTATGTAACCAATGCTCCCAAAATTTCCAGATTCTACCAATTCCTCTATATGGTTTATACAGGTATAATAAAATTGGACAGTGGTCTGAGCCTCTTTGAGGTAAGTTGGTGAGTAAGGCATCAGGTTAGGCAAGAGTCCATTCATTATTAATGAGGGCTCTATCGATACGCGATTTATATCTACCGGTTCCATGTTTATTACTAGACCAAGTGAAAGGATTACCACTAAATCTCATATCATCTAGACCAGATTTATTGATGGATTCCATGACCTCTTTCGGTGTACTATTTTGAGAATTAGTTTTTTTATCTTGTGGAAAGATAGTAATGTTCAAGTCCCCTATGAGGACCCATGGAATGTTCACCGTTTTACTGAGCTCTAAGATGTAAGACCATTGAACAAGTTGTTCTTTCTTTTAAGAAGAACCATAAACGCAGGATAAAAACCATTCTCCTTTACTAGGATCATTGGAAACTATAGCATGGATCATGTTAGAACTGGATCCAACTATGTCCAAAGAGAAACCACTCCTATAGATGGGACATAAAAACTGTTTTGCATGCATAAAAAGTTCGTTAACTTGACTATACTGTTGTCATTTATCTTTGTTTCGGAAAGAAAAATAATATCTGGAGAATGCAGGTTGTTAAGATAACCAATATGATCTCTAGTTTCTTTACCTAGGAAACCTTGGCTATTCCAGCTTAAAACTTTCATAGTAACAGAGGAAAAATCAGTATAATAGAATGGCAGATATGTTGAGTCGATTATGATATGAGTAGAGTAATACCACAGAATGGAAGGATTGAAACTTGACCAAAACAAGGATTTTGTACAAAGTTTAGAAAGGATTACCAGAACAGCATGGTCTTCCTCCACATCATGCGAGTCCTCCTTCTCGTACATTACTCCTTCCCCAATCGTTTCAAGCTCCATATCATCAGCCGTACCAGGAGAAGATCGTTTTCTAGTATTATTTTCATTGCTACTCGCTTGAGGGTCATTTATATCAACATACTCGGCATTCCTGGATCTTTTTGTTTTCCTCTCCCTATTGTGTTGTTCCTCAGTTGCTTCCATATTTATCTTTTTTATACTCGCTTTCCTAACTCTTTGAAGTAGCAGATCAATGTCGTCAATTATCTCTACACCATAAGCTGAAGCTAATTCATGGCAATATTCTATGTACTTATCATTAGTATAACCTCGGATTCTCAGTTCTTCGGCTACATTCTCACATTCTCCAATGTTATGTTCGATAGTCCAACAATTCTTGCACAAATTGTGCGACTGTTTTTCCCAGTGATATCGCACCCAAGACACCCCTCCTGCCGCAGTGTTCCACCATCCACCCCTAAGCATAGGTTTAGATAAGTCAAGATTCACTCTGGCAATAATTGTACTTCCATAACCTGGCCTGCAGTTTTTCGGATTTGTCCATATCTTGTTACCCAATTATACGATCGCTTCATTTATGACAGCTTCTGAGTGGTGTTCTAGCATAAGATGTTGAAATTGCACGTTCCATTCTTGATGAGTGAAATTCCACTTTTTGATAGGGACTATTGGGTTATATTCTTTTAGATTTAAGTGACAGTTCTGGACGTTCCATGGACTTTTTTTCAGAACTGCCATCATAGTTTCTTTCGAGAAGAACTTGAAGAGAAAAATATTCGCATCCACAGCACGTATTTCTTTGAGCTTCCACCTTTTCCAAAGAGAGACAACTTATTTTCTGACATTACCGTTGCGATTGGTTCTTCAGAGAAGATATTTCCTATTGCAATATTCCTCCAGTATTCAACCGCTTCAGCAATAGCTTTTTGAGAACCAATTGGTTTTCTTAGTTGACGAGTATTGATATCTCGAATAGAGGTAATTTGAAGTTTTTTTGTAATAGCTGAAATCTGGTTAGTCGAAGAAGAAGCCATAATGATAGAATTGTTGCAAAGACCGGGAGATAGAATACTGTTTGAGAATGAAGGACAAGTTGTTTGATATGAATTGAAGCAAGAAAATATGTTGTTTGAATTAGTAGTTTGTCAACCAAAAATACTTGGAGTGCAACATCGAGATGTGGAATCTTTGTATTAGAAAGAGTCTGTTGAGAGAATAGAGGAGTGAATAAGTTACACCCGACAAGCAGATAATGATTTGTATTTTGAAAATTCCATAATAGAAAAGTAAAAGGTTTTTTATAGGAGTAGTTTATTCCCTTTGGATACCCGACAGAGAGTTGTATGAACACTTTGTGGGAGACCATATTTTTACTGCAAATGCGCATGAGTAAATTACTCCAGACAATCCGGGAGATATATCCCTGTTCAAGAAGCAAATTTTGAACTTTAATTGTTACTTTACGCGGTTGAAAATTCAAAGAATTAACCCGGTTTAGTCGACTCGACGAATTCTGTGAAAACTGTAGAGATATGATCTTTGTAGCTTTATCATACACATTATCATGTTGAAAATAATACTGGAACATACTGTTGGTGATCATCTTTTGACTGATGATTTGCAAAACTGCTGGCTGGGATGACAATACATGTTTCGATTGTAACAACATTGTTAATAGAAGGAGTAATGTAAATTTGATAGTCCAAAACTGAATGCCGGACATGATGTGTAGAGAATGATCATCTGCAAGAATTAGTTAACCATTAGAACAGGTTGTGATAATTTTAAAATAAATCTATCAAAAGGGAGATCAGCTAGTGGATGGTGAACCCAGAGTACCAAACCAAAATTAAGAATTTAAAACCATGAAAATGAAAAAACAGAATCCAAAGATCAAGAAAGAATCTGGAATCTATCAGTGTTGAGCGTTAAGATTGAAGATGAAAGATCATCCAGAACATGGATCATTCTCTCCACATCATGAAGAGCGTTAAGATTGAAGAGTGTTTCGAAACCTAAGTGGATATATTATGGAGTAAATTTAACTACACGAAATTACATCTAATGTCTCAAGAGTTGTTTCATTTGGCGTAAAAGAGAAATGTGTTGGCGCTCAATGATTCAGCGCACCTCGCGGTTCCATTCAGCGCATCTAGTATACTAGGTTAGCTCTCCCATAAGACTTAGGAGGTTGTCCTAGCTTACTTGGACTTCCAATCTAGCTGCTAGATTAGCACACCATAAGACTTAGTCTTAAGGCTACTCAGGAATTACTAGTCACTGCTATTTTCATGACCTAGTCATTGACTGGTCCACCCAATTGAAGTGGTTTATCCAGCGGTCTTTTTTTTACACAGATGGTTGGATTACTTTATTAGTGACTTCTCGAGTCATTAGCGCTACATGAAAACATGGTCCGAGCTTAAACCTACTATCCCCATCCGAATATTATGCTAAGGGATATCTCGGCTGAAAAGCCAAATGCCGATCTTACCCTTGAATTGTTCATATTACGCTTATACCTTTTACCCTGAAATGGTTATATTAGCTTTGATTAACATTTACAGTATCCCCAACAACTCGAAACTTTCCATTGTCGAAAGGTTTTTTGAACTTTTCTTCAAATTCGAGGAAATTTGTCGATTGGAGATAACCTGAACCCATCCTTCTATTTCTTATCAAAAACATGGAAAAAACGAACCATATTGATAATTAAAGTACTACTTCATCCTAGTTTTGTAGTCGGTCCGAAAAAGGTGGGGAGAAACACCATTTTTGGCAAGTATATAAAAAGGAAAAGGAATAAATGGCATCAATACGAAATTCCAGGTGATTTTCCGTCGTCTTTTAAATTTTTGTCTGGAGTTAAATAATCTTGTAAAATTTCTTTGGAATTTGGTTAATGGTGGTCATGGATAGTTGCAGGTTGTTTGTCCATTTACTAAACAACCGTATCAAACATGATACTCGTATATTTTTAAAAAATTATTCCGGCCACTTAGGTTGATATCATGACCGACCCCCTTAATTTGACTGGTCAACAAAGGTAAAAAAAATGTCAAGATTTAGAAGTTGTGCATCCCAATTCCCAAGCCGTTGATTCATTCAGAATGTTTGACATATATCGTCTTCATTGGTTCAGGGCATTAGTCGCGCCTGTGTTTTGGAATGTTCTATAAAGATCGAATATATCCGTTTAATTTAAAAAAAATGATATGGGGTTTCTATTATGTATTTTATGTGTCTTCAACTTGGAAGTACCAGAATCTGAAGAGACCAGATTGTTTCAATTCCTAACTTCCCCGCTCGCACAGTGGTAGCTAATTAACTAGAACTCCCTCAATTTGAATCGTTGTATTTTTATGTCAATTATGTTAATTTGTGACGTTACCCATTACCTTTTAGTAATAAATTAATAAAAACCAAACATTTGATTCCAGCTACAGAACGTCAGAGCAGGAGATTACAACCGAAGTGGTTGGTACTAAAACTACAAATCCAATGGAAGAAATTGTTTCAAATAAGGAAGAAATTGTTGTCATGGAATCAATTTCACAACATTCCGATTCACCCAATGATGTAGAACCTTCACGACCTAATATTGGTGGAACATAAATTGTTATGGAGGAACAACAATCGGATAATTTCGATGACCAAGTTGATGAGAAAGATACTGAGAAACCACATTCAGTACAAGGGGCCGAATAAATGCCCGAAAAGAACAAAAATGCTAAGAAAAACATTGTTAACCAATTGATGTCATGAAGAGGTCGTTGATGGGCAACCCAAGGATAATGGTGAAGTCCTATTTGGATACGCAAACCACATCCCTACCACCCTTATAGGTCACAGGCATTGTAATTCGATAATAGATTAAATCGATTAATGTTAATATATTAAGGTAATTTCTTGACACAAAACGTTCAATTAACAACGTTCAGAAATGAATAAGTCTACTGAGTACGAACAACTGCCTCGAAAGAATAAAAACCGCCCGATCTGACATTTGTCCCCTCGTACCAAACAAAATAGTTTCTGCCTATTTTTTATTTAATGGACTGAGCAGAAAAAAAAATTCTTCTAATGTTAGTTGTGTTCTTTAGGGAAAATAATTAACATGTTCAATCTTATTTTTATGACTCACCCGATTATGTTGTTTTATTTCATAATAGATGATATTCAGAACTTATTAAGCTACTAACAACGTTTTATACGAAGTAACTTTACCCTAATCTCATCTTACATTGTTGGTTTGAGAGCTGTAAGACTTTCCAAGAATTTGGGTTATTTCACGCAATAAGAATGGACGAAATCTGGTCTTCATATCAGGTATGATATTGTAGCGCAAATGGTTAGTGTAGTGCAGATGGTAAAGGTAGTGAGGGGTACAATTGAAAATAGAAGATATACGGTTAAGGGACACATTCGAGGATTAGGGAAACATCCCTTTTTGTCACCAAGTGAATTTGCATTACACAAAATTTTGTAACGCAAACCATTTGTATTTTTTTAATGTTTTTGGGAAAACATAATCCTAGGTACATACATGTGTGGGCCTTATAAAATATATTTTTTAAATGCCTAAAACGCCCTCATTCAATAATACTCTTAAAATTGCAGAAGAGAGAGAAGCTGAAAGCATATATTGCAAACAAAAAAGTAATCTCTCTAGCTCTTCTTGTTTTGAAAAACTAGGTTTTGGACTTCAAATCTGGAAGAGATCGAGATTAAGATTTTGATTTCATACTGCATGTTTTATTGGGATGGATACATATCAATATCTACTGTTGGATTACAAGTTTTCACTCAGTACATATCATATCTATTATTGGATCGTAGGTTTTTTTGTCCACCATATATTTACAGCTGATTTATACCATTTTCTACTATTTTTTGGCGGATGTAAATCTAGATTTCTTCTTCAACTGCTCAAATTACAACATGTAGTGATTTATTGTGTGTATTGATGATTTTATTTAATTTTTCTTAACTGTAGATCAAGGTTTTGATGATTTTGTATGATCTAACTGGGTAATATCATTGATGAATGGTGATTTGATTATTTGTTTATGCCAGTGATTGCACCGAAGAAGAAAGCAGAAGGAAGAAAAAAAGAGTGAGAGGAGGAAGAGATAAATAAAGAACGAAAAGAGGGGGGCTACGTGGTTTTATTTTCGCATGTTTGGATGATTGGTAGGTAAGTCATTTCCATGTTTATAATGGCTTTTGGACCTCCGTTAAATATTTTCTCCAGATGGACCTTAGATTAAATTTTTGTTTGAGCTTTGGAACAAATTTCCCAAAATTTTAGAGCCTTCGGCGAAAGCATACAAAACACTTCAAAGGTATACTGAGTGATTACCCTGACTAGTGTGGGGTGATATGAATGTTAAATGGGTAGTTAAATTATTTAGATACTCTGCTTTCATTTAAATTACCAAAACACCCTTCTATTAATTTAAAAACCCAAACATAATCTAAGCTAAAAAATCAAAATCAATTTCATAATTTCTCGCTTCTCCGTTTCCAGCCAAACTTATCCCTCAAAATTGTCGAATTCAAATTTTCATTGCCGACAATTAATCTTTGATTCGTAAAACTTTGATCGTCGATTGAACATAACTATAAGATGACTCGCACCAAGATTTCTGCTAAATGTGCAGATTCTAATACTTCTTTTAATCATGTAATTGAAGAAAAACAAGAAGGAGGGAGAACTAAATCAAAAATTGAAGCTGAAATTCAATTAAGTAAAGAACCATCCCCTCAAATGTACACTATAAGGTGTTTCCCACAAACCCGTCTTTTATTTCCTTGCATTTTATTGCTACGTTGAGTTCAAATCGAAAAAACTATGAACTTCGGATGATAATTGAAACCTTATCAGCTGGACTTTTCATTATTCTTCGTTCTCAAGGTCTTGATGGGCAGTTCTGCTGATAATTCGTTTCCAAACAATAATAGAATGTTATGGTTTTTATTCAAAAATCACATAGGTTGTGAAGTTCGGCTGATAATGTTTTTTTATACAATAGATGATGCTAGCATTATACACAAGTTGTGGATAGCAACACCCTGAAATTTATAAAGTTCGGCTCAAAATTATTATTTCGGGACAACCAATTTTTTTGATTTTGCTATAGTTATTAGCTGAACTTATCTTTTTTTAGGGAAAATATTCATGATTTCTAGACGAATATTTGGTGTTTGAAGTATTAGTTGAGTTTTCTGCTTTCTATTTGGAATAAAGGTAAAGGTCAAATGAGGAACATGGAGGTAACTCCTTCTACTTCTAAAATTCTTGATCCTCGAGGAGGTGATACCAAAGAATTAGGAGCATGTAAACGGATAACTAACAAAGATGATGTTTTACCTGTGGTAGTAATTAGTAAATCACCTCCAGAGATACAAATAGAAGAAGAGGTAGAGGATGAAAAAGAAGAAATAAAAGAAGGAGGACATGGATGAGGAAGACGGGGAGACGATGATGATGGTGATGATGAAGACGAGGAGGATGGTAATGAAGAAGAAGTATAAAAGGAAACCATAATAACAACAACCCACATAAAGAGAAGAAGCTTGTTACACCTCTGACTGCAGGGCTTGGCGTTCCTCGTGATGATAATGTAATACCTCCTTTGAGGGATAACCAACCCCACGGTCTTACGAAAAATGAAGAAAAGGTGCTGACTGGTTCGAAAGAGTCTTTGGCAAAGAGAATATATGAGACTCCTGATTACAAGGATGCGACTCGAGTATTGAGACACTAGAGGGCTGTACATGGGAATTTGTTCGAGAGGTTCCTAAGGTGTGGTGGATTTAGTACAAGCCTATGGATTATGGTATGCGATTACCCACGGACATACAAAATGTGATAAAGTGACAACCTCCGCCTTTTGTGAGAGATTTTGTCCAGAGACTTACACATTTCATCTCCCCTTAGGTGAGATGACATCACTCCTGGTGATGGAAATAAGATTACATGCCTTAGGGTGACCGAGAAAAGCATAGATTATGGGTTTTATGAAATGACATGAGAGATATGCACAAACGTCTAAAGAAACTCTTGGTTGGAGTGAATCCAGGACCGAATAAGAGTTCTGTCGCGCGCTAAAGAGGTGGAGAGGAAGGTGAAAAGAAAAAAAAATCAAGTTTACCAATTTGAAAATAAAAATAAAAATGAGTAGACAAAGGATAAAGTTGCAAAAGGGGAGTTGGTAATGGATGAGGACAAAGTCAAGCAATTTACAATTACGTATTTTTTAAATACTCTTAGTAGAGATATCTTTCTCGACCTTACTGGAAACAAGATAAATGATCAATATCTTAAGGGATGTTAAAATCATTAACAAATGATCTTGGGAACCACTTCCAATTCTTACTTGCTCCAAAATCTTGCGACCGCCTTATAGTGATCTACAATACAAATGAAAAATAAGATTAGATCCACAAGATCAAATCGAGGAGAATATCCACATTGATTATTGCCACTATACTTGACCAGCCCTTAACTTTAAGTATTATATTTTTTATGATACTGCCCTTCAATCTACACTGCATAATTGAAATATAAACCTCAAATGAGGGAATAACAAACACACAATTCTACGTGATAAAACCCTAAGGCATACAACCAGTCCATATATAAAGTTGGATGACATACTACTATCATCCAGAGCATGAGCACTTACACAAGATAATAACAACTACTACTAATGGAGCCCAACACACAACCTATATAAGCTAACTCAAGGTGGCTTCCCTTAACCACCTTGGATACTTCTCGGTGGGATGTGACAACTGTATTACAGTAGCTGGACATAATTTTTTGAGGAAAATAGGAATTTATCTTACTGTTGCTGAAACCAATTTCCCAACTGCATTATAATTGGTGGTCTTCTCGAGGTGACAGTTCATATTGTTAAGTCATTAGGATATGAGAAATGTAGCGTCCACTAATAAGACTACCAACTATAATGCAGTTGTCATACCCGAATGCGAGGTATCCACGGTGGTTAAGGGCAGGTACCTTGAGTTAGCTTATACGGGTTATGTGATGGGCGCCATTAGTAGCAGTTGTTATTGTCTTGTGTGAGTGCAGGATTGGCGCTGCATGATAGTAGTATGTCATCCAGATTTATATATGCAATGGTGGTATAATTGTACCTTGGATCAGTGTGAGATTGATTAGGGTTCAACTACAATCCAGCCAAAGTTAATTTGGAGTAGGCTAGTGTCTGTAGAGGCTTAATACAGTGCATGTTTAATCTGGACTAGGTCCCGGGGTTTTCTGCATTTGCGGTTTCCTCGTTAACAAAATTCTGGTGTCTGTGTTATTTCTTTTCCGCATTATATTTTTGTATAATTGAAATAATACAGGTTGTGCGTTGCTTAATCGATTAAAATATACGACCTATTGGTTGTTGATTTAAATCGATTGACACTTGGATATTGGTCTTTGATACCATCCAAGTTATCTCTTTTTGATTAGACTCGCGAATCACATTTGCTTGAGTAATCAAATCGAGAGATTGAGATAATAACTCCTTGAGTATTTTCTATTAATTGAGTCTAGTTGATTCTCTAGAAAAACAACTCGGAGTTGTCCATTCATATTGCTAATTGAAATATTGGGTGAGGTTGTTAGAACCCCGCTTTTTCAATTGGTATCAGAGCAGGCAAACATGTTCAAGACCTCATAAGTATGTGTCTATAAGCGATCTGACTCTATGGACGACAAAGTCTCTTATAACGTTTCACCAGGATTAAAAAACAATAGTAGAAGAAATTCTGATGAACTAGTTATCCTTCAAAGGTTGGACGAACAAATCCAGATCAATTCTGATCTTATTTCAGAAATTGCAATCCTAAAGGATTTGAAACAAGGAGATAGTCGGGCTGACGACTTTTAACCAAGCGCTAAATGGGAGGCAACCCATAGGATGAGTATTTCTTGTCTTATTTTTATTTTCTTGTCTTGTTTTTAGTTTTTTTTTTTTCTTGTCTTGAATTTACTTCTTCTGATTTCTTGTCATTTTTCATGTAAGATTTCCCACCTTGGCTTACTTTGGATGACTCAATTTACATTGAGTACAATGTAAAGTTCAAGTGTGGGGGAGTGGTTAAGCATTTGCATTGTAAATTTTTCAAAATTTTCAACTTTTGTGTAAATTAGTGAATGAAAAACTCAAACTTGTAGTTAGTTTAGAGTCACATAGTATACATGTCGCTAAGATTACATCGAAATTCTCATAAGAGTGACTGAACTTAGAGATGACAGAGAACATAATCGGGTTTCTTACTTGTATGAGAGTTAAAGTTAGATTTAACCATGCCAGTGGCAAATAAGGTGCAGACTGAATTCGATAGTAGAGTAGTGGTCCCCTATAGTGGATACTACCCATGTTACATCATGAGAGGCACCGACCTTCAATTATTTGTACCTGTTTAAATATGTATTTTTAGAGTGTGTGTCACCGTACGTAAACTCCGGGTAGAATGGTGAGCTACCCAACCTCCCACCAATAGAAGCATTATTTTTATCTCTTGAGTGTTATTTTATCAATCATGGTGGTGACATCGAATTGCTAACTTACATACCACTTGTAATCTTGTTCGCAGTTAGCACCATCCACTTTATATCTCTCTACACCAACAGGTCCATAGAAACACCATCATCATCAACAATAGGAGCATCACAAATTCGAAGGAAAGTTGAAGACGTTCAAGGTTTACAAGCAACAATACACAAATGAGCAGATTTCAGATTCTAGTAAAGCAACAAAACAAGGAGCAGAATTTTTACAAGTTGAAGACTATTGTACAAGAGTGAAGATTATCAAGATGAGAATTCAAGAAGTTTATGATATCGAGATATTAAAGTTGTGAAGAATCAAGTGGTAAAGTACTTACACCATGGCATTTGTACTTGCATTTTTATTTTATCTTTATTTGTATTTTAGTTTCTCTTGTCTCAAAAAAAAAAAACAAGAGAAAAGTTCATTAAGTTCATAATTAGTTTTAATTTTTTGTTTATTTTCATTTTGTATTTACTTTATTTATCTTGCATCTTTAAAAAAAATTGAAAAAAATAATAATAATAAGAAAAATAATAGTCATTGCATCATTTTTTGGTTTGTTTAGTTCGTTTTTGGTTTTGTATTCATTCAATAAAGCCAATGGAAAGAAGGAATATTCATAATGAAGTTTCAAGCAACAAGGAATTAGAGGAAAGTATCACACTGTCAAGATTCTACGAAGTTCAAGATTTCATCGTCAAGAGTTTAAGACCGAAGACGAAGACAAGGATTGAAGACCGAAGACATTTCTATGGATGCTGTGAGAGTGGTGCTAACTGCACACCGAACGGATAACAAGGTAAGTAAGCATATTCCCACCTTCGTTAAGTGGTTGATTTCCTTTCTTAGAGATCGTCAGAAGAAATGGATTTTCAAAACAATAAAAGATGTGGGTTTTCAAAACAATTCGGAGGGTTTCGCCTTCCTACCATTCAACGTGTCACATGATTCTCTCTTCATTCCGACCTGGATACATGTGTGACCCATAAAGAGTTGTTCATTATTGATAGAAATTTTATAAAACCCTTTCTTGTGAGGCAGAGTCGAGACTTTCGATCACTCCGAACCCGAATTTCTTTCGATAAGGGATGGTTATTTCTCTCTTAACTTTTAAGAATGAGATTGTGTTCATATTTGTGTCTAACTTCTTATGACTAGTGTGCAGAATTTTTATGTCTTCTTAGCGCGTTGGATGCTATCATTTTGGAGAACTAGTAAGTTGGTGATGCGTGTCGTAGCCACAACAAATTAATCAAGATATTTTCCACTAATTTACTGGTAATATAATGGAAGTCAAGTTCGTTCCCACGAAGAGCAGTGTAATTGATATGTTATTTAGTTCAGCAAAATAATAAAAGTAAAGGGGGGTTATTGAATAATTAAAATAATAATAAACAATAAGATGAAAAGATGATTAGGAGTCATTCGCCGTTAAGAAACGTTGACTTGCATAGTATACTCGTTTACCTTTCGTAAGAATCATATCTCATCGATCGTAAAATAGCAGCTAGCTCAGTGCTATCCCCAAAACTCCTTATACCATGGATATGGAAGCTCTCCAATATCAGATTCTATTTAACCGAACCACCAAGTAGTAGCTCACTCAAGGTGTAATCTAACTGAATGCTTTAGGATTTGTGAATTAGGTTGATCCCAGTAGTTAAACTCTTAGCTCAAGGTTCACTTGCTGATGTTATCTTCACTCACAATTGCTCCACAGAATCCCTCTGTAAGGTATCGCGATTTCTACTTGTATAGAGAGTTGTTTGCCTATTACACTTATCCCAAATTCTACTAGCATTAGAATGATCAAAATATTAATCCAAATGTACACTTGAATAATCTAGAAACCAATCATAAACCTTAAATATAGAAAAGACAATCGATAATATGATAAAAACTTCGAATAAACTTGTATAATAATTAAGCTTCACACCCGGAACTTTGAATTCATCCTAATCAAATAAAATTTAGCCTCTCATGTTACACTGTTTCATGGTTTCCCCCTAAAGGGGTAAACCCTAAAATATGAATGAATAACAAAAGTGTTATATGATATGTGCAGATTTATTTTTATTAGGTTAAGAAGTCTCTTAAATAGTGTCCAAGATGTAGTTGTGCCCGTGCCAAATCCCGGTCGAATTAGGTTGCCAAAACTCTTGCCAAAATCACATGAAACTTGCTATAGCAGGTCATTGGCCAAGTTTGTACGTGAGTAGAATGGCGACATCCATGGGGCTTGCGCAAGTGGCAGAGGCCTAGCCCAAATAAACTTGTTGGCTTGTTGAAGTTGGCTTGTTGAAGTTGGCTTGTCAGTTCCGTAGAACTGACATCCTTTTCTTTTCTTCTTTTATTACGTACAGGTTTTTACATCCGTATGTTCTCCTGGATGTTTTGAAAAATTTCGTATTTTCCATAACGTCTAGGTTTCCCATACGTAACCTCTCCCTGTATGTTTCTCTTATTTTCTTTCTTTTCTCGACTAAAACTTCGGCAACAACCACGGCATCAACATATCATTTTCTCTTCCATTGTCACTCGAATACCACAGCTGCATCCAAACCTATCTCGAGCTGAAACCTTTCGGAGACAGCAGCTTCACCATTCATACATCATCGACTTCATTATTTGTTTTCTTTCGACTTCAGGGTATCTACTCATCATCGCTGACATGCCTGAATAACTTCCAAGGCTGTACTGCAGTTCCAACTGCGTTATCACTGCCATGAACATCACCTCTCCATTCTCGAGCATTATCTCTCAATAACATCCAACTCCTATAATTAGCTCAATTCTTCAGTCCGTATACTCCCCTGCCATCTCCAATAACAGCAGCAGTCCCGATCTTCTTCATCTCGAGCTCAACGTTGTCATTCTCCATTCATACCAACTCTGACAGAAACTCCATCAATCACCGATTATTGCCACCTTAAGTGCCTTCTCCATTCTCATTAACCCATCACCGACAACATACCACCTTGTCGTGATCATCACAACCAATCACAAGTCCTTACTTCCATCAAACCAACACCACATACTCGAACTCCCAATGATCATCTGAGTTAAGAAGGTCTTACCTCCTCCTTATTCGAGCTTAGTCTGAGTTTCATCACCAAACTCGAGTCACCACCGAACCACCGTATCTATTCCCTTCTTTGTTTACAGCTCCACAACATCAAACCCTGAACTGGTCGTCGTTATTTCTTAACGAGATGCTCCAAATAATCACCAGCATCACGTTCACCTCGGTTCCACTTTCCTGCTATCAACAATCTCTATCAATGGCAGCAACTCCATCGACACTTGAACCCATCAGCATAACTCCAAACCTGAGCTCCAACTTTCATACCCTGTTTAGACTCACTCGAGTCCTTCTAACCACTTCCAATCAATCCATGAGCTTCTCACTTCCATTGATAATGGCATTAGCATATTCTTCATATCTTGTTCTCAACTCCATCTCGATCATTCACCATTCTCACGAAAAAATCCTCCATCGCCTAGCAATAACTACCGTACGTGATTATCAGTAACAACATATTCCATCATCGAGTATACAGCAACATGAGTTACCATTGATCCATGGTAGAAACCTTCACAACATTACTCTCGTCTCTCTTCTCTTCCACAGCTCGGTTCTCATTCACTCTCGAGTTTAACTCTGGTTAACAGATATAGCTACAGCTGAAATTCTCGTCTCAACTGAATTACCGATTATTTCTCACTCTCGATCTACCATCACTGCCAGGCCGGAGAAAGGAAGGAGTCGAATGGCTTGGAAAATAAGGTTAAGGTGAGTGCCCGGATAAAAGATCATGGTGCCTTTATCAATATTTGAGTTTTGGAAGCCTCCTTTACAAAAGACTGAACTGCCTTTAACAGTTCCCTTGAAACATGTCTGCCCCTTAGTAGAATGGGCGCCCCTTATAAATTTTGTGCGTAAACAATTTCGCAACTTTGCTTTGCTTCAATCGCCCGTAGCTTCTTCATACGACATCGGATCAAACCCATTCTTTCGCCACTGGCTTCATCTTTTTGTCCTCTTCAACATGATAGCAAGAACTCTTAGAGACGAGTGAGTTGTGATTGGTCTTTGGTCTTTCTCCACTTGTAGGCTTTACTTTTATAGCTCTTTTCACTTCTCTTCGGATGATTCACCTAGCAAAACATAAACAAAACAAAACAAACGTAATATACAATAATTTGCAAGAATATAAGCAATTAATAACATGGATTCGACACTAAATATATGCAAAATATGCACTTAACAAATTCCCCCACACTTGGCTTTTGCTTGTCCTCGAGGATACGATTACTCTTAGCATGAATAACATGCCTTTAAACCCTAGGTGTCCCTAGTGGACGAGTTATAGTCTCGTGAGGGCTTACGAGAGATATACCCACAAAACCTACTCCAACTTCAAAGTGTTCCAGCTTCCCAAGCATCCAAAGAGCTATGAGGACATAGAGTTTTTGCATGCTAGTAATAAGAAGTTATAAATACCAAAGAACACATTCATTCTTAAATCTTGAGTGAGAAATAACCACACCATAATGAGAGAAACACGTGTTTGAGAACGATCAATAAGCATTTCGCCTCGACTTCTGTCTCACTTAAAAATATTTTATGATAATTGCACTCAATAAGACTGCTTTTTTATGGGTCTCACATGTGTGCAAGTAGTAATGAAGAGATAATCCTACACACGTTGAATGGTGGGAAGGTAACCTTCCGAATTATTTCTAGAGATTCCACAAAATCGTGGAAAATATTTTTTTTTTCTGATGATCTCTAAGAAAGGAAATCAACCACTATAGCAAGGATGTGAGTACTTACCACCTTCACATCTGATTGCAATGATGAAAGCGCCACTCTCACATCATCCAATTGAAACGTCTTCCTTCCTTCGGCTCGTCTTCTTCATCTTGGTCTTCGGTCTTCAACTGTTGATGATAAAATCTTGAACTTCTTAGAACTTCGACAATTTGTAACCTTTTCCTCTAATTCCTTGTTGCTTGAAACTTCTTTATATATTTTTCTTTCACATGGCCTTACTGAACAACCTAAATGCAAATCTTTTTTTCTTTTTCTTTTTTTTCTTTTTTTTTTTGACAAAAAGATTGCAACTATAAAAATAATTTTCAAATTAAAATTAACATGGCCATAAAAAAAGTACTTTACCGCTTGAATCTTCACAACTTGTATTGTCTTTGTATCATAAACTTCAATAACTCTCATCTTTTGATTATTTTCGCTCTTGTAAATAAGCCCTCATACTTGGATATATAATTCCGCTCCTTATATGTAAGTCTTCAACATGTATATATAAAAAATGCTCATTGTATGTTGCTTTACTTGGATATGAAATTTGCTCTTCCTTGTATTGTTGCTTGTAAACCTTAAACGTCTTCAACTTTCCTTATAGATTTTGATGTCGCTCCATTGTTGATGATGATGTGTTTCTATGGACCTGTTGTTGGCGAGAGAGAGAATGGTGCTAACTGTAAATCAAACTACAAGAAAGTGGTTTTCGTCTATAGACGTCACCCTTATGATTGACAAAATTAGCACTCAAGAGATCAAAAATAATGCTTCTATTGGTGGGAGGTTGGGTAGCTCACCATTCTACCCGGAATTAACGTACGGCGACACACACTCAAAAGAAAGATATTTAGTCAGCTACAAAAATATTTGGTCTGGTGCCTCGGTTGATATGAAAATGGGTAGTCTCCACTAATGATTGATCAGCAACTCTAATAATGCATTTCTCCCTGCTCCTAATTTGCATCACCGGCATGATTAAATCCATTATTTAACACTCCAATTCGTAAGAAATCCGAATGTAGTTCCCTAACACTTCTAAGTTCAGGTATGTCGGTCAGAATCTCTATGTAAACATACCTAGAAGTATGCTAGTAACTCTAAAATCTATACAAGTTGAAGGTTTTTTATTCAAATATATACAAAGAAATTGAAGAAAAAAAATTGACTCAAAAAGGCTAAAAACTCTATATGCAAAAGACTCCCCACACTTAAACTTCACATTGTCCTCAATGTGTAAAACCGAAAATTCTGAATTCTGACGTAACAGAAGATAAAACGCAAAACAAAGTGTAAATTGGTAAGGAATTTGTAAAAACTGTATTTCACAAAAGTTGTTCATATACGTGTTTTCTACAAAGTATCAAAAGGGAAAAGTGTTTTGATCAAAGGTATGACAGTTATTCTCTCTGGACTGAACTACGCGCAGTCTGAATTTTTCTGACGAAAAGGTATTTGTCATAATTCTCTTCTAAGATAGATTACAGACTCAATGAAATTAAACATGGGGATGCAAATATGATATGAAAACAATAAAAACGAAAAAATAAATAAAAGGGTTTAAGATACGAAACCTATGGGTTGCCTCCCATTCAGCGCTTGGTTTAAAGTCGTCAGCCCGACTCTTTTGTTATCGTCCATATACCAACAATCTGAAAATCTGGTAGTCTACCCAGAAAACAATCTTTAATTCAAGTAACAACGTCACATAATTATTAGCATAACATATGAATATTGAAATTGTTATAGCTTGGAAGTTTCCCCCACACTTAGTCCAATCTACACTCGAAAGTGGATAGAGAACATAGAATTCGGGAATTTCAAAAGGTTCCTCAGCTTGGTGAACCTGCATAATTATAGAATCAAACATATCAAGTGGTGAATACTTAGAAGCAAAATAATCCATTAAAACTTTAGAAGCACAAATACTCAATCCTAAGTGATGTGAATCAAAAGATTTAGAAATATGCGAAGGATTCGACAAACCTTCCACAATCTCTTTTATTACAGGATCTTCATCATTCTTAAAGAATTGCAATGAATTATTTACCTCATTTGTATCGTGGTCCTCTATCAAACCATTTAGCAATTCTTCGTCTGTTTCAACCGTAATCCCAGCATCATTATAATCCTTGGCTAGCTCAATTGGGTCTTCCACAACTTCAACCAATTTTGTTTCATTCTCAATATCTATATCTTCAACAACCTCATCATCAGAATCAGAATCATCTCCTAGAAAGTCTATTTCATTGGTGCAAATCATAAAATCATTATTTGAGTACGTTACACCATTTATAACAACGGTTATGTCATATTCATTCTCCTCCTTTTGAATAGGCGAGTGATCATTATTATGATCCGAAGTTGAAATAAAATTACCATTATTGCAAGGATTTTCCAAAGGTTGCTCAGCTTCATCAGAGTCTTCGTCAACCTCATAATCTTCAATATCCCAAAGACGTTGAAGTTCCGCTCGTATTTCCTTGTTAATTTCTTCGAGAGTCTTTTCCGATGCCCCATCTTCTTCTAACTGATCATGTTGTTTAGAAATTTTTCTGATATTAATACGTTTTCTGCCGTTATTCACGATGGAAAGTTCAGACCGAATCTCTTCTTTTGACATAAATGAAGAAAGAACATGATAAAGAGGAGTAGGTCTTTCCAAACTCTCTGTCATCTGCACATTACTAGAAAACAACTGATCAGAAGTATAACTATCCTTCCATCCCTGTGATTGCTCACTTACATACCCGTCATAAGGTTGTTGATATGTATGAGAGTATCCATAAAGCTCCGTAGGGTATGGTTGGTAGTTGTTATATGAATGAGATTAAAATCCAAATTGATTACCACTATAATATGATGATTGGTCTTGTGCTTCGTACATGTTATGTCCATAAGGAAACATGACGACTCACAAGAACAAAACAAAAAATCTAAAAACAAAAACAAGCTAAACAAATAACAAATCAATTGACAACCGCTCCCCGGCAGCGGCGCCAAAATTTGATGCGTGTCGTAACCACAACAAATTAATCAAGATATTTTCCACTAATTAACTAGTAATATAATGGAAGTCAAGTTCGTTCCCACGAAGAGCAGTGTAATTGATATGTTATTTAGTTCAGCAAAATAATAAAAGGAAAGGGGGTTTATTGAATAATTAAAATAATAATAAACAATAAGATGAAAAGATGATTATAAGTCATTCGTCGTTACCAAACATTGACTTGCATAGTATACTCGTTTACCTTTCGTAAGAATCATATATCACCGACCGTATAATAGCAGCTAGCTCAGTGCTATCCCCAAAACTCCTTATACCACGAATACGAAAGCTCTCCAATATCAAATTCTATTCAACCGAACCACCAAGTAGTAGCTCACTTAAGGTGTAATCCAACTGAATGCTTTAGGATTTGTGAATTAGGTTGATCACAATAGTTAAACTCTTAGCTCAAGGTTTACTTGCTGATGTTGTCTTCACTCGAAATTGCTCCACAGAATCCCTCTGTAAGGTCTCGCGATTTCTACTTGTATAGAGAGTTGTTTGACTATTACACTTATCTCCCAACTTCTACTAGCATTAGAATGATCAAAAGATTAATCCAATTGTACACTAGAATAATCTAGAAACCAATCATAAACCCTAAATATAGAAAACACAATCGATAATATGATAAAAAATTCGAATAAACTTGTATAATAATTAAGCTTCACACCCGGAACTTTGAATTCATCCTAATCAAATAAAATTTATCCTCTCATGTTACACTGTTTCATGGTTTCCCCCTAAAGGGGTAAACCCTAAAATATGAATGAATAACAAAAGTGTTATATGAGATGTGTAGATTTATTTTCATTAGGTTAAGAAGTCTCTTAAATAGTCCAAGTTGTAGTTGCGCCCGTGCTAAATCCCAGTCTAATCAGGTTGCCAAAACTCTTGCCAAAATCACATGAAACTTGCCATAGCAGGTCATTGGCCAAGTCTGGACGTGAGTAGAATGGCTACAGCCATGGGGCTTGCGCAAGTGGCAGAGGCCCAGCCCAAATAAACTTGTTGGCTTGTTGAAGTTGGCTTGTCAGTTCTGTGGAACTGACAACCTTTTCTTTTCTTCTTTTATTACGTACAAGTTTTTACATCCATATGTTCTCCTGGATGTTTTGACAAATTTCTTGTTTGTAGGAAATACCTATTAGTCCTAGAAATAAAATATTAGAGGCAGTCTAGTCGAATTGACCTAGTCAATTATTTATTTGGTCCATTTTTCAAATATAAATTATAGTTTGGTCCCGAAAAATATAGTTTGGTCCTAGGGTTTTGTCCACCCACACAGAATATTCTTTTTCTGTTACCAAAACACCCCTGCACGTGCAGATTTTTATTGTTTGGTCCTAAATTTTGTTATTTGGTCCTTTTACCGACATTTATAAACAAAAACAGGGAGAATCAGTTTCAGAAACAGATTATTTTTCTCTCTCCTACTCCGATCTCTCTCTGGTTACGAAATTTACAGAAATTTTGCTGCAGAAATTTTTCGTCTAGGGTTTACGAAATCTTTCATCGATTTTGTTTTTGATACCAGTATCGATTCGATTTACAGAGTTTGATTTTGGAATTACAGAGTTTGATTTTGGAATCACCGAGATTGATTTGAAGCTTTACAGAGTTGGATTTGATAGAATTACAGTGTTTGAGATTGATTCGAGGCTTTTTTGGAGATTTGATTCGAGTTTTTTGAAGATTGATTACAGGGTTTTTGAAGGTTGGAGTTGATTTTTTGGAATTACAGATCCGGAGATCGGTGTTTTCTTGGAGATTTGATTTGGATTCTTCTTGTTGCTGTTGAGTTTTCAGGCTAATCCTTTCCTTTATAGATCAGCTAAGTTTTTCTTTGATTTGTTTCTTTCTTGAATTTTAAGATGAAGTCGTTCTGTTAAGGCTTCATTCCAAGAATGAACTCTTCTTTTGTCATGGAAGAAGTACTGTTTGCTTCTCTGTTAATTTGTTTTAGGATGTTAATTAATGAAGTCATTCTATTTTTAAGCCTTCATTCTTTGGAATGAACTTTTAATTGATCTGTTAGAATGTTTTTGAATGAAGCTAGTTTGTAAAGGAAGAAGCTGTCAGTGCTATTCTTTTACGGCTTCATTCCGAGAATGAACTTCTTAATGTTGCTACTTTTGTTGTTTATCTATTTAGGATGTTAATGAATGAAGTCATTCTGTTTTTTTAAGGCTTCATTTTTGGAATGAACTCTTTATTCATCTGTTAGAATATTGTTGAATGAAGCTAGTTTGTCAAGGAAGAAGCTATCAGTTCTATTCTGTTACGGCTTCATTCCGAGAATGAACTTCTTACTGTTGCTGCTTTTGTTGTTTATATGTTTAGGATGTTAATGAATGAAGTCATTCTGTTTTTTTAAGGATTTATTTTTGGAATGAACTCTTTATTGATCTGTTAGAATGTTGTTGAATGAAGCTAGTTTGTCAAGGAAGAAGCTATCAATGCTATTCTTTTACGGCTTCATTCCGAGAATGAACTTCTTCCTTTGAATAAGCATTGCTGCTGCTTTTGTTTATCTGTTTTAAGATGTTAATGAATGAAGTCAATCTGTTTTCAATGCTTCATTCTTGGAATGAACTCTTTATTTTGTTAAGGAATTAGTAGTATCGATGCTTTTGTTTGTTTGTCTGTAAGAATATTATTCTTGGACAGAGGTGATGAACTATTTTGTGTGTGTGTTCATTTTTCAGGTTTCAGTATGGACCTTTCTAAGTGTTATGCAATTGTGTATTGCAAAGGTGATGGCATTCCATTGGAAGTTTCTTTAGAAACTATGATGCGTGACCTCAAAATATATGTTTGTGATTATTGGAGAAACTTGACTCCTCGGAGCATAAGATTTAGGCATGGCCAAGGGTCTGATAAAGCTATCATCAACTGTGATTATTCTCTTCATGGTCTAATTTCTATTACTTGTTCAAAGGAATTTCCAAGTTTTGATTTGTTCGTTGAGGAGGTTTCTAATGGTGGTGCTTCTAGCTCTTCATCTGGTATTTCCTCGCTGTCCCTTAGCGACGATGAATCATGTAGTGGGTTCACAGAGACTTCAAAGATTAAATACCTGATAGAAGGTCATGAGCAAATAAAACCTCTTTTATGTGACGGTTGGGAGGATATTTTTAAAGGTGTTGGTCAAGTTTTTCATGGTGGTGTTGATGAGGTTCGCTTATCTGTCACCAAATATTGCAGCAAGTCTGGTTATTCCGTTGTAAAGGTTAAGAATGATAAACTTAGGTTCACAGGCAAGTGTGGTAGGGATGCAAAATGTCTTTGGTATTTGCATTGTATTCCAATTGATAGCGCTAAAAGTGTCTTTGCTATCAAAGTATTCAATGGGGAGCATAAATGTGGTGGTGAGTATAATCTGAAGGAGCCCCCTATGAAGAAGAAATTGTTAAAACATTTGTTCAAGGACCAAATACAGTCAAATCCGTCGATAAAGCCTAATGATATGGTTGCGCAGGTGAAGAGTTGTTATGGTATTAACATCAAATACCATCATGCTTATAAAGGGAAGGAAGCATTTAAGGCAGAGATATATGACGATGATGTGAAAAGTTATACAGATCTTGTTTGGTATGTCGAAGTAATAAAGGCTACTAATCCTGGCATCTATATTAAGTTTGAATATGATCAAGTGACTAAACGGTTTCAGAGGCTTTTCATATGTTTTGGTGCCTGTATGGAAGGATACCGGTTCATTCGTCCTATGCTTTACTATGATGCAATTGGTAGATTCAAGGGAACATTGATGGATGCCACTGGTGTGAATGGAAACCAAGGTAAATTTAATTTCTTTTCTATAACTCATATTATCTTGTTGTTTGATTTTTAAGAGCAATGTGAATGAATGAAGTTATGCTTTCATTTGTTAGGATGAACTCCTTTTATGTTAAAGAAGAAGTATCTGCGATCAGTTACTGGAATGTAGTACAGAAAACTTTATACAGTCCATGCCATAAAATGAAGTCTAGAAAAGCATATTAGGATTTACTTCATGCCATAGAATGGACTTCATTTTTGGAATGAAGTCTGTAGAAGTTTTCATATTAATATTCGGCGAACTCCTGCTGCTTTGTTTCATATTAGGATGAACTTCTGCTACTTTGCTTTATGTTTTACTTTTGTTAAGGTCTTCATTTTTAATAAGTATTTGATGCTGCTTGTTTATGTGTTACTTTGTTATGTTGTCAAGAAAAGCATTGATTTCTTAACGAAATGACACTTTCAGTTCTTTTTGTGTTCTTTTCCATTCTGCAGGTTTCTTTCCTTTAGCGTTTGCTTTAGTTCCCTCCGAAGACATTGAAGGTTGGGAGTGGTTCATGGAAAATTTGTAGCATTGTGTCGACTCTCGTCCTATCACCTTTATCACTGATCGTCATGAAGGGTTGAAGCAAAGTATTCTCAAGTATTTTCCCAACTCTTTTCATAGTTACTGTTTTTATCATTTGAAGAATAATCTTCCCATCAAGAAAGGACATGAGAAGTATAAACAAGTTCAGGATCTGTTCCATAAAGCTGCATACTGCTACAGTGTTGCCAAATATGAGTCTGCGTTGAATGAGATGTGCATAATAGGATGTGATTGGGTTGCCAAGTACATCAGAAATATCAATCCCAAGCACTGGGAAAATAATTTCTTCGTAGGATGCAGGTTTGGGACACACTCATCAAGCATCGCAGAATCTTTCAACAACTGGATTCATCGTGAAATGGATTTGCCTCCAGCTACTCTTGTCGATGAGCTGAGGATAAAGATTATGAAGATGAGTTCAGAAAGGCGCGAGCTCGGTAGAAACTATAGTGATAGTTTGACTCCCATCTATAAAGTATTACTCAAGTCGCATGTTGATATAGGTTGTCCATGGAATCTAACCGAGTCAGGTAATGGTATATATGAGGTTCACTCTCCCATCTCTCATGATGTTGATCTGATGCAGATGACATGCACTTGCCAGAGATGGAAAGTGTTTGGTTTCCCATGTGCACACGCCTGCGTTGGTATTACTATGATTGGTATTGATATATTGAGGTTTATCCAGCCTTACTTTGGTTCAAACCACTTTCGCAACTGTTATGCTCCTACAATTCGACCCATTCCCAACTACGACAGGCCAGAAGCGTATGAACCTGAAGAGAGAATCCTTCCTGGTATTCCAAGGCCACCTCCAGAGAGATTACCAAAGAAGCGTATTCGCAGTGCTTATGAGAAGGAGAGAAGGCCCATGAAGTGCTCTAATTGTAAGAAGATTGGGAACCACAACAAAGCTACATGTCGTGTATTAATGCTGAAGTAGTATGCCTGAACTTTTTTATTAGTTTTTCTGGTGTTAGTTTTTCATATGAATTTGTGTTTTTTAGTTTTGTTCTGTTCTGGGATATGCACTTATTTTGTTAACTTCATTTTCTGGAATGAAGTCTATTTTTTTTTTGTAGAACTGCTAATTTTGAAGTGTTATTTTTGCCTTTATTTTTTGGATATGTCTTTCATTGTTCAGAATGGACTGCTATTATATATATATCAGTTCATTTTTCTAGACTTCATTCCTGGAATGAAGTCCATTCTATGGCATGGACTAGAATTTTTTCTACACTTCATTCCTGGAATGAAGTCCATTATATATCATTTCAATTTCTAGACTTCATTCCTGGAATGAAGTCCATTCTATGGCATGGACTAGAATTTTTTCTAGACTTCATTCCTGGAACTGGAATAAAGTTCATTCTGTGACATGGACTGTAACATACTTCATTCCAGAAATGAAGTCCAATCTGTGGGGTGATCTAAGAATTTTAGACTGCTACTATAAACATCAAAGAAGGAACATTCATGCTACAAAATTCATAAGAAAATGAGACAATAAGACAAAAGATAAGACAAATCATTGATACTAGATTGTAGATTACCAATTACATTAGAATCTAATGTAACTGTCCAAAAGACAAAAGTTTTCTGCTGCACTAAGAAGTAATATACTGTCCAAAATACTATAGTTAAAAGAGTAAACAAATCAGATTATATATGTCCAAAATAATATAGCTAAGGTTAAATCATTTCAGTCTTTACAACCTTCTTTAATCAGTTCATTGTTAAGATATTCCTCATTAGTTGTTTCAGTCCATCTTAATCCATCTTTCTCATCACTTAGAAGCTTGCACACCATTTTGTATCTCCACCACTGCATCCTTTTTATCATTTTATCTCTTGGAATCAGATTCTGAGATTTCAAAGGACCAAGAGGCTTGCAACTTCGCTTTATCCAATAACATGTATTGAGAAGGCAATCTGGATGTGCTCCTTGATCAGGTATCTTCATTTGATCAATGTTTAACTGGGTTCCTCTTGCTAGATCATGTTTCATCATCCATTTATCAATGTGTGGTTTACAGTAGGTGGCCATTTTTCTTGCATTCGCTGAACATCTTTCTCCTATTTCTCCTTTTTTGAGTGAGTTGTAATGCTCCCACTGATAGTTTCCGATGTTGTAAACAAGCAGCTGCCATTGCAAACCTTCTGATTTTTCTTCAGCATGTAGGTTCATTGAAATTATTATCTTCTGAGTCTTGGTATGCATATCTTCTATGAAGTCATCAATCTCAATTTTTCTGTCATCGACTTTTTTCTCACGGAAATATGTCTGCAAAGATATATATATATATATATATATAAGTGTTGATGGTGGATTTCTATTTAAAGGCTAAAATTGTAAAAAGTCAATTTTTGTAAGCTGACGTCCTGCAAAGGATAAAGCCTTCAGGTGATAAATATTTCTCGCCATGATAATTCATTGGAGCATGTGCAACCATCCCTGAGAATTATAACCTACCCAGAGCGGAGCATGTAGCAACCATCCCGATTTTCTGTAGGTTTGCAGCATTACAATTAATGCCCTACTCAAAGCCTTGTGTTCGACATGCAAACACCCGTAGGCTACCTGACGGCGGGTTATATTAGCCCCGCTGAACGCATGCAAGACTACCCATGTTAGTCTCACCTGCTGAAAACAAACTCAAAAATAGATCTCATCCGTCCAACTTCACAGGCATGGTTGGACGGCCTAGATCACGCGCGGTACTGAGTAACACACACGCACATGCTCACCGCTGGTCTACCTTCCTAATGGTGCAAACGGCTTCACCATAGGAGCCATGGGCATCGAGATACGCTAGCATGAAGCTGCGGCTCACAAACCCTAAAATTAGGGTTTGCTTACAGGTTGCGACCAAGCAACTTTGGGCATGTGTGCACTAACGATTTCGAGGCACAACTGCTGGCCGACGATGCCTGTGTACTAACCATGGGACCGGATACACGGTCATCCCATCGTCCACGGTCGGTCGCAGACCAGCCATCTCGAAATTCATGCCCAAAGGCAGCATGCGAGATCTCTTTTAATCTCAGCCATCCGTCATCGCAGGCGTGTTTGGATGGCTTAGATCACACCTATGGCCGCAAACCAAGCATGCACATGCTCACCGTCGTCCCAACATTCCCTACGCACCATCGACCTTATAAAAAGAGGTCGGCAAATGCCGGATTCGGTCGGATGTAGGTAACCAGTTGGAAACCCTAAATTAGGGTTTGCATCAAGTGGTCGCAGGCAGCCACTTTGAGACAAATGAACGGAAGCCAAAGGTAGGCGGGATTAGCTGGCCGACCACACCAGCATGTTCACTGTGGGACCAGCTACACGTCCAACCAATCTTCCATGAACGGTTGCAGCTATCCGTCTCGATTTGCGCGCCCAAAGGTAGCATGCACGACCCCCTTCTAATCTCGGCTATCCATCATCGCAGGCTGAAACGAGCGACTTAGATTGCTCTGATTGACTTCCAACAAGCATGGGCATGTAGAGTGGCGTCCCGCCTACCTGCTGGACCGATCGGCCACTCCATGCACGCCTCCCAAGGCTGAAAACCGTTAGGGTGAAAAGGGAGGCTTGCAAGCCTTCCAAACCCTAATCCAACGGTTATTCCTCCATCAATCTCGTCCGTCCAAGTTCACATGCTTGGATGAATAGCCTAAGAGGGGAGTTAGGTGGCAAACAAGGTATCACCGTGATCACCATCCTCCACACTTCCCCATGGCATTACCGTCCAAGGGGGGTCCCTCTCATGCGGCCTCCGAACAACGCCTGAATATATCTAGTTGAGTCACTTCAACTTGCAATCTTTTCATCAAAGTTGTGCAAGCTTCAAGGATGTTAAGCATATTTAATGCACCGCATGCATACAATATGCGCCTACAAACAACTTGATTATTTTACCTAGCACCGTTTGCTACCTTATGTGGGTCCCACGACTCACTCGAGACGTTAATCATGTCACAACTGGGGAATACAAACTGGGGTATTGGTCTGGCGGTTTACAGCGTGCAGCGTGCAACACGCCATCACAAGATTGTGTCAGGGAAACATGGTCGGTTAGCGATGATAGGAAAAGTGGGTAAGAAACCGTATGCCACTAACACACAACTCCACTTCCTCCACTTTCCCACGAGAGACGTGATGAAGGCTTATCGACTTGTATAAATAGGTTCTCCTCCCTATTTCCAACAACACAGAAAAACCAAGTGTTAATACCATCGTATTCAACACCCAGAGCCTGCCGGCAGCATTTGCTACCCTGCTCAACCTTCTGTTAACAAGTCATCAAATAGCCTTCACCTTCATACTCTCAACACCTTTTTCGCTTCCCTCCCTAAGATCAACCTCACATCCTTCACCTGTGACTGAAACAAATCTGGAACGGCCGTGTCTTCAGTTTAGGCCAGAATTGTACAGATTATCTCTCGAATCAAAAGTGCTCATCGTGCAGCACATTTGTTGAAGGTTTAAATTCACTTCTCATCCACATACACACAAAATTACCTAAACCTGCAGAAGTAGTTTTCTCCTACAAATAATAAGTTTTCAAATTCACAATACCATCAAGAAAGCAGTTTCATCATAGTATTTATCAGACTAGTTTCATTTTGTGTAATGAACTGACAAGTTAAAATCTTTGCTAAATGAATCAATTGTTTTCTTTAGATCACTATGTATCATCAATATGTATAATGAAGAGTTTCCACTAAATTTCTGGAAGTAAGGACTTACAAATGCAGTAGGTGCCATCATCTCAAAATGGATGTATTTCGATAGATTTTGGTTGTCTTTGCTGTCCATTCTTGCGCTCTCCCTTTGTGCTTCCATCTTCCTCTTATAGCAGTAGTAGAAAAGAATTAGGACATCAAGATCTTTATTGAATATTAGATCATTAATGTGTTCTCCTTGGATACCGAACTGAGCCTTGTTAGCTGCATCATCTATTTTCCAAGCTGCTTGACTGCAGTAGTATAAACAGAAACTTTATCATTAATAAATAGAAGTTCATTTATAATAGTAATACGAACATATAAACAAAAACCTCAGCATAAATTAATAGAAGTTCATTTTTAGAATTCATTCAGCTAACAATTCATATTTTCATGGACTGTAGAATATTTTCCTAGACTTCATTCCTGGAATGAAGTCCATTCTATGGTATAAATTGTAGATTTATTCTAGACTTTTTGTATGGTATGAAATGTATAATTTTTCTAGACTTTTCTAGACTTCATTCCAAGAATGAATAAAAGTTCATTTATAATAGAAATACCAATATATAAACAAAAACCTCAAGTTCATTTTACTGGGTTTTCTTAACTTTGCATAGCGTGTTTGTAGAAGGTACCCAAGAGTGTCTTTTGATGCTTGTCCAATTTGGAGAAGTATGAAGACTTTTTTAGGTACCCCATATTTGGAACGATGGGCATGTACGCTCTCAGTTGCTTTTGTGGTTCATTTCCTCTTATCTTCTTGCTTGCTGCAGCTTTTTGATTTTCCTTCTCGATATCAGCAGGTACATTCTTTCTCTTCTTCTGTTCAGCATTCTTCTCCTAGTCAGCATTCTTCTTATGTGCTTGATTCTTCACCTGTGGTTTCTGCTGCTCCTCATTTGGTTGTTCTTTCCTTTGCAGTCTCAATTTGAATTTCAGTTTCGATTCACTGTAATCTGATCCACTGATGAACTCTTTTCCAAGCACATTCGCTGGTTTTTTGCTCCTTGTAGTCATCCTGTGTTTTTCAACAACTTTAATTGGAGTTTTATCAATGGAAGGAGAACCAAGACCATGTTTATTCAAATCTGCAACTATCTGGGACATTGTATCAATGTTTTTTGCTGGCTCAACAACTTCTTCATCAATGTTGTTTCCTGGCTCAACAACTATTTGTGTCATCCCGATAGAGAAACTAGGAGGAGTACTGTTGATTTGATTAACTGTAGTGTTGATGATGTTGTTAACATCTTCATCATTCAATTCTTCATTCTTCTTATCAATAAGCTGCAGACTCGCATGCTCTTCATTGACGAACATATCATCTCTGTCTCTTGCTACTAAAAATAAAGAGAATAACATAAATAAAAAACAATTCAAAAATGGTATTGTGCATCAAAAATCAGAGTTCACATCCTCATAATGAACCCCTTAACATCTATATTGTTTCTAGAGTTCATCCATGAGAAAGAACTCTAACCTTTCTAGACTTCATTACAGGAATGAAGTCCATTATACAGACTTCATTCCTGGAATGAAGTCCATTCTACAGACTTCATTCCAGGAATGAAGTCTAGAAAAGTCATTCTCATGGATACAGTATAAATGTTACACTCCATTCTACAGACTTCATTCCAAAAATGAAGTCCATTCTACAGACTTCATTCAAAAAATGAAGTCCAATATAGAAAATAATTTTTGCAAAAAAGAGAGAAGAATAGTCGGAATATTTTACCTAGGTTCAAACATTGATTCATACTTAAAGGAACTCCGGCACTGTCCGTTGGAAAGGAAGGTAGCTCTTCTTCATCCATCGTACCAAGTATCTTTTCCTGATTATTAATTGTATCAACTCCAGTAGAAGGATTCTCAACAGTTAAGACGGGAAAGATACGAGCAGGTCTTCTAGCAGCTTCTGATACTGCTTGCGTTCCTTCATCCATAGAAGCATCTGGTACTGCTTGAATTCCTTCATCCATAACAACATTTTTATCTACACTCCGTCCACTAGATTCCATGCCTTCATCCACTTGTTGATTCAGTATATTGTTTACTTCATCATTCAATAATGAACTCTTGTACTCATCAGGGAAAACAGTACGCATGTATTCACAAGCTTGTTCTGCCATGAATTTCGCAACATTCCCACCTTTAGAAACAAATTCATCAACCTCAGGTTGCTTAGAAGACAAATACTCTACAAGGGATTCCATCTTCCTATCAAAAAGTGTCTTTGAAGTTGTTGCTTCTGCGAGTGAGTGCTCAAGTTCTTGCTGCTTTAACAAAAGATTCCCCATCTCCTCTGAATGCTTTCTTGTCAGCTCTCTAATCTCTTGAGTATGTCGAACTCTCAGGTTCTCCATCTCACCAACATGTGTAGCTTGTAGACTCTCTATTTGACCGGTCATAACATTGAATTCTTCCTCGAGCAAATCAGCTTTTGTCTTGGCTTTTTGTTGTTGTAGTAGCTTGTTTTCATCATCAGTATATTCTTCCAAAAAAATTTGTGATAGCTACACACAAAATTCAAATGATTCAAATTTTCAGATAATATAAACCTTTTTTTATATTTTCATTTCACAAAATGAAACCCCAATTGCTTCCTCGTTCATAATTTGAATTCATTAAAAGGAATGAACTACAAGTTCAGAGCAATGGACACTAACAATTTTTATTTTGTATAATTAATTAACTATTTTTTTTATCTTAAAGTTGCTTATTTTCATTACAGAACTGAATGCAATATAACAATATCATCTTATTCTAGGTTTTTACCTCTCCAAAATCATCAACATTCATTTCTATGTGATTGCAAAGGTTCTCAATGTTCCACCTTTCAAACCTTGGACAATAGTCTACTCTATTTTGCACCTTCCACCTGGGTTCTACTTTCTTTGAATGCTCAGCAAACCAAGGCTGTAAAAAAGAAGAAATACACTAGTCAGTTATCAACAGTTTTCAAATGAACTTCCAAAATGAAGAAATATACAAATGAACTGCCAAAATAATTATGAAATATACAAGTATCTAACAGTTTTAATCTCACCAACAAGTAAATGTGACATCCTTCCGAAGAACCTCTTTTTGATCTTTCCATCAAATGCTTGTGTATGAGATGCGGCAAAGAAACTCTACCTACTGACTCTAGACAAGATAGGTACTTGGAGTGTATGGAACCTCCATCACCAGTAGTAACAAAAATGGTAGACAAGAGAAAAAGTTCAAAAATAGTTACAAGATCTTCATTAGGTCATTTATCCTTAATCAACTCAATGATTTTATCCTTCAGTTCGGTATTCTTTATATCACAAGGCTTCTTTTTTGGTGGATTAAATTTGTAGGTTTTCCAGAACTTTCCACAAGTGTAGTCTGTCTGGTTTTTTTAGTCCAAAAAAGATTCTTCTATTCCACCTCCAGTGATGCATGGAATTCCAAATATTAGTGACAAATCTTCAGGTGAGGATCGTAACATATAAGTTTCTTCCCCTACTTTGAAAACAAACACATGATCATTTGTTTCAGGAATGAACTGATGTGTGCTGCATATAATTTGGACTGCAGGTAATGACTTAATCCATGTAGAAGCAACCATGGTCTCTTCCAAAAACACTTTGACTACATTACCCAATGGACTCCTATACAAAGCACGTTTCTGTTCTTCATTCAAAGCCTCTTCTCCCTGTAGTGCTGTAATCTTAACAACAAGTGCAATTACGCCCGCATAGCTACACTTTGATGTTATCTTCTTATCTTATTTTTTAAAAAGAAAAACAAAAAAACATTAATGGTCATAAATAGTAACTGATACAAAGAAGATAAGGTATAGCTTGAAGGACCAATACTAGAGTTTCTCTAGACTTCATTCCAGGAATGAAGTCCATTCTATGACATGGACTGTAGAATTTTTTATAGACTTTATTCCAGGAATGAAGTTCATTCTATGGATTTTCAACGGAGAAGTTTCTCAAGACTTCATTCCTGGAATGAAGTCCATTATGTGGATGTTCAACGGAGAAGTTTCTCAAGACTTCATTCCAAGAATGAAGTCCATTATGTGGATATTCAACGGAGAAGTTTCTCAAGACTTTATTCCTGTAATGAAGTCTATTCTGTGGATGTTCAACAGAGAAGTTTCTCAAGACTTCATTCCTGGAATGAAGTCCATTCTGTGGATATGCAACGGAGAAGTTTCTCAAGACTTCATTCCTGGAATGAAGTCCATTCTGTGGATATTCAACGGAGAAGTTTCTCAAGACTTCATTCCAGGAATGAAGTCCATTCTGTGGATGCTCAACGGAGAAGTTTCTCAAGACTTCATTCCAGAAATGAAGTCCATCAAAACTACACTTCATTCAACACAACGAATATGCATTTCAGAAGAACATCCAAAATCGAAAATCAACATCAGAAGAACAATAAACATCAAAAAACAACTTCTAGTATTTCTAATTAGGGTATTCTTGTACCTTTCGACGGTTTCTTTGCTCTGGATTTCTTTGAAACTGGTTCTTCATCATCTTTATTTACTCCTACATACTCAACTAATTGGCTGTTTCTTTCATGAACTTGTTCAAAATCATCGCCAGAAGATGACTCTACTACTTCTTTGCCTTTCGATCTCCTCATTTTGGTGTTTTGATTTCTCTAATTTTTTCTAGGGTTTTTGATTTGGGTTTTTTGTTCTACTGATTTGATTTCGAATGGAAATACACAATTGATTTTCTAGGGTTTTGTTCTACTGATTTTCTGAATTTGATTTGGTTATTTTCTGGATCACGGAAAAAAGAAGACGAAGCAGTTTTCTTCTCGAAGAAAAGAAGATGAAGCAGAAACTGGAAACTGAAGAAAAATGAAAGAGAGAGAAGGTTAACGCGTTTTTAGGAGATGTGTGTTTACGGGGCGGTTACAGTGGGACCAGATGCCAGGTGTGATTTTGGTGGAGTGTGAAGAGGGTATTTTTGTCTGTTCAATATTTTTTTTTAATTGTGGACCAAATGGAAAATGATTTTTCTAAAAGGACTAAACTGTTGTGGGCCCCAGCACAAAAGGACCAAATGATTTTTTTCCCGTTTGTTTTCCATAACGTCTAAGTTTCCCATACGTAACCTCTCCCTGTATGTTTCTCTTATTTTCTTTCTTTTCTCGACTAAAACCTCGGCAACAACCACGGCGGCAACATATCATTTTCTCTTCCATTGTCACTCGAATACCACAGCTGCATCCAAACCTATCTCGAGCTCAAACTTTTCGGAGACAGCAGCTTCACCATTCATACAGCAGCGACTTCATTCTCTGTTTTCTTTCGACTTCAGGGTATCTACTCATCATCGCTGACATGCCAGAATAACTTCCAAGGTTGTACTGCAGTTCCAACTGCGTTATCACTACCATGAACAACACCTCTCCATTCTCGAGCATCATCTCTCAATAACATCCAACTCCTACAATTAGCTCAATTCTTCAGTCCGTATACTCCCCTGCCATCTCCAATAACAGCAGCAGTCCCGATCTTGGTCATCTCGAGCTCAACGTTGACATTCTCCATTCATAGCAACTCCGACAGAAACTCCAGCAATCACCGATCATTGCCACCTTAAGTGCCTTCTCCATTCTCATTAACCCATCACCGACAGCATACCACCTTGTCGTGATCATCACAACCAATCACAAGTCCTTACTGCCATTAAACCAACACCACAGACTCGAACTCCCAATGATCATCTCAGTTAAGAAAGTCTTACCTCCTCCTTATTCGAGCTTAGTCTGAGTGTCATCACCAAACTCGAGTCACCAACGAACCACCGTGGCTATTCCCTTCTTTGTTTACAGCTCCACAGCATCAAACCCTGAACTGGTCATCGTTATTTCTTAACGAGATGCTCCAAATAATCACCAGCATCACGTTCACCTCGGTTCCACTTCCCTGCCATCAACAATCTCTATCAATGGCAGCAACTCCATCGACACTTGAACCCATCAGCACAACTCCAAACCTGAACTCCAAATTTCATACCCTGTTTAGACTCACTCGAGTCCTTCTAACCACTGCCAATCAATCCACGAGCTTCTCACTTCCATTGATAATGGCATTAGCATATTCTTCATATTTTGTTCTCAAATCCATCTCGATCATTCACCATTCTCACGACAAAATCCTTCATCGCCTAGCAACAACTACCGTACGTGATTATCAGCAACAACATATTCCATCATCGAGTATACAGAAAGATGAGTTACCATTGATCCATGGTAGAAACCTTCACAGCATTACTCTCGTCTCTCTTCTCTGTTTTCTTCCACAGCTCGGTTCTCATTCACTCTCGAGTTCAACTCCGGTTAACAGAGATAGCTACAGCTACAATTATCGTCTCAACTGAATGACCGAGTATTTCTCACTCTCGATCTACCATCACTGCCAGGCCGGAAAAAGGAAGGAGTCGACTGGCTTGAAAAATAAGGTTAAGGTGAGTGACCGGATAAAAGAGCATGGTGCCTTTATCAATGTTTGAGTTTTGGAAGCCTCTTTTACAAAAGACTGAACTGCCTTTAGCAGTACCCTTGAAACATGTCTGCCCCTTAGTAGAATGGACGCCCCTTATAAATTTTGTGCGTAAACAATTTCGCAACTTTGCTTTGCTTCAATCGCCCGTAACTTCTTCATACGACATCGGATCGAACCCATTCTTTCGCCACTGGCTTCGTCTTTTTGTCCTCTTCAACATGATAGCAAGAACTCTTAGAGACAAGTGAGTTGTGATTGGTCTTTGGTCTTTCTCCACTTGTAGACTTCACTTTTATAGCTCTTTTCACTTCTTTTCGGATGATTCACCTAGCAAAACATAAACAAAACAAACATAATATACAATAATTTGCAAGAATATAAGCAATTACTAGCATGGATTCGAAGCTAAATATATGCAAAATATGCACTTAACAGTTGGAAAAGTAGGTTTTATGGGTACATCTTTAGTAAACCCTCAAGAGAGTTGTTTGTTATTTTGGAATAAATTTTGTTTCATTTGCTCGAGGACTAGCGAAGTCTTAGTGTGGGGGAATTTGATAGGTGTTATAAAACACCTAATTTTATATCTAGAATTTATGCTTTCTTTGTTATTATCCTTGTGAAATGCATCTCTTATGTTTAATTTTGAGCTATTAGGTGCAATGGAGTCCTTGGGAGCAAAAGAAGAAAAAATTAGCCATTTGGAGCACAAAGGTCAATTCACATGCGAGCTATACTTGGAGCGGGCTAAGGTATGCGAAAACGATGTGAAGAATGAACTGTCAGTTCCCCAAAACTGACTGTTGAGTTGAGAAAATAATTAGCTTGTCGGTTTGGAAAAACCGACAAGCCGTATATGAATTTTGCGGCCCATATTGATCTGCTGGGTGCCTGTAGTACTTCTTATCATTACCAACACCTGAAATTTAGAGAAAACGATTTCTTTCAATCATTCATTCCGTAACTCAGAGGAGAAGCCATTGCGGCTGCTGCAAGAGCGAAATTGATGAAAATATATGTTTGTGAATGAAACTATCCCGTGACCAATATATTCTCCTTATTGATTATTTTTGTTATTACTTTGCTTTCAATTTAGTTTTATTTATTCGATAAATCAAAACCCCCATTGGTTACTAAGAAACTGAAATTTGCATAACAACAAAAGCCTCTCTGTGGATACAAACTCTTTCTTATCGCATACTTCATTTATTTTAGTTAAGTAAGAAAGTGAAATTATTTTTGCTCGGCTGACAACCGACCAAATTTTGGCGCCGTTGCCGGGGAGGCATACGGCTTGTTATTAAGTTTTTAGTTTCTTTTTATAATTTCTGCTTTTATCCTTGCTTTCTGTTTTCTTGTCTTGTTTCTCACTTGTTTGCGAGAATTGTTTTCAAGTACTAATCCCTGGCTCGAATTGGAATTATCGAAGGTGCGGGATAGCTACTCGAAGAGGCACAATACTCCAACCAAGTCAAGACATAATGGAAGCACAAGAGTTAGAAGTGGAAGAAGAGTTAGAAGTGGAAGAAGAGTTACAACTAGAAGGAGAACAAGAGGTTCCATTCATACAAGAACCACTAGTTGAAGAAGAATAAACAATGGGTGATGCAAATTGTACACTCAAGGATTTGGCTTCTCATAGGATTGATGCACAACGATGGTGTATTCAAACCAACTCAACCTTCGAGATCAAGCATGGGTTGATTAGAGAGTTACCAAAGTTTCATGGTATGACGAATGAAGATCCAAACAAGCATCTCATGGATTTCCACAACGTCATCATGGCCATGCTTCTACCGGACACTAATGCCGATGGTGTAATGTTGAAGGCTTTCTCATTCTCTTTGGCGGACAATGCTAAGGAATGGTTGTATTGCTTGCCTTCCGGGAGTGTCACTACATGGAACGGGTTGAAGAAACTCTTTATAGAGAGGTATTTTCCTGCGTCAAAGCCCAATCAAATTCGCAAAGAGATTTGTGGAATAAAGCAACACGTGGGAGAATCTTTGTATGAATGTTGGGAGTGATACAAGAGATTGGTGGAAAGCTGTCCAAACCACCAATTAAGAGATGTTATGATAATCCAGTACTTCTATGAAGGTCTCCAATCAAGTGATAGATATCTTCTTGATCGTGAGTGGTGGTGCACTAGTGAACAAGACGGTGGCCCAATCTACCGAGTTGATTGAAAGTATGGATGCGAACTTGCGACAATTCTACACAAGAGGTGAACCAATGGTTAGACGAGTGCATGAAGTTAGTGATTCATCATCATTACACTTTGATCAAAGGATGGATAATATGGAGAAAATGATGCAAAGGATGGATGCAGTTATTTTACCTTCACATGGCGAAGAGTTGGAGCAAGCTAATGCGGTCTTTCCAAATCAACAAAGACGGTATGATCCCTACTCAAACACGTACAATCCAGGATGGAGAGATCATCCCAACTTTAGCTATGCCAACAAGCAAGGTGCATTTTCACAACCTACTTTCAACCATCCAAGCGAGTTTCAACCACAACAACAACCATTTCAGTAACCACAACAACAACCAATGCAAAACCAAGGTTCTAATATCGATGCAAATCTTCAATCAATGATGCAAGGTATTTCTACCATGTTTAAAGAAAGGAAACAAGAAACTAAGAGTGCTATCAAGGAGTTGCAAACTCAAGTGGGCTCCATGGCGATTGATATCAACAAATTGAAGGCACAAAATAGTGGAAGACTCCCTTCTCAACCTATCAACCGAAGAGAGAATGTTAGTGCTATTACATTGAGAAGCGGTACACAACTTGTGTAACCTGAAATTGTTGATGTGGGTGATATGGAGACCCAAAAGGAACCTGTTTTGAAGGAAAAGAATGATTATTTCCCCCAAACTTCTGAGGTACATATTTCTAGCTCTAAAATTCATGTTTCTACTTATGTTCCTACTTTACCTTTCCCTCGCAGGTTTGCTAACTCCAAGAAGGTGGAACTAGAAAATGAGATTTTAGACATCTTTAAGAAGCTTCATTTAAACATTCCACTCATTGATGTTATCAAGCAAGTTCCAAAATATGCAAAGGTGTTTAAGGACTTGTGTACCAAGAATAAAAATCTAACCGGTAATGTGGTTATGAGTGTGGGGGAAAACGCTTCGGCGGTCTTGCAAAAGAAACTCCCACCCAAATGCAAGGATCCGGGAAGTTTCACTATACCCATAGAGATTGGCAATACAAGGATTGTAAAGTCTATGCTTGACTTAGGAGCATCCATGAATATCATGTCAGCATCTATTTATAAGTCTTTAAATTTGGGTCCATTGAAACCAACTAATATTGTGCTTGAACTTGCGGATCGTTTTAATGTCTACCCTAGGGGTATTATTGAGGATGTCCATGTGCAGGTGAACCAACTATTATTTCCAGCTGTTTTTTGTGTTCTAGAAATGGATGATGGCTTGGATGCATCCATACCCCTGCTGCTTGGGAGACCTTTCATGAAGATGGCTAAAACCGTCATTGATGTAGACGAGGGAATACTCGCTATGAAGTTTTTTGATGAGATAATTCGCTTCAACATGTTTGAAGTCATGAAGTATCCTAGTGATGTTCATTTGGGTGTCCATAACATTGGGACCCTAGCTAAGGCGTAGCAAACAAGGAGATAGTCGGGATGACGACTTTAAACCAAGCGTTAAATGGGAGGCAACCCATATGATGAGTATTTCTTGTCTTATTTTTATTTTCTTATCTTGTTTTTAGTTTTTTTTTTTCTTGTCTTGAATTTACTTTTTCTGATTTCTTTTCATTTTTCATGTAAGATTTCCCACCTTGGCTTACTTTGTATGACTCAATTTACATTGAGGACAATGTAAAGTTCAAGTGTGGGGGAGTGGTTAAGAATTTGCATTGTAAATTTTTCAAATTTTTCAACTTTTATGTAAATTAGTGAATGAAAAACTCCAACTTGTAGTTAGTTTAGAGTCACATAGTATACATGTCGCTAAGATTACATCGAGATTCTCATAAGAGTGACTGAACATAGAGATGACAGAGAACATGATCGGGTTTCTTACTTGTATGAGAGTTAAAGTTGGATTTAACCATGCCAGTGGCAAATAAGGTGCAGACTGAATTCAGTAGTAGAGTAGTGGTCCCCTATAGTGGAGACTACCCATGTTACATCATGAGAGGCACCGACCTTCAATTCTTTGTACCTGTCTAAATATGTATTTTTAGAGTGTGTGTCACCGTACGTAAACTCCGGGTAGAATGGTGAGCTACCCAACCTCCCACCAATAGAAGCACTATTTTGATCTCTTGGGTGATATTTTATCAATCATGATGGTGACATCGAATTGCTAACTTACATACCACTTGTAATCTTGTTCGCAGTTAGCACCATCCAATTTATCTCTCTCTACACCAATAGGTCCATAGAAACACCATCATCATCAAAAATAGGAGCATCACAAATTCGAAGGAAAGTTGAAGACGTTCAAGGTTTACAAGCAATAGTACACAAATGAGCAGATTTCAGATTCAAGTAAAGCAATAAGAAGAGGAGCAAAATTTTTACAAGTTGAAGACTATTGTACAAGAGTGAAGATTATCAAGATGAGAATTCAAGAAGTTTATGATGTCGAGACATACAAGTTATGAAGAATCAAGTGGTAAAAGTACTTACACCATGACATTTGTACTTGCATTTTTATTTTATCTTTATTTGTATTTTAGTTTCTCTTGTCTCAAAAAAAAAAAAAAAAAAAAAAAAGACAAGAGAAAAGTTCATTAGGTTCATCATTAGTTTTAATTTTTTGTTTGTTTTCATTTTGTATATACTTTATTTATCTTGCATCTTTAAAAATATAAATAAGAAAAAAAATCATTGCATCATTTTTTGGTTTGTTTAGTTCCTTTTTGGTTTTGTATTCATTCAATAAAGCCAATGGAAAGAAGGAATATTCATAATGAAGTTTTAAGCAACAAGGAATTAGAGGAAAGAATCACACTGTCAAGATTCTACGAAGTTCAAGATTTCATCATCAAGAGTTGAAGACCAAAGACGAAGACAGTAGGATTGAAGATCGAAGATATTTCTATGGATGCTGTGAGAGTGGTGCTAACTGCACGCCGAACGGATAACAAGGTAAGTAAGCATATTCCCACCTTCGTTAAGTGGTTGATTTCCTTTCTTATAGATCGTCAGAAGAAATGGGTTTTCAAAACAATAAAAGATGTGGGTTTTCAAAACAATTAAGAGGGTTTTGCCTTCCTACCATTCAACGTGTCATATGATTGTCTCTTCATTCCTACCTGGACACATGTGTGACCCATAAAGAGTTGTTTATTATTGAGAGAAATTTCATAAAACCCTTTCTTGTGAGGCAGAGTCGAGACTTTCTATCACTCCGAACCCGAATTTGTTTCGATAAGGGATGGTTATTTCTCTCTTAACTTTTAAGAATGAGATTGTGTTCATATTTGTGTCTAACTTCTTATGACTAGTGTGCAGAATTTCTATGTCTTCTTAGCACGTTGGATGCTATCATTTCAGAGAACTAGTAAGTTGGAAAAGTAGGTTTTATGGGTACATCTTTAGTAAACCCTCATGAGAGTTGTTTGTTATTTTGGAATAAATTTTGTTTCATTTGCTCGAGGACTAGAAAGTCTAAGTGTGGGGGGATTCGATAGGTGTTATAAAACACCTAATTTTGTATCTAGTATTTATTCTTTCTTTGCTATTATCCTTGTGATATGCATCTCTTATGTTTAATTTTGAGTTATTAGGTGCAATGGAGTCCTTGGGAGCAAAAGAAGGAGAAATTAGCCATTTGGAGCGGAAAGGAGAACAAAGGTCAATTCACATGCGAGCTATACTTGGAGCAGGCTAAGGTATGCGAAAACGAGGTGAAGAATGAACTGTCAGTTTCTCAAAACTGACTGTTGAGTTGAGAAAAGAATTAGCTTGTCAGTTTTGAAAAACCGACAAGCCGTATATGAATTTGGCGGCCCATATTGATCTGATGGGTGCCTATAGTACTTATTATCATTACCAACACCTAAAATTTAGAGAAAACGATTTCTTTCAATCATTCATTCCCTAACTCAGAGGAGAAGCCATTGCGGATGCTGTAAGAGAGAAATTGATGAAAATATATGTTTGTGAATGAAACTATCCCGTGACCAATATATTCTCCGTATTGATTATTTTTATTATTACTTTTCTTTCAATTTAGTTTTATTGCTTTGATAAATCAAAACCCCCCATTGGTTACTAAGAAACTGAAATTTGTATAACAACAAAAGCCTCTTTGTGGATACGAACTCTTTCTTATCACATACTTCATTTATTTTAGTTAAGTAAGAAAGTGAAATTATTTTTGCTCGGCTGACAACCGACCAGGACAAAACTGGGAAAGTAATTTTTAAAGGAACTCGTGGTAAAAACAACTGTTATATTCTTGATACTCAGTTTAGCAATTATTGCAATTTGACTAAGGTGGAATCTACACATCTTTGGCATGAACGTTTCAGTCACATCAATTATCGCCTTCTAACTAAGATCATTAACAAAGAACTTGTTAGAGGTGTTCCAAAAATCAATGCAAAGATTAAAGGTGTATGTGGTGCCTGTAAAAAGGGTAAACAAACAAAAGTTCACCATAAATCATCCTGAGATATTCTCACCAAAGCCCCCACTTGATTTAATTCATATGGATCTCTTCAGACCAATTCAACAGCGCCCATTGTTTATGGCAAGAGGTATGCTTTGGTTATGGTAGATGATTACACCAGATTCACTTAGGTTACATTTCTATCTAATAAGAATGAAACCCTTGGGGAATTCAAGATTATTGTGAGCAGAATCCAGAACGAATAAGGTTATAAACTAAAGAAAATTAGGAGCGACCGTGGAACTGAATTCAAAGACACTAAGGTGTTTGAATTTTGTGACGAACTGGGGATCACTCAATAATATTCTCCACCTATTACTCCTCAATCTAATGGAGTTGCCGAAAGAAAGAACATGAATATTCAAGAGATAGTCAGGGTAATGCTCCATAACAAGAATATACCTTTAAGATTTTGGGGAGAAGTTGTTTTTACAGCATGTTACTTGATCAACCGTATTTACTTACGGTCTAGAACTCTCAACACTCCTTATGAGTTATGGAATGATAGAAAACCTAACTTACACTATCTCAGAGTGTTTGGAAGTAAGTGTTACATACTAAAATATCGAGAGTAACGAGGGAAATTTTATACCAAAAGTGATGAAGGTATTTTCCTTGGCTATGCTTCTGAAAATCGTGAGTTCCGAGTATTTAATCTCAGAACACAAGTCATGATGGAATCTGCTAATGTTATTATTGATGATATTAGTGATTTCCATCATGATAATTCTCCTACTGAGTTGCCTCCAACTGAGACAATTGAGAAAGTCAAGGAAATATCGGAATCAGTTAAAGTCATTTCAACTGTTACTGATCATGATAATTCTAGTGACGAGGAGAATGACATTGATCAGACTGCCCCTAACGAAACAGAATGTGTTCCCCCTACACAACACCTCTGGGTTCAAAGGAATCATGATCCAAACATTATTATTGGAGGAAAAGATTCTACAGCTAGAACAAGAGGACAACTTCAAAATATTTGCAATTTTGGTTGTTATCTGTCCCTTGTATAACCAAGAAATATTGATGAGGCTCTTAAAGACCCCGCTTGGGTGAGTACTATGCATGAAGAGTTAAATCAATTTCAAAATCAAGACGTATGGGAACTCGTACCTTGTCCCTTCAATGTTAATATTGTTGGTACCAAATGGATAGTTAAGAACAAGTCTGATGAATTTGGCACAATCATAGAAACAAAGCCAGGCTTGTCGCTCTAGGATACTCACAAATTGAAGGTATCGACTTTGATAAAACCTTTGCACCAGTGGCCCGCCTTGAGTCCATTAGGCTCTTATTAGCTCATGTTTGTTTTCTCAAAGTTAAACTTTTCCAGATGGATGTAAAATCTGCGTTCCTGAATGGGATTTTAAAAGAAGAAGTCTATGTTACTCAACCAAAAGGGTTTGAAAACCGTGACTTTCCAAATCATGTTCTCAAACTCAAAAAGGCTTTATATGGATTAAAACAAGCACCTAGAGCCTGGTTTGAAAAACTTACCACTTCTCTTATTCGGAAAGGTTTCTCAAGAGGTAGAGCTGATAAGACCTTATTTACCAAATAGAGTGGGAAAAATGCTGTCATTGCTCAATTATACGTAGATGATATCATCTATGGATCAACTTCTGAGAAGCTAGCAAAGGAATTCCAAATTTTACTGGCTAGAGAATTTGAAATGAGCAATGTTGGAAAATTGAAATTCTTTTTAGGATTACAAATTCAACAACAAAGGATGGAGTTTACTTATCCAAAGAAAAATATGCAAGGGATCTTGTAAAACGGTTCGGTTTGGATAAGTCTTCTCCAAAATTGACACCTATGCCTACCACTGGTAAATTACATAGAGATGAGAAAGGAGTAAAAGTAGATCAAAAGTTATATCGCTCTATTATTGGAAGTCTTTTATATCTAACAGCTACTAGACCTGATATTTCTTTTAGTGTTGGTTGTTGTGTTCGATTTCAGGCTAATCCAAAGGAATCTCATCTTGCATATGCAAAAAGGATCATACGTTATGTCAATCACACTGTCAGGTATGGTCTATCCTACACTTTTGATACTAACATTGACCTTTCCGCCTATTCTGATGCTGATTGGGCAGGATGTGTAGAAGACAGAAAAATTACATCAGGGGGTTTCTACTATGTAGGACTAAATCTTGTTGCTTGGCACAGTAAGAAACAAAATTCAGAATCCCTGTCTACATGCGAAGCAGAGTATATTGCTGCTGGGTCATACTGTACACATCTCTTATGGATGAAACAAATGTTGGCAGACTATGAAGTTGATATTGGAATAATGAAGATCTTTTGTGATAACTCTAGTGCGATTCGAATCACTGAGAATCCTGTTGAGTACTCAAGAACAAAGCACATTTACACAAGGTACCATTTTATTCGATATCTTTATGAGAATGGTATCATAAATACGGAATTTGTGCCTTCCGAACAACAGTTGGCTCACATTCTCACCAAACTATTAGACACTGCCAATTTTCAGCACTTAAGGCAGTCTATTGGTGTTGTTTTGGTTTATTATCTACTTTAGTAACTCTTGCCCCTGTGCTTATCTCAATCTTTGGGGAAATTGAGTTGAAACTCCAGTAGGTGAATACCTTGTTTGTAGTTGATTCATCCATTCTTTTCTATTAGTGTGAAGAAATCCTTCCTTTCTTTTGAAATTAAGGTCGCTCTTGTTGTTCCTTGGGGAATAACATATTATGGGGGAGGGTTCTTTTGAACTTGTGCTTAATTGCCAAATTTTTTTGGTGAGTACGGCTGTGGAATATTATAGGGGTTATCTTGCGTCTTTATAAACTCCTTGATGAATGTATTTAGCTTCGGCTTTATGATTGCATCTAAACAAGATGATACGTATTTACCTTTGGTCATAAAATGTCTCTTACGGAAACTTTATGAGGATCCCGTTCTTGTACCTTTGCCAATTTTATTGACAAAAAGAGGGAGAATTAATTTTAGTTCACACTACAAATACATATGGTTTTCGGATCATTATGTAAGGGGGAGTGGTTTCCATGTGAGATGGAGTATTGACTAAGGGGGAGTAGTATTGTTGTTGAAGTTGTGATGCAATTGGACTTTGACGTTGTGTAATAATACTATGACATTGTATAACAATGATTGAGAACCGATGCTTTTCTCATTGTTATATCTACGGATTTTCAACAACGATGATGCTAAACTTACAACCTTTGGGATCATTGGATTACTTGGAAGTGACGGAGATTTCGAGTATTGTTGAAGATTAGACATGTGGAATAGGAGCTACAAAGTTTATTTATATATTTTTTGTATTCCATATGTATTAATAGTTTTTCCACTAAAATTGACAAAGGGGGAGATTGTTAGAGCACTGCTCTGTCGAACTCGCATGCGTTGCTATATCAAGCATGTTTGTCAATGTTAGTGATCAAAACTATAAAGTCTTGGTTTCTTGTCTACTATAGCTAAGGCCTTGGACTAGGATAGAAAGTGTAGTTGAGCTCAAGAACTCCATGGCAATCATCATACAAGACGAAGGACTACTCAAGGAACCAGTGGATATTCATCGACTAAAAGGTATGTGGAGACTTGAACTTATCTATCACTCAAAAGTCTATCTACTTTATCTCCTATCTTGAGACAAAAGTCGTTTTACTATATAGACTAAAGATATACACATGTGACATTTCGAGCTGAGTATATATTGCTTATCTATTTCTCGAAATGTGTGTTGGTAAACCTTTTGCTTTATCCAAGTTCATCTTTACCTAGTGACAAAAGTCATGTTATGTTTCGATCACTTTGGAAATTACTCTGACAAAAACTAGTTCCTGAATAACAACTATATGACGTTCTCTGAGAATGTTTTAATGATTGAAATGAGAGTTTAGATAATATAACCACTGGGGGATATAAACATTGTTGTGTTAACACATATATGTATAAGTCCTTATGCACTTGAACCGAAGTTTGCGAACTTTTTTGATCAAGTGAAAATCGGAACTTGAGAAGTCAACCCAGTCCGCAAACTCAGTCCGCGAACGAACGTAGTTCTCAAACCCGAGAATTTCTACTGGAGTTGAAGCTTGGTTTCAGTCCGTGAACCTAGTACGTGATCTGACAGAAGTTCTCGAACCCGGGAATTTCTGCTGGAGTTTGTGAACTCCACCCGGTTACTTAAGTCCACGAACTTGAGTGGTTATGTCTAAAAACGATGTTCGTGAACTCATTTAAATTATCTAAGGAATGCTTTTGCAAATAATGGATTTATAGTTCATGAATCAATTCGAGTGAATCACATCGTTTTTGCTTCAATTGTGTCTTGTGTAGTACATAACATCTCATAGCAATTGAACAGCTCTCTAACTAGTTCATTTGAGTCATTTGGACTAGTTATGGTGAAGAAGAATATGGTTGATATGAAAGTTATCATTTGGCTAACCATTTGGTTGAATAATCTTGAACCAAATATTGTACATGTTTGGGTACGGTTACACAGACCCAAAATCATCAAGTACATGTGTGTATGGCAAGCTAAGTTTTTGATCTAACGGTTGAGAGATTTTAGCTTGTATCTAATCAGGTTTTCATCTAACGGTAAATATTGAATGCTTTGTTACTAAGCTAACATTGATTGCAAACCCAGATTTGAAAGAATATATACGGGAGAACTCTAGCAACTGGGAAAACCAATCCCCACACATTCTGTATGATACTAGTTTGCTAAGCTAGAGTCGATTCTCCTTTACCCTTTGGTTTTCTTCTTTTAAAACCAGGTTAACGACTTAAAGACTTCATTGGGATTGTGAAGCCATACCGATACTACTTTTCTTGTAGTTGTGTGATCTTATCTTGATGTTTCTATCGTACGAGTACAATTGTAATATGGGTTGAGATTTATATCTCCGATATGCAAGATATAAAAGTAATCACAAACATCTTCGTCTCATCGTTTGTGATTCCCCAATATCTTTTTTCGTTGCGTCGATTAAGACTATTGTGAGGTGATTGATAAAACTGAGATGTTCTTCGAGAATATAAGTCTGGTTTTATTGATTGGTTACTGTTCACCTTGATTTATCAAAAGACAGAACAAAACTCATAGGTTTATTCGTGAGAGACGAATTTATCCATCTTGTAGACCTTTCTGTGTGAGACGGATTTGTTTATTAAAGTCTTCGACTTTGGGTCGTAGCAACTCTTGGTTGTGGGTGAGATAAGCTAAGGGAATCAAGTGTGCAGTATCCTACTGGGATCAGAGGCGTCGGAGCATAACTGTACCTTGGATTAGTATGAGATTGATTGGGGTTCAACTACAGTCTAGACCGAAGTTAATTTGGAGTAGGCTAGTGTCTGTAGCGGCTTAATACAGTGTATATTTAATCTGGACTAGGTCCCAGGGTTTTTCTGCATTTTCGGTTTCCTCGTTAACAAAATTCTGGTGTCTGTGTTATTTCTTTTTCGCATTATACTTTTATATAATTGAAATAATACATGTTGTGCGTTATTTAATCGATTAGAATATCCGACCTATTGGTTGTTGATTTAAATCGATTGACACTTGGATATTGGTCTTTGGTACCATCCAAGTTATCTCTATTTGATTAGACTCGCGAATCACATTTTCTTTAGTAAATCAAATCGAGAGATTGAGATAATAACTCCTTGAGTATTTTTCATTGATTGAGTCTAGTTGATTCTCTAGAAAAACAACTAGGAGTTGTCCATACAGATTGCTAACCGAAATATTGGGTGAGGTTGTTAGACCCCCACTTTTTCAAACTTGTTAATCTATGACTGAATGAGTGAGAATTCATGTTAATATATGAAAAGGATTGCCGAAAATACGTCACCAGAAAATTCAGAACTCAGCATTTTAGCAAAAGCGCAATAAAATATCCGTCTGATGTCAGATTTTCATGATCCGGATATGTATCTTTATGCCCAAGAAATTTCCAAGCGTTAACATAAAAGATTTTTAAGTTTTGAGCACGTTTAGGAGTCGAAATAGACGGAACAGTAAACATCCAGGAGACTTTCAGGAAATTTTCAGTTGTCATGTAGTTCGAAGTTTCGACCACATCTTCTTGATCATTTATCCGATTGCTATGAAATTTTGATATGTTGTATATCCATACAAAGATAATGGTATATAAATAAACCTTCGATTCTTCACCAATTCCTCCCAGTTCATCGTTTTGTACAAGGAAGTGTAAAATCTCCCCAGGCGGGCTTGTTGTAAAACGAGTTCTTGCGACTTCCATTTTATTTGCTGACGTCTAGCATGTGTAATAAAGAACTTTGATGATGTTAGACCACTTGTATGATGTAGTTCATGACTTTTTTTGGTTTTATACTTGGATAGTCCTAATCTCATGTAAACTTCGTTTTAGGTGCAAAATACCGAAGTTAAGAATTGAGGAGCAAACAATGATGAAACAAGCAAAACTGAGGTTATCGATAAATAGGCAACCATTTATGCACTTCAAGGCCATGAGAGTGTTGTTGCTGAAGTAATTAAGGAGGCTGAGACTTCGATTATTGTTGCTTCAGTGGCGAAAGGAACTGAGCCATCAGTAGAAGAGACTGAAGAAACTATTGTTGCAGAAGTTACTCCAGTAATTGAAAACCGTATAGTGGTGCATGAATACCCAAGTGCAGGAGTTGTTTTTGATCCACATTTGATGCATCGCTCTCATACCATGAGTTAGTTGGTGGATTCAGCGTTCATGTTGGATATTCAAGCTTATATGATACAATATGGACGAAGTTCGGTCACATCGTCATTACTAGAGACCCAAAGCGTGCTTATTCTTTAACAATGCAAGTAAGTGTAAGCTTGCGTGTTGTAAATGATATATGCACTAGGGAAAGAAGTACCGTGACTACATATGTACTATTTGATTGGTAGTTCAACTTGGAGAATTCTGAGAGACTTGGCTTCAACGTGAAGTGGCTTCGTACGAAGATGAATGCTATCAAGGATTCATGTGAAAATAACATACCCTTTCCCAATGAAGTTGTGATGGATAAGGAAGAAAAAATTTCCAGGATAACTGAAGAGTTGGATATGGAGAAGGAGGCCTTACAAGCTTTGAAGGATTCCGAGGAGCAAAAATCATTCTTTGCTGATTTTCTTTGATTTATTTTCATAATCTCTTGAACTTCTGAGAGATGTGAGATGTGAGGTTTTATTTCTGGTTTTGATTGATTTTGGTAGATGATTGAGGATTTTCTTTGGATTTGGTAGAGATTTTCTTTAAGTAGACTGAATTTTGATAAATTGTTGGATTTAAATTACTGAATACAAGTATTGCAAACATTTTGGAGGAATTGAAATACAACGAAAGAAAACTCTAAATGCCAAATATTTTGGATGTTGTGCCCAATACTTCAAATATCCAAAACCTCATGCGCCAAAGGCCTTGAGCCAATTTTCCTGTATTATGGCCACACCTTCCTTTCCATCCATGTTGATCAATTTGTAGTATCCACCAGCAACAAACTTAAAGATCATGAAGGGTCCTTCCCAGTCGGGATTCTTTGCAGAATGGGAATTACGCTTAGTTGTTTTGAGAACTAAATCTCCTTCCTGGAATTTTTTAGGCTTGACCGTTCGTGCTCTGAATATCTTCTGCTGATTTGGAATTCCCCGTATAGTGGAGTTCCATGGCTGCGGTATGTATGGACACTCGTGCGGGAGAGATTATTTGAGATACTATTTGTCATGCTTGGCTACGTCTTCAGCAATAATTTTTTTGATGGTATGCTCAATTTGAAGAAGCTCGGAGCTCATCCATTCGGTGAAATATTACTGAGGTGAGGTTATCCATTCATAAAATTTTGCAATTGCTAAGCTGTTGGCGGAGTGAAGCCCTCTGACCAAATAAGCATATTTGAAAACTGATGATATGGGCACATGAGAAGGAATAAAACTTGCCTGAGTACGAAATATTTTGATGAAAGCGTTTGTATTTTCCTCAGTATCTTGTGTTAGGTCCGTCAGGGCTTTGACTTCCTTCAAATACTTGATAGTGAAATGTCTTCGTTTTCTTCTTCTGAATCAGAGGTTTCTTCAACAGAGACATATGAAATTTAAGGTGTTGGTGTTACCTTTACAGCATGAATCCATGCTCATCCAAGGACCATATCATATCTTGGATCTTCTCGGATTATGTAAAATTTTACCTTCGTCCAGATTGAGTTTATGTTCACCTTGAGAGTAATGTGGCCATAAGCATCTCTGGGTGTCCCTTAAAGATCTGTAATTGCTACTGGTGCATGAATGGCTTCCTATCGTATGATACCAGCAGCTCTGAGAGTTTTCGGAAGGATAATATTAACAACAGTGCCAACATCAATCAATACTTGTTTGAACTCATTTCCCTTGAGATGGAATGTGGTGAGAAGTCCCCAGTCATACATTTTTTTGTATGTCATTGAGGGAGGTCCTTCTTGAATCAATAAACGCTTCTCTGACATGATGTGATTTAGTGCAGCGAACATGTCTCCCCTTTGAGACTTTGATAAGTATAACAATTCGCAGATATGTTCGATTAAAGATTGAACTGCTTCTTTGACAGGTGGTTTAGAAAGAGTGAAGGTTCTGACTGGGACAGGATCTCTGTGCACGCATTCTGTCCCCAAGTTGAGTTCTCTTGACTCGACCTTTTATTTAAATATGCGCTTCAATGTTCTTCAATCACTTGTGGGATGGTTGACGAACCTATGGAAGCGACAATAGCGAGGATTTTCCATGGCCTCTTCAGTTAGATCTTTCTTGACGTAATGAAGTTTGATTGCGTCGTCTTGAACCCAAGCATCTAGAAGCTCAATAACTTCCTCAATAGAGCAGGGGAAATCAGGTGCCTCTGGATTAGTTTATGTGTGTTGAGCAGGAATTTGCGTATTATATTTCCTTTGTGACTTTGCAGGAGTTGAGGAAGCATGTTTGTGTGGTGGCTCAGATTTTCGTTTGTTCCCTTCCGTAACAGCATTTGTGGAAGGTTGGAGGTTGTAATGTTTGTTGATCAAATGTCTGCTACCTCGAGTCTCTCGTGGCTCCTAATCTTTCGTAGTCTTAGCCCTCTCCAATAAAGAAGGTGCAGTAGTTGATGATCTCTTGGCTGCTTCATGAAGTTCTGAGAAAGTCTGGAACCTAAGATTTTCCAATAAGGCTCCGTAGACTGGAATCATTCCATTGATGCACAAGTCCACGAGTTGTTGGTATGTGACGTTTGGATCATGACAATCCAAGGCTTGAACTCTGAACCTTTTCACATAATCGTTAGGATGCTCATTGCTCCTTTGAAATATCCTTCCGAGGTTAGAGAGGATGATTTGTTCTGAGACAAAGAAATACTTCCTGTAGAAAGCTATAACCATTTCTCCCCAACTTTTGATATTTCCTGGTGCGATGTTGTTGTACCAGGTATACGCCCTTCCCTTTAGAGACTTCGAGAATTCCTTCATACAGACAGTATGGTTATGCTCGTGTTCACCCAATGCTTCCAGCAATAGGGAAACATGATCTCGAGCATTGCATGTTCCATCATAAAGTGTGAAGGTTGGAGAGGTGTAACCTTTTGGTAAGGGAGTTCTTTGCATAGAAATAGGGTAAGGAGGTTGGTGACGATATACAGAAGGCGTTCTGTCTTTTCCACGATCTTCCAAAAGACGTTCCAAGTCTTCACGAGTGATGAAACTGGATGGTTCTTTCACTGGTGGATTATCTGCAGCCTTAAGAACTTCTTCATCGTCTACGACATGGATCGGAGTAACTTCGGGATTAGCATTTGAAGAATTTTCTTTAGCTTTCCCTTTCTCTTGAGTTTTCTTTGAAATCTTGTCTGTAAGAGTCTTGAGATAGTTGAATAGTTCTTTCTAAGTGGCAGGGCACAAAACCCTAATTTCGAAAAGCAAGGTCTAATATATTTTGCATGGCACAAAACCCTAATTTTTGAAAATTAGTCAGGGTGATATCTGAATTTTGTGAATTATCACAAAATTGATTGAATTCCATGTGTTGACACAGATTTTTTTAAGTTCATTGCTAGAAAACAGTATGCTTTCCGATTGAATACTTTATGCAAGGACCTTATCCTTGATACTTGGAAATTCATGTTATTCTTCTGCGAGTAACACAAATTGTCATGACATATCAACATTAAGGGTTCAGCCGGGGAACATAGCACATAAAGCATTCAAAGAAACTTGTATTAACTGAATAATACAGGCAATGTGCCAAAATTTACAGAATATCTGGGATTGTTGCTACATGCACCATTCTAGGTAAATTTCATGAGGAAATATTGAGTTGCTCAATAAGTGTGCCAGTGGAGAGGTTGAACACTCACTGTTTTTCATGGCTTCGTTTCTTTGCAGAGTGATGGCATATTAAATGCAAGGTTTACAATTTTAACTCTGGACTAAAAACCACCATCAACACATGAATTTTTCCTAGGGTGAGTTATTCAAGGTTGAACTGTGACGGTTCTTCCAACCATCTAAACCATGCTGGGGTGGGTGGAATCATTCGAGGTGACCAAGGTGCTTTTCAGGCTTATTATGCTCAATATCTATATAAAAATAATAATAACGTTGCGGAGGTTTGGGCCATTATAGACGGAATGAAACTGGCAAAGGATCTAGGGATTAGAAAACTTGAAGCTAAGATTGACTACACTTATGTTATTCAGTTATACAAGGAGGAGGTAGCAGTTCCATGGATCATGCGTGGTTTGGTAGCGGATGTTATGTCTTTAAAAGACTATTTTGAAGATATCGATTTCTAGCAAAGATATAGAGAGTCGAATGCGGTCGCAGACTATTTGGCAAAGGAAAGTGAGCCAAAAGAATGGAAGGTGTTTCGGTGTCTCGCCTACCTGATGATGTTTGTCACTTGCTTGGTGCAGATATTGCTAGCAGTTCCAATACAAGAACTGTAAGAGTGTCTTTGTAGTTTTGTTTGCCCTTTGGCAGTGTAGCAAAAAAAAATTTTGCTTGATTAAAATTTATACTATTTGCTTTAAAATTCTTAAAAAAAATAAACTTCTGAATAATTTATTAAAGAAAATATCGAAATTGTTCATTTGTCCTTTTGAAGTAGATAATTAAATTTTCGTTCAGACCACGGTTCAACTTAATTTGTTAGATAAAAATGCTCAACATCATCCACTTAAGTCACATGATAATTTTACTGCCATCTTTGATAGGTGATGTTCATGTTTAATCAATAGCCACCTTTTCGTTATCATGGACAATACGAAGGAATTTTTTTTAGGAAATCATTAACGGTGATACCCGGATGATACAAACTAGAGAATATCAATAGAGACACCTGGATGACATCATATTGTTAATATTTTATAATATTTTACCGGACATATCAATCTAAAAATCATGGGTCCAATACTGAAGACTACATGACGCTTGAAACTAACCTGAGATTGAGTCTGGGCCATAAGCTCCGGTGATACCTAGTCACCGTTGTAAAAAGATGTGGTCTTTGTCTTTGTGATCAAAGATTCAATTAGTAGACATGATTTAGCCGAGAGGGTCATCCGGCGGTCCACAACATCCGGATCGAGCATTGACTTGTTAAGCGGGTCGGTGTGTGGGAACCAAATAGGAGGTGTTTTATTCCCAACATAAAACCAATAAAAAATCCAGTCTTCAACGCCCAACTTTTCGATGTTCATTAAAAGATAATCAGAATTCAGGGATAACGCAATCACCAATCAAACCTTTGGAGTTATTTATTCTCACTGGGTTCTAGTAAGGTCTGTAATAATTGCAATTTAGGGTATTATCTTTTGGGCATAATCAGTGTTTTCTCTATGGGGTTTTCCGGGTTTACCAAATTCTAGGGTTTTTACCTTTTCGTCTTAGTTATCAAATGTTGCTAGTATTAATGTTAATCCTCCTCCACCATGTGTAATTGTATCTATAATTTTAACTGCCAAAACAACCATCTTCAATTTGATTCTGCCAAAAATAACAACAAGAAATGGCAATTCAATGATGAATGAGCTTTAATTGAGGTGTTCCGTGCACCTGATCAGATATAGGATTACAACTTCTCATCTGTAATTTTTATATGTTGGAGTTCTTGAGTTCCTATTATTAGTTTTGTATACTTACGGGTATCAGAAGCTCCAACAACCCTCTACGTATTTGTAGTGAATTTCTTAAAAACAAGACGATGATAGAAGTTTCAATAACCCTCTATGGTTACTTTCCTTATTGTATGGTCCTTTATGTTATTTCACAAGCATACATTTCAGTATATGTTTCAGTTAACATGATTTGAATTTCTTTGGTTGCCTCTTTAATCATATTCTGATGTCCATCGTTACTATTTCAGGAACTGAACATGTGTGGGATTTAAACATCTCAGTGGGGTATTTTTCAATATCAGTACATTTATTTTGTCAATTTACTTGGGTTGGTACGTATCTTTCGCAGGCTTATGTCGTATTGCTTGGACGGATATCAGTGTGTTTTATTTGTCCATATTACTCGATAAATAAGTTATTGTTGCTGGCGCACTAACTTTTATGCGTTTGATTTTATTAGATATCTATGAATGTCTATCATTTCCATATACTCATTCACAATTATAAAGGACGAATTGACACATGTAAGTGGAATCCCATAAAGAACTATCACTATTAACTGAATTGGATTAGTCTTAACATGTCTAATTTTCACTTCGGTGATGGTAAAAGTAATTAGGTATATGACTACTAACCCAATTTCAGTTAGACCATATCAGCACCACCAACTGTATAGTTTTTGAGGGTTTTACTCAACCACAAAGTGCAAGAGGTATGTTGATGTGAATTATTACTTTTTCCATGTTACTCTGATATTGTATGCCTCAACTAGCTGTGAGTACCCATCTGTGGACATTACCGATTGGGTATCTTGAAGCTCTGTTATAAATAAAAACTCAAATAGAATCAAGATATTTTGTTTAACTGGAAAAATGAACTTAGTTTTACATTTTTACTCATTTTTGTTTTATAAAGCTCCATTTTTATAGCAATAATACATACTCAGACCCCTTCCTGCATAAGTAACATTAGTTGATGTTTCAGAGGATCTGTGATGGATAAACTACATGCCTGATTTAAGTATAGGCATATTATCAAAACAGGCATAATATCTGATAATTGAAGTTCATTTTCATTTAGGCAACATGTAAATATTGATAAATTGTATCTAAAAGTAGTTGTACTCAGTTTCATTGTATGTTTTCCCAACATGTAATTACATTTGGCAGGGTATATTAAATGTTCTAAGATATGTTATTCGGGATATCGTAATTCTGCTATTCAATAGTGAATTCAAAAGTACTGATGAACTTCCATGCCATAAGTCCTGAAAATGGGAGACTCAACATTTTTTTAATAACTTCCACAACTGGTGGGAATTAGGAATTCGGGCCATTCTGGGAATTTATTCTGAACTTTACGACGAATTAAGAAAATTGTTTAGGTGTTAAGAGAGTTTGTAGATTGAAGATTCTAAATTTGGCCACGATTGTAGTCATGTACAAATGTAATGGTTTAGGTTTCTCGTATTCAGCTAACTCTATACTGTTAATCTATTTTGGGTGAACCTTTTTTAAATTGCAGTGTTATTTACTGTGCAAGATTTCAGATCAAATCATCATAACCGGTTGACTAGCATGTCAATTAGCAATATACGATGTACACGGTTCAGGGTCCTAGACTATAAAAATTCGAAATTTTTTGACTCTTTGATAGCACAACACTTCACAGATGGCGTTATATTTATCTCTGGAGATTATTATTTTTGAGATTGTTATTAGAGGATATCTATTGGGAGTTGACGATAAGGAGTTTGCTAACATGGTTAGTAATAGGAAAGTCTGTAAGTACTCTCAATCACAATTTTGTTCATTGTTTGAGTCATCATCTTGGACATCCTCCACCTAACTATTAAGTGCTAATACTCAATTCCCTCCTCATGGGAGATATATGAATCTTTTTAGCGAACTCTGTTAGATTCAGTTCCTTTTTGTTTTATCTCAATCAATTTGAATTTAATTTATCGTGTTGTTCAGACATTGATGCCATATAGTTTCTGGAAAATCTAAGTCTGTGTAGTCTTGAAAATATATTTAGTAGCATTTCAGTTACCACTAAAAGTTTTAATCACCTGGAGATATTATGTCATCTCCAGGTTATTTGGTCGATGTTGAAGTATGGTACAGAGTTCATATACATCTTCCATCATATATATAGAGTTCACCAAATTTTTATCATCTTTCTTTTCTTCCTGCTTACATTTTTTTTGGGGAAATCTGGTTTCATTGTAAATAATTACAACAAAACTAATTTCCAATTCAGCCAATAATGCCAAGAATATGTTCCCTTTAAATATTATTTATTTCGTCTATTTCTGTTCATTTAGTTTTAATTTTAAGGTTTTGAGTAATTTTATTATTTGTGCATCAGTACTCAGTAGTTTTTTGAAAAGTACCATCTACACAAGATCTGCTTCTGTTTGCTTTCCCATTAATTCTTACATCAATTCATCTGTGAAATGAAAAGTTGATGGGCTCAACACTTGGCTCCAGTTGTAGCTTTCATCTCGATACAAATTTCAAAGTAGTGGTGGGGAAAAATATGATGTCTTTAAGTGCCTAGATTCTTAAGTTCACGTTTTCTAAGGATTATATCTAGATTCCATTGGGAGTTTGCGTCACTCAAAATTTTTAGATTACGCCTTCTGTAGAGTGTTAGGGATCTAATTTTACTAAAACTTTGGCTTTGTTTTAGAAGACATATAAAGATCAGAGTATCTATCACTTGCTTCTCAGGTACTGAGATGGGTTAAGATATTTCCGGAAACTTAAATGGAAAACACCTTGCTCCAAGTTTTCTTTTACTGATTTTGATGACCTGCAAGCAATTGACACCCTCAACAATACTTATTTTCCTTTAGCGGGATTCTTGGAGTTTATTTACAAGGGAATTCTTGGAGTTTATTTATAGGGGAAACTTGGTTAGAAAAGAGTTTGAGAAGCCTCAACGGTTGCAGCTGACAAGTACGTGTTTCCATAGTTACAGAAGTTTCCTGAGCAATGGATTTTAATTTTTTTTTTTCAAATGCACTAAAGGTTCTGGAGATCTTAGAAATTTGTTTGAATGAGATATTAAAGCTTAATAAATTTCATGTACTATAATTTTAACACTTCATAGTACATACTACAAAGAAGTCGGTCACTTATTTCGGTGTGGATGTTTAGTGATGTGCGAAAGCGTGTGAAGCATGCTCTATCCAGAATATTTTTTACTGCAATGAAGACTCGAGATTTAAGTTGTTTTCATGCTGTAAATTATCTTTTTGAATGGTCAAAAAAAAAACCAGTAAATTGCCCATTGGAGTTATAAATTAGAGATATCTATCCGTTTGGTAAAGGATTTATCTATCCCTTTAGTAAAAGGTAGTAAACACCTCCACCTGGGCTAAGTATTGTTTTTTGTATAATGTTACCTACAGAGGCGTAGGACTGAGTGGTGGTGTATGTTTGCAAGGCAACACAATAGTACAAAATATTGTAAATAGCTAACGGGGCATGTGGGGGTGGTAATATCTACATTTGCATTTAAATCTCTCTAATTTACGACTGTGCGAGGTAATTGCAAAGCCAAGATTTTGTGTTAAAATTTGGTTTGCAATGATACTCCGTCTTTGACCTTCGCAAATAAATATACAAACAAATGTGAATTGAATATGGACATTTGGATCATGGCACAGACCTGCTTCATTAAACTGAGTATAAAGTCATCACCTTCATATTAGAGTCTTAATTTCAATAGGCACCCAATGAGTACCATATGGTATTAGTTGGTATCTCTGTAATTTTCACGACTTTTATTCTCTCTGAAGATAATTTATTTTACGACCAAGTACAAGAATATATATGAGTGTAACAAGTTTTGTTGGATTAATTGGTTGAAAGCCAAAATTTGTAATTTAAAATTTTATGAAGGACAAGAATATATAGGAATGTAACAAGTTTTGTTGGATTAATTGCTAGAAAGCAAAAATTTATAATTTAAAATTTTAAAATTTGAAATGACTTTGATGTTCTTCGATAAACCTTGATTATTTATCATTTTGAAGTTATTCTATGACTACTTCAAACAAGCTCAAGAAGCATCTCACCGATACTTTGACAGAAATGAGTATAATTGATAAAATTGATAAATATCATACTAAAGTTTTCGAAGTTATATACTATAAAATTTCCCTATATATCATCATACCACATGTTATAATTAATTCCAGCAACAAGGAATCAAAATAACATCATTAAGCTAATTGGTTAGTCACGTACGAAGAAAAATAAAAAAGCATTACTATCCCAAAGAGACTATTATTATCTTCTCATTAAGCTCCCCTATTAATCTAATTGGTTATTCATCTACAACCCATTTCTGTATCATGTCCTAACATGCATCTAAGCTCAACAATTTGTAGCTTCATATCCATAAATCCAACCATTTTATCAGAACTTGTAAACCCATTGCAATCAACACCTGTTATAGCTTCACCACAGAAGATTCATTATCACCTGCAGGTTCCTAATCACCACATGCAAGTTAGGTTCAATACCAGGCTCAAATGCAGATGCATAATTCCACCAGAACCCATGACCTGCAACTGCAACCAACACCGAGTATATATCTCAGCACCATCTCTGTATTAATATGAACGTCATCAACAACATCCATTCTTTCTCTGAAATACCAATTGGTAACCTCACCACACAAATTCATCCTCATTCTATTGAAAGCACTACCCATTTCACTGTAACCTCCATTCACGGGCCATGACTAGAAACATATGAAGTTGCACATCACAAGTACTAGGTCCGAACTCCAGAGCCACTACCACCTGCAATTTCCTGTCACAACCACATCATCTCAATTTGAGCCATAACCTTCACTTAAACCTTCACCCAGATCATGGCTTCAAAGTCTCAGTCCAACATCACCTACAAACTCATCGAATCACTTCTCTGTCACCTGTAATTCAATCACTGCACAACCATCAACTTCCTTCTTCCACTTCAATAGCAACCAGTCCATCTAATACTATTACATCCAATACCACTAGTTCAGCTGTAACTTATACCCTCTGCTCAATCTTTGAGTCCCCAACTGCAACCCATCTTCTCTGTTAATTTCACATCAACTGCAGTAACACAATAGCCAATTGGTAAATTATTTCATTTCATTTTAATCTTATCAATTGCAGTTCAATCATAAAACATAACCATTAATCAACATCATCACAATCTCAATTCATCTTCTTCATTTATAATTTCCAATCCATGAACCTTAATCTCTAATTTGGGAAAGAACATAAGTAACCCTAATCTTTAGATTCTCACACTTCACAATTAACCAAAATTAGAACCCATACAATTCAATTAACTTCAAGTAAATAAATCCCAACCTTAATAAAGAATCAATTCATAAAATAATTTTAAACTTAAAACAAAACCCTAGCTTTACTATATGAATTACCTTCTCTGTTGAATTTGAAATCACCAAATCAACCAATATCGCAATATGTTAGAGCACTTCTCGGTCAAACTCGCAAGCGTTACTATATCAAGTTTGTTGTCAAAACTATAAGTCTTGATTTCTAGTTTAATTATAGCTAAGTCTCGGATCAGGATAGAAAGTGTAGTAGGGCATTATACTTCACGACGTTCATCGATTGAAGACGAAAAACTACTAAGGGGAGCTTATGGAACTTCATCAACAAAAGGTATATGGAGACTTGAACTCATCTATCACTCAAATGTCTATCTACTCTATCTCCTATTTGAGACAAAATTCGTATAGCTATATAGACTTCATTTATGCACATTTGATAATTCGAGCTGAGTTTAAATCTCTTACATATTTCTCGAAATATGTGTTGGTAAGATTTCGCTTTAACTAAGTTCATCTTATATTTTTGACCAAAGTCAAAGGTGATCATATGAAAATCGCCTGGTAACATCTTACATGATTTGTGTGAGATAGTCATTTGATGTAGACTCGAAATATTTTGGATTGATCATTAGACCACTTGAAAATTATTGTGAAGCTAATAGTTTGTGTGAGACAGCTATTCCCGTCTTCTGAGAATGTTTCAATGGTTGAAATGAGAGTATAAAACAGTTGGATTTAAGAATAGTATGCGTACTGCATATATGTAATCCATGTACGAGAACCATGGTATGCATACCTTATTTTGAGAAAGTCCAGGAACCTGGTTTGCAAACCGGTATGCGTACGGACATAAGGTTCAGGTCAGGGAATATCTGCTGAGTTTGGATGGTATGCGTACCAGTTCGCGTACTGGCGAACCCCAAACTTGGTCCGGCTACTTAGGTACGCATACCCGTACGTATACCCGTACGCATACCTAAGTAGATGATGTTCTAAAATCTGGTTGTTCATGAACTAATACATTTATATATTAAAGAATACAATATTTTGCGAATTGTGGATATAATGTTCATGACTTGATTCATGTGAATCAAAATCGATTTTGCTTCAATTGTATCTTGTATAGTTCTATGAGAATATAAACAATTTAACAACTCTAGAACTAGTTTCATTTGAGTCATTTGAACTAGTTATGGTTAAGATGAATGAGGTTGATATGAAATTGTTCATATGGCTAACTTCGGTTAACTATTGTTGAGCCAACAAGGTGTACACATTTAGGTATAATTACTCAAACCTAAATGAAGGTGTATTTCATTTGTGTGTAACAAGCTAAGTTCCATCTAACGGTTGAAAGATATTAGCTTAAGTATAATAAGGTTTTCATCTAAAAGTGAATATTGAATGCTTTGTTACCAAGGTAGCATTGATTGTAAACCCTAATTTAAAGACTATATAAAGGAGAACTCTAGCAACTGGGAAACATAATCCCACACCTCTTGTGTGATACTAGCTGAAACTAGATTCGATTCTCCTTTAACCTTAGGTTTTTAAAGAAACAGTGTAGGTTAACGACTTGAAGACTTCATTGGTATTGTGAATCCAGGCCCAACTATTTTCTTTAAGATTGTCTCGATATTTATTCTCTGATAGGCAAGATGAAAAGTAATCACAAATATTTTCGTCTCATCGTTTGTGATTCTACAATATCTTGTTTTTCTACCATACGTTTAATATTATTGTGAGGTGATTGATATTTTTAGGTTGTTCTTTGGAAATATAAGTTTGGTATTTCAATTGGTTCCTATTCACTTTGATTTATCAAAAGACAGAATAAAACTCGTAGGTTTATCTGTGGGAGACAGATTTATCTATTCAATAGAATTTTATGTGGAAGACAGATTGGTATATCAAGTCTTTGACTTTAGGTTGTAGCAACTCTTAGTTGTGGGAGATATCATCTAAGGGAATCAAGTGCGTAGAATCCTGCTGGTATTTAGAGATGTAAGGAGAGCAACTGTACCTTGATTAGTGTGAGTTTGGTTAGGGCTCAACTACATTCCAGTCCGAAGTTAACTTGAAGTCGGCTAGTGTATGTTGCGGCTTAATACAACGTGGTGTTCAAATCTGGACTAGGTCCCGAGGTTTTTCTACATTTGTTATTTTCTCATTAACAAAATTTTTGGTATCTGTGTTATTACTTTTTCGCATTATATTTTGTCATATAATAGAAATATCACAGGTTGTGCGTAGTTCAATCATTTAGAGAATCCAACCTTTGGTTGTTGATTATATTGATTGAAACTTGAACATTGGTGTTTGGTACCCTTCAAGTTGTTTCACATAATAATCAGGCTCATGGATTTCTATCTGTTTGATTTGATGATTACATTGTGAAACAAAGATACGAACTCTTGGATATATTTCCATTGATTGAGTCTGACTATTTTGTTGATTATCTTGGAATTATCTTGGAGTTTTTCCATATAGATTGCTAAGCGAAATATTGGGTGTGGTTGTTGTACCCCCGCTTTTTCAATTGGTATCAGAGAAGGCAAACACGTTTAAGACCTCATAAGTCTGTGTTTGTAGTGATCTGACTCTATGGACAATAGTGTTATCTCTGAAAATCGCATCACCAAAAACAGAAGTTTTGTTTCTATGAAATCTATTAAAGAGAAAGATTTTTCAAACTCAAATATAGATGAACCTAGTGTTTCAATGGAACAGACTTGCACTGACAAGTGTTATCCCGATTACCTTTCAAACAAGTCTGACTATGTTGATGAAAGGAAAGCAGCCAAAGAGAATGATCTGATTCCAAATCTTGTTAGAATCCAGGCCGATAGAATCAATCGGTTGAAAAACAATGTCAATGTTGTTTTTGGTATAGTGAAAGATTGTGACTCTGAAGTAAAGGCTCCTAGCAAGGAAAACGCCGAAGTTCGCTCATCACGAACCTTACTCGAGGCGAACCTCAAAAGGGATGCTTTGGAAATTAAACATCTTTTGATTAAACTCTTTATTCAAGGATGCTCCAAAGAGTCCACTATACTAACTGCTTCTGTCTTAACTGTGAGAATTTCAGTTGCAGAAGTAAAATCGAAATTCCTTCATATTGATAAAGATGTGTTTGTATCTTCCTCTAATCAAGGATACCTCACATTGCTTGAAAGGAAGAAATCTCCTAACAATTTCGTTAAGTCTGTTCACTCTAATCACTTATCCTTAAGTGATCAGAAAATCTGTTTGTTTTGTGATTCAAAAGGACATATCGAATGAAAAATAAAATCAAGGTTGAATGACAACTCTATTGTTCAACTTCAACACACCTTGGATTTAATTCTCAAAGGTGTAACTAACATTCAGATGTCTAAACCTATTGGTCATAGTACCTAGCCTGTTAATTCTTCCAGGAAAGTCAGTTCAATTTGCTCATCGAATGGTCAGACGAATTATAATTTTAATACAATTGGGTCTAGGAGATTTTAGAGAGGTCCCTCCCAACCTATTGAAAAAGATGATGTTCAAGATGTGAAAGTAGTTCCTGTAGATGGAAGAAATAGTGGAGATGTGAAGGACAATCTTAATTTGATAATTAAAGGATACAAGGATCTGATAAACAACCTGTCAAAATCCTCCGAACAAACTTTTTATGGTAAGGACTCAAACTTTGTCTCTTATTTTGATGACAATAAATTTTATGATTTTTCACATCAAAAAGGATTTTCTTCTAGAATTGGAAGGAAAAAGAGACTCAGCCGTGAACATCACTTATTTAATAAGCTTAGGGCTCATACTTGTGCTAATTGATCACAAGGTTGAAAACTCACTCACAAAAAATCATGGTTGAGTGATATATGATCAGGTATACTTGATGGGTTTTCTGATTCTCTAGTTTTTATTTCTTATCGTTCTCAGCTGGATTATCATTTACAAACATTTCTTCATAAGTATTTGTATTTGGTCCTATCAACATTTTGATTTTTAATTTCTTTTTAAAATTTCAATTATGTCAAAATACTACTCTTATGCTTCTCTAGTGATAATGTAAAATTTATTGAGCTAAATTTTACACGTAGCAAAACATCGTTATACAAATAGTTTTCTAGCGTTATGTTTGGGGTATTTTCCGACTACGGGTCAAGTTTGTGTTCGTACGGGTACCCAGGTTACATGTCACTGACCAACTCTGGAAACCCTAAAACATGTTTCCCTGTGAAACTATTTAAATACAAAAAATTTTTTTGTGAGTACGTTTACTCCCGGTTTTTGTTTATCAAGAATGAATCCCCCTCCTTGTTCTTGGGATTTACCAGAAAAATTTATTGATGATATTGTATATTTTGAGTTTTTCTTAAAAAAGATAAGGACAATTGTTGAAGTTGATGAACCCAATCCTGGTGCATCATGCTATTATGCATATTCTCACCAAGATAAATAAAAGGATGAGATGGTCTCTGCTGAAGTGGTTCACGGTTTTCTCAATGATATCGATGTGTTATGAACTGAGCTGAGATGAAAAGGGTTAACTATGACCTTGTTCTAATGAGGTCACATGTTAAGGATCTTTTCAAAGCGGATATCTATTCCAAATAGGTTGTCGATGATGTCAGTCACAATCTTGAAGGTCTTGAAACCCGTAAAGACTCTGTAAATGAATTCTGATTAACATGGGTTCGGCTGTATTGGTCTTAGAGTTGTTTGTTTTTTAATTAGTGTTTAGGTATAACTTCTTATGAGAATTTATTCTTGTGTTTTAAGAAGGATAACTAGGGTTTGGAATAGACATTATTGTGAGTACACATTGCTATTTACAACGATTTTCATCTTGCAATGTTTTTAGATTTATTTAAATTCTAAAATTTATTTGGAATATGATTTTGCAGTATTAACCTTTATGGTTTCATATATTGCAACTTGTTATGAGATATGTGTGTTTGCATCCATGAACTATGATTGTCCCATATATATCAAAAGTTAAGTCTTTTTTATGTCATTATGCAAATATTGATAAAATATTGAATGAACTTTTGACAAACAAAAGTTAAGCCTATTATTATATCATTATGCAAATATTGATGGAAGATAGGATGAACTTTTGTTTACAAATATTAAGTCTATTATGTCTCTATGTAAATAGTGATGAAAGATAGAATGAATCTTTGTTTGTTTCGCAGTATTGGTCTTCCCTGATCCACATCTTTATGCAAATACTGTGTGGCTCCGTAAGTTCTCTTATGTGAGCATTTCCGATTAAATTAATCATAGGTTCTCTTGTGGTTAATTAATTGAGTATTTTGGATACAAATTCATATTTCATGTGATTTGTTAATGTCCAAAGAAATCCTTATTTTCTTGTGAAAGTAAGGTCGCTCTTGTTGTTCTTTTGGGAATGACATTTTATGGGAGAGAGTTCTTAATTAAACTTGTGCTTAATTGCCAAATATTTATGGGGAGTGCGGATGTGCAATATTGTAGGGGTTATCTTGTATCTTTATAAACTCCTTGATGAATGCATTTAGTTTCGGCTATTTGATGGCATCTAAACAAGTTGATATGTTGTTCTATTTTGGTCATAAAGTATCTCAATAGAAATTTCATTAGGATCCCACTAGTTTTCGTACCTTTTCCAATTTTTATTGACAAAAAGGGGGAGAATTAATGTGTAGTTCACACTACCAATACATATGGTTTACAGATCATTATGTAAGGGGAAGTAGTTTTCATGTGAGATGAAGTATTGACTAAAGGGGAGTGATACATATCACCATAGTATTGTTGTCAAAGTTGTGATACAATTGAACTTTGATGTCGTGTAATAATACTATGACACTGTATAAAAATGATTGAGAGCTTCTGTTTTCTCATTGTTATGGCTACGTATCTTCAACAACATTGATGCTGAGTTGAACACGTTCAGAATCATTAGAGTACTTGGATGTGATGAAGATTGTGAGTAATGTTGAAGAACCAAGGAAATCAAGCATTTGGATTGAGAGCTATAAAGTTTATTTATTTTGTATTCCATATGTATTGATAGTTTTATCACTAAAATTGACAAAGGGGGGGATTGTTAGAGCACTGCTCGGTCGAACTTGCCAGTGTTGCTATCTCAAGCTTGTTGTCAAGTTTATTTGTCAAAACTATAAGTCTTGATTTCAAGTCTATTATAGCTAAGTCTCGGATTAGGATAGAAAGTGTAGTTGAGCATTAGACTTCACGATATTCATTTATTGAAGACGAAGAACTACTAAAGGGGAGCTTATGGAACTTCATCAACAAAAGGTATGTGGAGACTTGAACTCATCTATCACTCAAAAGTCTATATAATTTATCTCCTATTTGAGACAAAAGGCGTATAACTATATAGACTTAATTTATGCACATTTGATATTTCGAGCCGAGTTTAACTCGCTTACATATTTCTCGAAATATGTGTTGGTAAGCTTTCGCTTTAACCAAGTTAATCTTATATTCTTGGAGAAAGTCAAAAGGTGATCATGTGATAATCGCCTGGTAATCTTACATGATTTGTGAGAGACAATCATTTGATGTAGACTCAGAATTTTTCGTATTGATCATTCGATCACTTGAAAATTGCTTTGAAGCAAATAGTTTGTGTGAGACAGCTATTCCCTTCTTCCGAGAATGTTTCAATGGTTGAAATGAGAGTTTTAAATAATTGGATTTAAGCACAGTATGCATACTTTCATATATGTAATCTATGTCTAGGAACCATGGCATGCATACCCGTATGCGTACCTGATTTTGAGAAAGTCGGGAACCTGGTTTGAAAACCGGTACGCGTACTGGCGTAAGTTTCAGGTCCGGGAATTTCTGATGAGTTTGGATGGTATGCGTACCAGTTCGCGTACTGGCGAAACCCAAACTTGGTCCGGCTAGTTAGGTACGCATACCTAAGTAGATGATGTTCTAAAATTGGTTTGTTCATGAACTAATACATTTATATATTAAGGAACGCAATATTTTGCAAACCTTGGGTATAATGTTCATGACTTGATTCATGTGAATCAAAATCTATTTTACTTCAATTGTATCTTATATACTTCTATGAGAATATAAATAATTGAACAACTCTAGAACTAGTTTCATTTGAGTCATTTGAACTAGTTATGGTTAAGATGAATGAGGTTGATATGAAAGTGTTCATATGGATAATTTTGATTAACTATTGTTGAGACAACAAGTTGTACACGTTTAGGTATGGTTACTCAAACCTAAATGAAGGTACATTTCATTTGTGTGTAACAAGCTAAGTTCGATCTAACGGTTGAAAGATATTAGCATAAATCTAATCAGGTTTTCATCTAACGGTGAATATTGAATGCTTGGTTACCAAGGTAGCATTGATTGCAAACCCTGATTTGATGACTATATAAAGGATAACTCTAGCAATTGGGAAACTTAATCCCCATACCTCATGTGTGATGCTAGTTGCAACTAGAGTCAATTCTCCTTTAACCTTAGGTTTTTATTGAAAACCTGTAGGTTAACGACTGGAAGACTTCATTAGGATTGTGAAGCCAGACCCAACTATTTTCTCTGTAGTTGCGTGATCTGATTTTGCATCTTCTATCATGATTGAGTACTATCTTATTTAAGATTGGCTCGAGATTTATTCTCCGATAGTCAAGATAAAAAGTAATCACAAATATCTTCGTCTCGTCATTTTTTATTCCACAATATCTTGTTTCGCTACCATAAGATTACGATTATTGTGAGATGATTGATATCTCTAGACTGTTCTTCGGGAATATAAGTTCGGCATTACAATTGGTTCTTTTTCACCTTGATTTCTCAAAAAACAGAACAAAACTCGTAAGTTTATCTGAGGGAGACAGATTTATCTATTCAATAGACTTTTATGTATGAAACAGATTGGTTTATCAAGTCTTCGACTTTGGGTCGTAGCAACTCTTAGTTGTGGGTGATATCATCTAAGGGAATCAAGTGTGTAGAGTCCTGATGGGATTCAGAGAAATAAGTAGCGTAACCGTACCTTGATCAATGTGAGATTGGTTACGGCTCAACTACATTCAAGTACGAAGTTAACTTGGACTAGGCTAGTGTCTGTAGAGGCTTAATACAGTGTGGTGTTCAAATCTGGACTAGGTCCCGGGGTTTTTCTGCACTTGCGGTTTCCTCATTAACAAAATTTCTGGTGTTTTTGTTATTTCTTTTCCGCGTTATATTTTGTTGTTTAATAGAAATATCACAGGTTGTGTGTAGTTCAATCAATTAGAGAATCCAACCTTTGGTTGTTGATTATATTGATTGACACTTGAACATTGGTCTTTGGTACTGTTTAAGTTCTTTCACATAATAATCAGGCTCACGGATTTCTATCTGTTTGATTTGATGATTACATTGTGAAACAGAGATTCGAACTCTTGGATATATTTCCATTGATTGAGTCTGAATGTCTCTTGGAATTATATTAGAGTTTGTCCACCACACATATTGCTAAGCGAAATATTGGGTGTGGTTGTTGTGCCCCTGCTTTTTCACCATCAACTCTTCCTTAATATTTATCCTCTTCTCTCGATCCCAACCTTATCTTGATCTCTTCATCTTTAAACAAAACCCTAATTCTCAATTCACATCTGTATCACTTTCTTCTTCTTCACAATTCCTATTCAAACCTCCTACCAGAAACACCACCAGGATCAAATTCTTCATCACCATCATCGATTTCTTTGATTCTCATAGAAACCCTAATTTCATTATTTAGATTTCCTGAAAATGGTATCAACAATTATAAACTCTTTATAATCTCAAATGCCATAATCTCAATTTCGTCATTGATTTCTTTGATTCTCAAAAAACAAACCCTAAAAATAATCTATATAATGGTGACGAAGAGTGGTGGTGGTGATTGAATCTGTAATAGTTAGATTGAAGGGGGTGGAGGAGAGTGGTGTTGGTGTTTCATAAATATGTTGATGAAGAGTTGTCGATGAATTCAGTTTCGAATTCACCCCTTATGTGGGTTTTTTTACATAATTATCCTTCTAAGGTTTGCGTTATTACGATAAACCAGGTTGGAAAGTTAAAAACACGGAGGGGAAATCGCGTAATCCATTGAGAAACAAAAGTCTTTATCGCCCTTCAGTTTGTATTATATTTACATCAGTTGCAGTGGTGATAAGAAACATGCAGGTCATTTTGGATCCTTCATTGTCGATTGAAAATGGTTTGGGACACCAAATCCAATCTTTTTGCTTCAAATTGGAGAAAAAAAAAAATTCATGTACCACATTGACATAAAGTCACCATATATAGAATCCTCCCTCGCTTTGCTCTGTCGGCCTAATGATATTGTTACATCGGCATCTTTCGATTGTTGAGTCATTAGGTTCAAGCAACCAATGAGTTGAGATTGCAATTCCAGTACTTCCATTTCCCCCTTTTCTATGTTATTGACTTGTTTCTATCAATGATGTTAGCTTGCAGTGATGGAGGAGGGCTAGGCTATACAACAGCTTCAATTAGAGCTGCCCGAGGCTATACAACATCTTCAGTTACAGCTGCCCGAGGAAAGAGATAGAAGTAGCGTCTATGCATGTGGGATTTGTGTTCTGAAAGGTAAGCCACATTGGAAAATTTCACTTCTTATCTTAGAACTATAGTTGCTTGGGTGTTAGATATCAAATAACATTATGTCTAATTTTCTTATTTTTTGACTACTTCAGTTAGCAAACTGAAGGGTTTCGATTTTCGACGTTGAGCATGTAATAAAAATGTGCATAGTTTTGGACCATGGAAAGCATATATCATCTATTCTTTTAAAGCATCTCAAGTATGAATAATATGGTGTCGTGTTGGTGCAGGTCAATCAAGAGTTCAAATTTATGAATTTGGTTCAGGAAAGCGTGGTCAATTGAGCGTTTCCGTTGACCGTATTGAGATACTATCCAACCTTCCTCAAGCTACTAAGGGACCTGAAAATGTTGAGATAATATTAATGCAAATGGATATCACAGTGCAACAGCGATTGGTAAGTTCTGACACCAATGTCTTTGCAGTAAACTTCAGAAACTCAAATCTTAGGATTAGTACCCTTTTTTTTTTTTGAAGATAAAAGTAGATTGATAGCAACAGAGAGAAACTAATCCTTTGATTCAGTCCCTTCTATGACCAATTCTGAGTGAATTGGTCTTCTGATGACTGAATTTCCTAGATTAGTTTCTTCTTAAAAAGTTACAACAGGGTTACTAATATTACATAAAGCATAAGCTTTTTCAGTATCAAAAGCAATTGAAGGAATTAAAAACTGTGGGGATTGTTCTAGCCAAGATTCTTGTCTATTGTTCTTCCTTCCCTTCTTAGCTAAGAGTTCAGCTACTCTGTTAGCTTTCCTATCTACGGAGTTGAAACCCAAAAAGTGAGATAAAAGTTCTGTTTTCCTCTCTACTTCCTCTAATATTGCCATACTCTGCCACTGGATTGTAGAATTTTTCCCTTGTAAGTGCTTTATGATTGCCTGATTGTCACCCTCAATGACTAGATGTTGAAGGTTGTTTGTGATGGCCCAGTTTGTAGCTTGTAGGAGACTTAAAGCTTCTGCTTCTTCAGTTGTTGAGGTTCTGAAGGTTCCTGATTCAGCTCCTTTGAAAGTCCCTGTCCAGTTGTGAATCACAAAACCAAAACCTGCATTAGTATGTTCTGAAATCCAAGATGCATCACAGTTGATCTTTACAGTGTTAACTTTTGGGAATTGCGAGAACGGAATATGTTTAATGAGACTGTCATTAGAGTGAACCGTGGTATGAAGTTGTGTCGGATGCCAGTAATCATAATGACGTGCTATGTCTAAGCCTAGTTGTTCAGGAGTTCTAGATTTATCTTCAAAGATTCTAAGGCATCTCTCTTTCCATATGAACCAACACTTGGTAGCAGCAAGTGCCATTGAGATGCAATTCATATCCCCTGCTATCCATTCATTATACTTATGCAAGAAAGTATGATTCTGAGAATTTTGAGTTTGAGATACTCCCTGATAGGCCATAGGCCGTAGATTCCAAATAGCCTTTGCATAATCACAATCAAAAAAGAGATGGTAAGTAGATTCAACAACATTATCACAGAAGACACACTTGTTTTCAGCATATCTAATTTTTTGTCTAGTTGGTAATGCATCTTGTAAGCATTTCCATATAAACAGTTTAATCCTTTGAGAAGTATCCATTGCCCAAAGACCCTTCCAAATTTATTTTTTTTGGCAGGGTTAGATAGTTTTGCATAAAGAGATTTGACAGAGAATTCTCCATTCTTTGTCAGGGCCCACTTTAGTTTGTCCCTTTTCAGACCACCTTCATTTGTAGTGTACAGTCTGATATTTGTAATTTCCCGCACAGTTTCATTATCAAATAAGGAGGTTAACAAGTCAAAATTCCACTTATGTGTGTTTGAGTCGATGAGCTCAGACACAAGTGTTATAGGTGTGTTTCTAGAAGGAAATGACTCGGCCAAAGTCTGAGCTCTAGCTGGAAGCCATTTATCTTCCCAAATGTTTATTAGCATACCATTACCCACTTCCCAGATACTATACTTTTTTATATGAGTTATTCCTTGTAAAATGCACTTCCAAATACAAGAAGCCTGAGCTTTCTTCTTGGAGTGCAGAGCTCCTGACTTTTTAAAGTATTTTCCTTTGAGTATTTGAGCCCAAAGGTCATCAGGGTGGCTCACAAGTCTCCAAGCTATGTGACTGATCATGGCTTGGTTCGCTTTATTAGCTTCTTTGAATCCTAGTCCTCCTTGATCTATATGATTATATAAAAAATCGAAAGACTTTATGTAAATGCCTTTAGAATTGGTGTGTTTTCCCCACCAAAAATCCCTTTGTAAGTTATTTATTCTTTTAGTTATTTTTTTTGGAAGGACAAAGCAGCCCATACTAAATATTGGCATACTAGACAAAACAGACTTATTCAAGACCATTTTACTTGGTTGAGACAAAATCTTTCCTAGCCAGTTCCTTATTTTTTGTTCCATTTTTTCTATGATATTGTCGAAGGTTTTTAGTTTTGATCTATCCATAAACAAAGGCACTCCTAGATGTGTATCTTTTATGTTTATTTTTTTTTATCTTCATCAACCTACAAATAATGCCTATGTGTTTGTTATGCACTTTTTTGCTGAAAAAAAGGCCTGACTTTTCAAAGTTGATGACTTGACCAGAAGCAACACTAAAAGTGTGTATAGCTTCTAATAAGTTCTTACAGCTTCCTAAATCTGCTTTGGTGAACAAAAGCAGATCATCTGCAAAAAACAGATGAGAAATAGGAGGTGATTTGGATGTTAATTTTATCCCCTGAACTTGTTTAGTGTTTTGAAGATGGCTTAGCAAGCGTGAAAAAACTTCCATGCAAAGAATGAAGAGGTAGGGAGATAATGGATCTCCCTGTCTAATTCCTCTTGAAGGTTTGAATTCACTGCAAGGGTGACCATTGAGTAAAACGGCAATTGAAGATGTAGATAAGCATTGGTAGATAAGCTCACACCAATGTTCATAGAATCCAAAGACAGTTAGAGTTTTAATCAAGAATTTCCAATTAAATCTGTCGAAAGCTTTCGACATGTCAATTTTTAAGCCTATGTTGCCTGTTTTCTTTTTGCTTTTTTCATAGAGTGAACCACCTCATGGGCTACTATAATGTTATCAGATATTTGTCTAGAAGAAAGAAAAGCCGACTGAAGAGGGGAGATTATTTTTTCTAAAGATTTTTTTAGTCTATTTGCTAAGATCTTTGCAATAATTTTATAAGGCGTGTTACACAGGCCTATTGGCCTGAAATCAGCATGAGCTTTAGGATGCTTTTTCTTTGGAATTAGGAACAAAAAAGTTTTGTTTAATTCCGAGTGAAGCTTCCTATTCTTGAAAAAATCTTGGATTACAGAGACTAACTGAGGACCCACTGTCCCCCAGTTATGTTTAAAGAAACTCACCGGGAATCCATCTGGTCCCGGTGCTTTATTAGATTTTAGTTTTTTTACCACATCCCAAATTTCCTCAGGAGAAGGAGTGTTGGTTAGTTCCAAATTCTCTTCTATTGAAATGTAGGGGTTAATGTGTGAGAAAATTATATCTTCTTTGATGGTGGACTTCTCAGTGAAAAGATCAGAAAAGTAGGAAGTAAGAACTTCTTCGATTTCTGGTCTGTTAGAGACAACATTATCATTCTTGTCCTGAATACAATATATGTTATTGCGTTTTATCCTTTTTAAAGTAGTTACATGAAAAAAGGTTGTGTTTCTTTCACCCAAAGCTATCGTATTGTTTCTAGACTGCTGTTTTGCTATTTCCTCTTGTGTGTCATACAGAGCTTCTAGTTATAATAATTTCTTGTTTACGAGAGAAGTTATACAATTGGGAGGGTGGTTTAGACTTCAAATTATCAATTACTTTTAAAAGAAGTTTTATTTTTTTATTTGGTTTTCCAAAAACATCTTTTTTCCAGTTGCTAAGGTTAGTAGTTAGTGTTGAAATGTTAGCTAACAGATCCAAAGTTGTGTTTTCAGAACTGAAATTCCAAGAGCTCTTGATAACCTCAATACATGAAGGTTCTTTTAACCAAGTATCATAAAACTTAAAAGAATGAGAGAAAGAAGTAAAAAAAGGTTGTAAAGAGAGGCAAATTGGTCCATGATCTGAACCAATAGCTACTAAGTTTTCAAGGGATGCTTCCTTGAATTCAATATTCCAATGAGCATTTGACATGGCCCTGTCAAGCCTTTGCTTGATGTTGTCCATGCCTTCTCTATTATTACTCCAAGTAAAAATGTTTCCTTTATATCCCAGGTCTTCCAAACACGTTCTTTGAATTAAATTTAAAATAGGGTCCATTTTAGTTCTGTTAAAAGGAAGACCTCCTTCTTTTTCCTCACTATTAAAGATGATGTTTAGGTCACCTATAACCAACCATGGCATTGAATTTAGGTTGATTCTATGTGCTATGTTTTCAAGATTTCCCATGACCTCTAATCTCATGTCATGCTTTGGAGATCCATAAAAACAAGTTAACAACCATTCTTTTGAATTGAAGTTGTTTTTGACAATAACATTGATCATATTGAGATTCCATTGCACAATTTCAAAATGGAATCCATCAACCCAGGCAAGGGCTAAGCCTCCAGCTGTACCTTCTGGGTCTACAATATGATAGTTAGGAAAAAAAATTAAAATTTTTCTAACTAAATTCCTTTGAGATTTTGTTTCAGATAAGAACAAGATATCAGGCTTTTCTATGTTTAGTAATGTGTTTAAATGTTGTTTAGTTTTTTTCTGGCCACATCCTTGAGTGTTCCATGCCAAAATTTTCATAATTGTATCAAAAGTAAATAATGTATCTGCCTTAAGGTATCTACTGAAAAAAGATCTTTTGTTATTCTAACACCGGTTTGAAGAAAAAGAAAAAGGACAATAAAACATACGCAAACTGCTGATCTTGAGTCTATTGAAACCTCAACTTATAAGCCTAGACTAAAAAGCAGAATGATATGATTTTAGTAATGGTAGCAGTAGCTAAGATCTAACAAGAATGAAAGAAGAGGATGCCTGAAAATTGGAAAACAATTCACAAAAAACAATCTATCTTAAAAGAAAGGTTTGAAATCAAAAGCTTGAGGGAAGGACAACCTTATCTGCAAGAAACAATTAGGGCCCCTCAAGCTTTTGTTACCTGTATTCCTGCTGTGAATTCTTGTTTGTTGAAACAGAAGAAGTCGCTTCAGAATGAATCACCAGTAACATACACGGAAAAACTTGAATAGAAGAAAATTACGACGAAATAAAATGAAGGTTAAGTCGGGAGAGAAATGGAGTAGAGAAAGCAAGAGATGAAGTCAGCTTACCTTTGGGTTTTATCGGGTCAGAGGAGCGAAGGTTTAGATGTGATGTTATGACCGGCAAAAAGATGTGATGATGATTCTATTCAAATTAATTTGTAAATTCACAGAGGTAAGAAAACTAAAACAATGGGTGTTACCATTGGTTCTTATCGGAAAATAATCAAGCAAAGGCGAAGACACGCCTCGTAAGATTAGCAAAAAACAGATAAAAATTACTGGAAAGGGAAACACCTTATCATTAACTAATTCCCCTTAATCACTAGTGTCCTGGTTCATAATTCTCTAAGAAACTATATGTGAACACCCTTACATCCATCTTGCAACCAGAAACCGATCTTTTGATGTACAACAAGCCCCCAAAAATCCTTATCTTTTTACTTAAAACCGATCAAAAAAAAAAAAAAACAAGCCCCCAAAAATTAACCTATCAGCTTTACTTTTAACAATTTACTTAGTAAGAACAACTACTTTGATCCTACCAGTATTATCTCTTTTAGATTTCTAAATGATTAGACCAACCTGGATTTTAAAATTAAATAAGAACAAACCAATCCCATTTTAAAAAAATTAATAAAAGATATAACAGATTTCTTAATCTTCTTAAAAACAAACCATTACTATAACTGAAAGAGCATAAAATGAAGAAACAGTTTTTGAACAAGCAATTTTGCCTTTTTTGAAGTGCTAAGCCCTATTCATCTAAGAGCTTATGAAAACATTTTTAAGATCGAAAACTTTGGAAATTAAACATGATCCCTTTAAAACCCAGTGCACATACACTTGTTTCAAAAGTCTCAAACAGGGAAGACTAGGAAAATTAACAAGAACAGATGCACATACATCTGAACAGGAGGATAAAGTTGTTAATTACTTACTTCAAGATACCAACCATTTTTGGTGCAGAAATGCCAACCCAAGTGTTCTACAACAACAAAATTAAACTATACCGAATTTAAGGCAAAGACTAAAGGTAAAGTTTTCAAAATGAAAACTAATCAAAAAGATACAACCAACCTACAGATTTGGAAGAAAACATTCAATAGCATATGCATTAGAACAGATATACCAGAGGACCATCAATCAGGACTTTTACCAAACAACTTAGGGGCAAGATAGAAAAAAACAGACCCAATCAACATTGGGATTTAAGGCAAAGGAAATTGGATTGCAACATTCCAATCCACAGACCCAATCATAATTTGGATACCAAAAACTACTTAACTGATCTATCAACCAGGATCACACGAAAAAATAATCTCCAACTTAAGGGATTCAGACCCAAAAACTAGCATATCGAGAACAACCTAAGGGAGGAAAGATAATCAATGATTCGATGCATAGCTAACTTTTATTAGAACCCAAGATAAAATTGAAAGGGAAATCATAAGTCCCCTGTTGTTTTTGTACCTAAAACAGCCGTACACAGAACAACATTAAGAAGGGAAAAATAGATACAATCATAAAAGGAGCAACAGTCCGTGGAAATACCTGTGTCTATTGAAACCACAGCTTGTGTTTCACTTACCCGAACTGAAATCCCCCTGCCAGTGCCGGCACACACTTTGTAAAACTCAACACTACTCAAATGAAGAATAACTTAAAACCAGCAGGCAGGTTCGTTCTAAGTAATGTTGCAGAATTACCAGCATAAAGACCCAATATCTTAACCAAAACCTCCAAAGACCTACCCTTTGCCCACAATCACTGATACTACCCTTTGCCCACAATCACTGATTCCAGGGATACCAGCACAATATCATGCATAATTTTTGCGTCATCTATGGTTCCAGATTCACCAAATGAAATGAAGTCTCACATTCCAGAACCATGCCATCACAAAAAAAATTGACCATCTCATATTCCAGAAAATCTGGGTATATTGAGCACCAAGCAGAAAGGCATCATCTTTAAAATGAAGATAAAACCATGAAACCAAGGTCAAATTGTTTTTATACAAAGGCCCCATTTCAACCACAATAAAAGCAGAAACTGAATGCTAACAACAACCAAGACAGATAGACATCCTCAATAAATCTTTTCATGTCTCTACCTACATTATTTGGTTTCAAAATACTGATATGGAAAAGCCTTTTCTACCTCCATACCCTCTCTCCCAACCTGTTCAGTTCTCAGAAGAAGAAAATTTTTTTTCCATAGCTTCTCTATGGCTTAAGAGCCACAGAGAGACCCACCTTAGCACTCTTTTCAATTGCTCTTGTGTCTACCTCACCTGAGACGGTGAAGAGGGACTTTGGCCTCCACTCGTGCTGGATAAGAGCACTTGCCTTACCATGGTTGTTGATCCTAGCCTTGATAGAAGTCAATGGGTCCAGAGCTTTCTGGGTACCGATGGTCAAGGTGTTCTCATTTGTACTGAAACTATGGGCAAGCTCCAGCACCAACAGCTGTATTGGTCAAGGGACTGACAGTGTGGTAGTAAGAAGCATTGAGGTTCTGACCCTTGTCGTTCCTGAAATCATAAAAGAGGGGGGGAAAACACACCACATCAACAGCGACAAAAGAAGAAGCCTGGCAACCAAACCAATAAAAGCAGTGAACAGCTCTATGAGTTTTACTTCTGAAAGAGCTGAAAAGAAAATATTCACAAAGTGACAGCAGCAATCAGGTCAGCATTAGCGAAGCTCACTCCAGCATTGCATTTGGTGAGGTTACCGGATGCAGTGTCATAAGAAAGATTGGCACCAAGAGCAAGAAGGGGTGTTCCTACGACACCAGAGAAGTTGACCACGGGGTTTGCTGTCAAGCCAATGCTAGTACTGATGCCGCTATACTCATGTTGATACTGAAGCTCGAGCTGTTAACCAGTCAAAACACACATTATTGCAAAGCACCTTCAGAGATGTGATTAATCACTTACATAACCCTCATGTTACGATCATTAGATACAGCAAAACGTCATTGTACTTCCAAGCAAAAGCCTTTTCTACCTCCATACCCTCTCTCCAAACCTGTTCAGTTCTCAGAAGAAAAAAAATATTACTCCATAGCTAATTTCGACAATTATGATGGGCCGGTCAGGTGTGTGAAAAGTCAGTCTAGTTCTTGTCCATGATGCCGGAAATGATGATAATTTCGACAATTATGATGGGCCGCCATACGTGGTGAGATGCCCTTACATCATGATGATAAATCCGAATTCTGATCCTGCTAGACGAGCAGCACACCAGTCCGGTCCAACCCCCCCTTTTTTTGTTTTTTTTTGCTTCTTTCTTCATTTGACCAGCATGTCGAGGCACCGTTGTTCATTGTCCACATGACAAGGAATTCGGACAAGGGCATATTGCTTATAAGCTTGCAGGTTCTTTAGCCCCCATGAGAGAATTAATTAGTTTATTTATTAGGAAAGAAAGAGATTACATATCTTGATAAAAATGAAAAAAAAAAAAAAGAGGCTAGTTTAGGGGATAGGTGAATTATTTGGGGCCTATGAGAATTTTGATCCCGACTTTTTGGATGAAAATGAGTGTCTAAAGCGTATGAAAATACTAAACTATCCTCTACACTAATCTTAATAATTCTAATTATGTTAAACAAATACAAAACCAAATTCATTTCCATTAACAATCCTTGATCAAAATATTATTTTTTTCTCAATTTCTATCAAAACTAAAACCTAATCCCAAGCAACAATTCAACTTTTTTTATAGGTGTTTCGAACAATATTTTCAGGGAAAAATAATTTGACTGATTGAGTCAAATCCCTTGAACTCATTCCTTTTAAGAGAGATTCATGAATGATTTAACTGTGATTCTCTGAAATTTCCTCATCATTTTTTTTTTTGAAAATCAACAAGAATCGGTTTATGTGTGCATTAGCGTAAAACCGATTGTTGTTGTTGTTCATCAAACACGAAAAATATCGCCCATAATCAGTTTACGTTAGTGCGTATGTTGACCGATTGTGACACCATCTTTGAATTTTTTTTTTTTGGAAAGTATGAATCTGTAATCGTAGATTTACCATATAACCTTATTACTACAATCAGACTATATTCTTCTATATATATACTCCGATTACTCTCGGTTTTTTTTTTTTTTGGCTCTAATGGCTAGCTTTTTTTGAAACTGTAGCCGTTGTCCCCTTGTGTATATAAGGTGGATAGCCTATTCTCTATCATATACTTTATTCAAAGAAATATTTCTCTACTATTCATTTTTTCATTCAAATATGTCAAATCCAACATCGTCAACTACTAATTCATTTGAACACATACTTAGAATATGCAAATCAACTACTCCATAATCATCAACTACCAATTCATTTGAAGACATATTTAAAAGAAGCAAACAAACTACCACATCATCGTCAAGTACTGCGATGGAAGAAGAAGACGTATTCAAGGCAAAGAAACGAGGTCAAGACCAATTCCAACTAAGGCATAGATTAAAGGATGTTGAGGAAGAGACCTAATGTGTTAGAAATATTACATTGTCAAGGATCTTCCCGAATAACATCAACATGAGAGTATATTTTGGATCCAAGTTGCATCGGGTCCTTTCGTTCCAAAGATGGACGTGAAGTACAAGAAACCACGTCATGATTATTGATCCGAGTACATTTCTTCAAGGAGGATTCACGTTAAGAAACTATGATATAAGTACAATGAGCTTCTCGCTAGGCACAGAAGGGACAGGTTTGCGGCACATGATGCTTATACCAAATGGAGAGAAGATCCATTTTATCATTTCGAAGCCGCATTGATTGTTAAATCTCGCATTAAGAAATAAAGAAATTTCTTTTTATGCAATTACAAGATCAGTAGTGTAGCATTGAAAAATATGGCTTCTTTTCTTTTATGTCAACCTGGTGGGATGTTCTGTTTCTTAAAAATTGACAAAAACCATGTCTAGTTGCACTAGGTAGCACTGACATGGACATGATATGATGCAGACATGAATATGAACAAATTCTGAAAAAAATAGGAAATCTATTATCATGAATGCGGACATGATAATTCCTAAATAATATGAATGTAATTTCTCATCAGTGCAAATAAATAAATGAAAAATTTGTGTAAGAATAAACATATATATTAGTAAATATACAAAAAATGCTGGCACTTTTAGTAACATCTATGTTGAAATAGTGTACAACAATTGTATGTGATGTTGTTAAGTGCATATTTTGCACATATTTAGTGTCGAAACCATGCTAGTATTTGTTATATTTTCTTGCAAATTAATGTATATTACGTTTGTTTTGTTTTATTTGTGTTTCATTAGGTGAATCATCCGAAAGAAATGAATTTGCACTTTATTGGGCAATTAAAGAAGTTAGCCGCAAGCCGAGAAGGGCCAAAGACCAAAGGGAACTCAGTCAAATCAAGGAGTTCTTAGTATCATCGTGAAGAGGGCAAAAAGACGAAGCAAACAGCGAAAGAATGGATTCAATCCGACGTCGTATGAAGAATCTACAAGCATTTGAAGTGAACCGAAGATGTCGAAAAGTAAAAAAAAAACACACATAATTGTTATGGGTTGGAACTAGACAGCGGGAATGAAGATACGGTGATGAATGACAATAGAACTTGAGCTGCTGACGAACAGAGAACAGGGAAGTGGAGATATAAATGGAGCTCGTGATGCTTCCCTTGGCAGTTGAAGGAGCGGTTGATGGTCTGTAATGATGAACTAATGGTATGGCTGGACTTTGTGTGGGTTTTAGACGAAGTTGCTGTTGCCGGAGAAGGAGTTGATGGAGCTGCGATCATTGGTGGCGAAAGGGAGATACTGCCATATTCGGTGATTGCTGTGTTGTATCGAATGAGGAGAAGGTCAGGGCTGTGTATTTATGGACTTGCTGCCTTTGTTGGTAGTTCATCAGCAGTAATGCTGTGAACGTGACTAGCAGTTGACGAAAGATGGAGGTCGTGATGGTGCTGTTCGAGTTTATCCGGTGCTGAGGAGACGACGATGGCAGAGAACGTTAAAGGGTGTTCGCTGTCGTTATATGGCATGGCAGTGACGGTACGAATTGATAAGAAAATGAAGATGGAGTTTGGCATGCAGATTATTTTGGCAGCAGTATAGGTGATGATTGCCATGATTAATGGCAGTAAGTGGAGAACAGAGAAGAACGTTACATGTTGCTGAACTATAACGGTTACAGCCGAGAATTGAGAAAGAGTGAACTCGATTTTTGCCGGTGATTGGAAGATCAGTGGAGGTGAGAAGATGGTGTTGTACGTATCACTGAAGATGAGTTTGGAAGTTGAGCCGTGGTTCATGTCCAGCGAGAATACGAGTTTGGCATTGTAGCCTGTAGATGATGCTGATATCTGCTGGTAGTATTAGGAACTCACGATGAAGAATGTTGCTGTTATGATGATTACCGAGAATAATGGTTGTGCTGCTCGTGACCAAATGGCAGTTGAAGTGGACTGATGGGCTGCATGGTGCTGTTATGATTATCGTGCATGGTGAGATTCTGTCATGTACCCGGTATGGTAAGGGAGTGCCCATATCCTATATGTATCTGTATTTAGTAATAATAGTGTTATTTAGTATATTTAGGAGTGTTAACTAATATTAGGGTTGTACTGGTTGGTTGAGATGTAACCACCTGGTGAATTAATAGCCGTAAGATCTAGGGTAGTTCTATTTGTTAAGCTTTATAAGCTAGAGAGTCTGTAAGTGAAAGGCATCTAAGAAATTAATGAAAAGAATAGATCGTTCCAATCGATCGAACCGTGTTCTTCAGAACCGGGAGGCTTGATCCGTGAGGATCTTGACGTTACTACTATCTCTAACCTATTCTTGTTGTGAATCACACATCGGTTCATAACAATTGGTATCATCCAGAAGATTTTGTGTGTACTCTCCAATGGGGGATTTTGTAGCTCAATTGGAGGTGATTAGGCTTGTAGAGAAGAGATTATCTTATATGCGGTTGGAGAAATCAAAGGTAGTGATGGATGTGAACTTACCAAATCGACAAGAGCCTCTTCGTCAAATGGATAGTTACATTAACATCACTTTAAACCAGTTGGACTCACTCAACAGATCTATTGCATCAATTCAGCTTGAACCATCTGAAGAACCTGTAATCGACAAAGCGGCGATTATTGAGGAGCTTGTCACCCAGAAAGATGATTCTGAGTTGATTCCTTCTTATTCCATTGAAGCAGAACAGGAAGAAGAAGATGAATTCGAGTTGATGATTCCTTCTTATTTCTTCGAAGAAGGTGATGATTCTCTCAACCTTGACCTGCTCATTCCTTCGTTTTTGTTCGATGAGAAGGAAAATTCCTCTTATAAGGCGAAATTTCAATCTAAAGAAGTTAGTAGTTCAGCGGTTAATTGGGAGAAACTTGAATGCTTGAAGGAATTGGTCTTTAATCATAGTAAAATCGGTAAGAGTCGTTTTTCTCTTCTCTTTGATGCTTCTCGTAGCATATTTGATCGAGGTAAACGTATCCCTAATTCTTTCAATTCAAATAAGAAATTGATTGTTCCATGGATTTCAAGTTCGGGGTACCAATTAGATTTCTCGGGAACCCATTTGACTGTGCATTTGTGTATTAATGAGGCTGAAATTCTAGATGCGAGCATACTGTTTGATAAAATGTCTGAGAGTCTAAAATTGAGTGGTGTTGGAGTCGAATTTTGCTGGCAGCTCAAAATGGATAGCGTATTTGACCGTGGGAAAATAATTGAACTCATTCTGGGGTCCTTATATCTTACTGGTATAATTCGGATTGCTTATCAATGGGTTGATCAACTGACTGAGAGCACTGGGGTTTTGTTACTCTTGTTGGCTAGAGTGGTGAGCTTTCATAGGACATATAAATGGTATGCTCCAGTGCTGAGTAGGAAGGGAGCAGAAACTTTTTTCTTACAGCTCGATGAGTTGCTTGAGGTGAGTTCCACGGTACTAATTGATGATTATTCCTTACTTGCCTTAGGCTCTGTGCGTAGAATGTTTGATCGTGGGAAAAGGTTCCATCTCCCTCAGTGTTTTTCTGGCTTTGTGGGTGTTTCTGAATTCAATATAATCATCACTACTTCTGGTTTTTGTGTATTCACTATATGTTCGATCCTACTGGCTGAATACCCTGCAATTTATGCTCCTGAGATACTTCTTGAATATGGGTATAGACTACATTCGTGGCTTATGCATTCATTTGTAGTGATGTTGTTTACAAATGGTATGTTAACTAAAGGTGGTGTTTGTATTACTGCTGGGCAAGTTTTTGGTAAAATGATTCAAATGGATATTGTGTGCTTAATGGGCAAACATGTTCTCAGTCACCAAGTAGATTGTGATAAATCTTCTTATAGTTGTGTCCACCTTACTGGTAGTGTTTTTGATCGTGGAAAGTATATAGTGGTACAACCGGATTATTTTGGAAAATTGGTTATTCTCCTTGGGTTGAAGTCAGATTATGGAGATTCGATACTTCCTTTGTGTGTTCATGATGCTGTAATTCATGTTGATGGGGAACTGCAACCTCAACATGGTAATGTGAGTTACACTATAAGAAGGGATGCATCTGTTTTCATCGTCATGCATTCTGCGCACTGGATATATGATCGTGGAAAATGGTATTTTAATTTTGCTGATGCTTATAGTCTTGCTTTTGATACACATAGCTCTGGTGTGATTATTCTTATTGAGTGGATATTCGTGGATGTATGTTCTGTCACACTAATCTATATCCTTATTGCGGAGCTTGGGTACTGGTTGGAATTGCTAATTGACCATTCAAATTCGTCTCTGTTTGTCAACACCGGTGTCAGTAGTGTTGTTGGCCAGCTATTTGATAGAAGACCCCAACAACGTAGAATTCTCTGGACCATTTTGATTCTCCAAGTGCAAAGGCAAAGTGCGTCTGGCAATGCATACAAACTGTGTGATCATTTGCTTGATGGTTTTAGCTTCTATTTTTATAGGGTAGGTGAAATTACACTTTGGCATGGGAAGGTGCTGTCACTACCTTGGGAAGATGATTCATTTAACAATGTGAATTTTCGAGTCAAATATGTTGTACTTGGTTTCATCAGGATAAATTGCGTCCACATGAGTGAGGTATTCATAATGTGTTCGATCTTACCGGCTGATTACAACACAAATTATGCTCATGAGGTAATTTTTGAAAGTGGGTATAGATTAAATTCGTGGGTTATGAGTTCATTTGTCATGGTGCTGGCCACCTATGGTGACATTGATCATGGTGGTATATGCTTTTATGGATACATGAGGTGGAAGTTTAGATTGGGTCCTCCTGGAGTTGGGCGGCGTAGTAGTGAAGATAATATTCGTGACCATGGACTCACTTATTGGACATGTTCACATGACAGTGAGAATATTGGAATTTATATCCTTGTTATTTCTGGTCATAATGTACAGCAGCTGCATGTCTTCAAGCTTGGAGATGACGGTTGTTTGTTGGGCATGTACATGACGTATTTCAAAGTCTTGCCGGGACATTTACTCGCAGTGGGCTAATGTCATGTACCCGGTATGGTAAGGGAGTGCCCGTTCACCGGAATGATCATGCAATCCTTCATCCTTGAGGACAAGGATGCTTTCAAGGGGAGTGGAATGTCATGTACCCGGTATGGTAAGGGAGTGCCCATATCCTATATGTATCTGTATTTAGTAATAATAGTATTATTTAGTATATTTAGGAGTGTTAACTAATATTAGGGTTGTACTGGTTGGTTGAGATGTAACCACCTGGTGAATTAATAGCCGTAAGATCTAGGGTAGTTCTATTGGTTAAGCTTTATAAGCTAGAGAGTCTGTAAGTGAAAGGCATCTAAGAAATTAATGAAAAGAATAGATCGTTCCAATCGATCGAACCGTGTTCTTCAGAACCGGGAGGCTTGATCCGTGAGGATCTTGACGTTACTACTATCTCTAACCTATTCTTGTTGTGAATCACACATCGGTTCATAACAGATTCGAATGGAAGAGATGGCATAGAATTTAGGGTTGGTTAGCTCAGTTGCGGAGCTTGGCATGATGATTAATGAATAGAACAGGTTGATGCAGATGGAGGTTGCTAACAGTAAAGAAGAAAAAGCTCGAGTTCAGGGAAGTCAGTTGAAACGCTAAGTGAGAAATAAACGAAAATTC